>BMAU01001018.1:322500-455926 GCA_019973935.1 Trichonephila clavipes
GGACCATTATAAGGAGATTGAAGTTTACTTGAATTAGGGTATGAGAAATTTTGATATAAAACTAAATGTCCAACTTTAAATTTTGCATCAACATAATGTTTATCATACCTTTGTTTATTTATCTTATGATGCTTAATTGTTCTGTTTACTGCAATTTGTCTAGCTTGTTGTATAGGTGGATAGTTTAATTTTACTTGATTAGGTAATGGCGAATCATATGGCAAAGTTCCAAACATTAAATATGCAGGTGGAAAGCCAGTAACATCATGTGGCGAGTTATTGTATTCATATGTAACTTGTTCTAATAATTTTGTCCAAGGAGTTTTTGTAGTTGAATTAACTTTACATCTTAGTTTTGCTACTAATGTCTGATTAACTCTTTCATTCTTTCCATTGCATTGTGGTCTATTTGCTGAAGTTAGTAATTGTCTAATATTATGATGTTTTAAGAATTTCTTAAATTTAGATGAAGTGAATGCAGCATTTCTATCACTTAAAAGTTGTTTTGGACATTGAATTGAAAAAATTTGTTTTAAGCAATTTGTATAAGTTTCAGAAGTGACACTTTTGGATGGAAATGTCCAAGCATATCTGGTAGCTTGATCCAGAACAATATGCAGGTATTTCTTTTGTGAATTATGGTAATTAAATCCTCCTACAGTGTCTAGTGAAATCATTTCAAATGGTTCTTCTGCTACAGGAACTTCTTGCAATAATCCATACTTTTTTTGTGTAGACTTTTTATTCAATTGACATGTTTCACAACATTTAACAAAATTTGAAATGTCTAATATAATGTCTTTCCAGTAGTAAATTGGGGAAATTAATTTTAACATCTTTTTTACACCTGGGTGACCAAATTGTTCATGTGCAGTTGTAATTAATTTTTCTCTCAAAGATAACGGTACTACAATTTTAATTAAATTCTTTTTCTTAACTGTTAATACATCATTAATTTTTATATATTTTGGATCATTAATGTTCTCTGAATTTTGGTATTTAATAATTTCATCAGTATTTAAAAAATGACAAATGGGTGATATATAATGGCATACAGGGTTCCTCGACAACATGTCTGCTTCAACATTTAATTTACCTTTTATATAAACTATCGAATATTCATACTGAGAAAGTTTTAAACTCCACCGAAATAAACGTCCAGTTAAATGTTTTACACTTTTAAGCCATTGTAAAGCAGCATGATCAGTATGTATTGTGAATTTGGATCCATGTAGGTAACAGTGGAATTTATCTAAGGCATCTATAATTGCTAAACACTCTTTTTCTGAAATTGTATAATTTTTTTCATGTTTAAGTAATTGTCTCGAGTGATAAGCTATGGGGTAAAGTGTTCCATCTGGGTGTTGTTGTTTCAAGACTACACCTATTGATTCCTGACTTGCATCACAAAACACATGACATGGATATTGTGAGTTGTATAATTTAAGTATAGGTTTTGAGATTAAACAATTCTTTAACTTTTGATAAGCTTCTTGACATTCATGTGACCAATTCCAAATTGCATCTTTTTAAGTAATTTATTTAATGGTACTCTAAGTTTTGCATAATCTTTAATAAATTTTTGATAAACATTGATGGAACCAAGAAATCTTTGGAGTTCTTTCACATCTTTAGGTGGTGCTAATTTTCTAATTGTTTCAATATTTGGATTACTTGGGGAATAATGACCTTGTGTTATTTCATATCCTAAAAATTTTATTTTTTCCTGTGCAAACTGACATTTTGATTTTTTAAGTTTAATGTTTTCTTTTTACAAATTTGAAATATTGTATCTAAATGAGTTAAATGCTCTTCCCAAGATTGTGAGAAAATTATTATATCATCAAAATAGTTTAAAGCAAAAGTTAACTGATATTTTTGTAAAATTTGTCTTATAGTTCTTTGGAAAACAGCTGGGGAATTTTTCCAGCCAAATGGAAGTCTTAACCATTCATAGAGTCCAAAATTAGTTGTGAAAGCCAGCTTCTCTGCGTCTTTTTCATGAATTTTAATGTGCCAATAACCACTTGTTAAGTCGAGGGTAGAGAAAAATTTAGCATGAGTTAAATTATCAATTACAAAGTCTATCAGAGGTACAGGGGTGGAATCTTTTCGTGTGATTTCATTTAGTTTTCTATAATCGATACATAATCTTGATCTTTTCCCTTCATCCTTTTTGTATGCTAAAGTTACAGGGGCAGCATATGGGCTATGAGAGGGTTTAATAAAACCTGCTTTTAACAATTCTTCTATCTGTGTTTGTATTTCTTTAGATTCTTGTTGACTGTTTCTATAAGGGCGTAAACTTATAGGAAGGTCTGAGATTACATGAATTCTTTGTGGCTCTAAATTGATACAACCTACATCATACTTATTTTGTGAAAATATGGTTTGAAATTTGTCAAGAAGTTGGGTTAAATCTCCCCATGGCTCACTAGTTTGTTTTGGTACTGTGTCCTCAACAGCCATGGCTGGGTTAAACAATCTTTTCAGATCAGCTTCAGGGCTGTCTGGTACTTGATCTAAACCTTTATTATTCTTAACGTTAATATTATCTTCATTATTTGCATTATAGTAGTTCATATTTTGATCACCATTAAGAGTTTTACAATATGTCCCATGATATGTTCTCAACTCACCAACACACTTATTTACATATTTAATATTACTTAAATTTTTACCACATTGAAAAATACACATGTTACGAATACTAATGTCAAGCTTAAATAAATGTAAATATTCAAGTCCTAAAATAATATAAGGCAATTTAGTATCAATTACAAACAAATCTATTTGCTTAGATATACATCCAATATTCATATAAACTTTAATTATACCTTTGGGTTGAATAGTCCCACAAGTTTGATTTATTTTTACATTACTATTTTGTATAATTTTAATGTTTTTTAATTGTTTAGCTAAATTTATTGGAATTAATGACACATTGCTTCCTGTGTCAATTAGAGTACAAAAGTGCTTGGAACATACCATTGACTCAATAATTAGTTGTCATCCTTGCCTCTGGTTATTTTCGTCATTTCTGGGCGATTGAAAATGTCGATTCTGTTGTACAAACTGCCTAGGTTGATTGTTGAACTGTTGCCTTCCATTGAATCTCATCATGTGCGATTGATGTGGTTGTCCATGATTTCTTCTTGACTGAAATCGATTCTGTGCATCAGTTCTTCTGTGTACACTACCGTATGCGTGATTCCATCGGGTATAACTTCCAGTATCTACCGGTTTTCGGTCTGCGCTGTCCGGTGTTACTGCGATTAATTGTCGCATCGTTGAGATCCATTCGCAGGGTGTCGAAATCTTCTTGATAACTAGGAACTTTTGAAATTCTAAAGGAATAGATAATGTCATATGCTCCACAATTGAACTGTCATCATAATTTAGTTTCTTCCCCAACGAAAGTTTTTCCGTAAAAAAGGAAATTAATTCTTTAGTATCGTTTAGTTTTAATTTGTGAAATTTTCGAATATCCTCTTGTTTCCTCGCATCGAACACCGTCATTAATAGTTCTTTACTTGTTTGGTACGACTTTTCAAATAAATGGTTTTCGTACCAAAATTTAAGATAAACTCCCGTGAGATATCTAGGAATATTTTGCTTCTTCCATTGTTCGTCTTTTTGATATTCCAAACATTGTTGATCAAAACAGTCCAAAAAACTTTTACAACTACTAAACTTATTAAGATCAAATTCAGGAAAAAAGAAGGGTTCTTTGGATGTGTTGACTGGTGACTCCTGCCGGAAAGAGTCGTCCTCCATGGTAGTATCGTTTTCAATGCAGTCGCTCGTTCGAAAAAAAAATTGTTGAAGTTCATTCCATTGGTTTCCTCGCGTATTTTGCAGTTCGTTAATTCATCCTGTCGACTCTTGACAGGCCCCAGGCCTGCTGATTAAATGAAGAGGGCATCATCTTCATAATATTCCTTTATTACGCTTTCATCATATATAATCTAACATGGCGGACCTTTTGCCGCGCAACCGGGTGTTACCAAATACAACATCGCAGCGAGGAGACACCAGCCAAGTCCTTCCTTAGTATGCGTTCGCCTTCGTCAGCGCTCGTTGCTCCTTTTAACAGGCTTGTTTACTCATAAATCCTTACGCGATGGTAAAGAGTTCGCTCTATTTTCATTTATTACTTCCTTAATTTTGAACCTAAACTTTTCAAACCTGACATATATATATATATATATATATATATATATATATATATATATATATATATATATATATATATATATATATGTATATATATAAGAAGTACGGTTAATAGATTACCAATAATTTTAACGCAATTTTATATTTCGTTCTCGTAAACTTTACTCCTTTTAAAACATGTATTGACAAAATACTCTCCTTTTGTATATTTATAAAATTTTAAAAATATAATGGTTATCTTACCCAACATTTTAAATCAGGGGCGGCAACTATGTAGCTAAGACGTGCCAAATCAATCTGTCAGTATCATTCAGCGTGCCACATAGTAGGAAATTTTTGAAATCCTTCGATTCTTACGGTAATATTTGCAGATTTAAAGAATAGAGATAAATAATTTAGATTTACAGTTTTATTTTATATTAATTATGGATCAATAAAATACATTTATTAACATAAAAATAAACAACATAAAATGTTACTATTTCTTCAACAAAGATAAAAAAAATTAAAAATGTATGTTTGCAACATATTTACTTAAATAAGAAATAGACAAAGCGAAATATAAATGATTCCCTTCATTAGAGTTAAATAAAAATTGTAATGCGAATTAACTCTTTCACGACTCTTCTTTCATATCGCAAAACCAGGGGTATAATGCATGACACGATTCTGAGCATTCAGTTGTTAAACAATTTCTTTGTGGAGTCGAAATATTTTTCATATTAGGAAAGATTTTCTACTTTGATATGCCGAATCACATAAGTGGAAAGCAGAGTACATGCAATTTTCTTTTTTCAACAATTAAATGCCCTAGCAATAACACTCAATTATTTACAAAATAGCTGTAAATTTATCCTTAGAATTATCTTTCAGATTATTTTGTAGTTCCATAAATGTCCATAACTCTCTCAGAAGATGTTTGTCAAAAAAGGTCTATTATCAACTTCCATCCACTCAAGAATTGACAAATTTGTAGAGTAGTGCTGAGTGCCACTAAGAATTGTACCACGTGCCACAGGTCCATAGATTGCCGACACGTTTTAAATGTTCTTATTAACTAACCATCTCCTATTCAAACACAGGGCTGCGGTAGCCCTGTGGTTAAGGTATCCAACCATGGCAGGCATGTCATGAGTTCGATCCAAGTACCACTAAAGACCCGCCGTGTAGGGCAGCGATGCACGTTAAATCTGTCGAGAGCTGAAACGTCCTCCCGTTGGTGTGGTGTGGTAGTTAGGAGAGGGGGGTGCCAGCTCAGGTGTCGTCCTCGTCACTTGACCATGGTTCAAAATTACGTGGTCCGTCGCCAAAAGCCCTCGTGTAGCTGAACAGTGCGACGTTAATATTAACTCAACTCAACCCTATTCAAACACAATTTATATGATAAAAAAGGGTTTTCATTCATTTTGTAGGGAATTGTATTAGATTCAACCATACGTAATTTTGTGTTTCAAATAAATTACGTTGTTTCGGGGATCCTCTTAGAGCAAAATGAAAGGAATTTGACATAATTATAGTAAGTTTCTCTAAATGGGGAAACGTTCACTTTTAAAATACACTGCGTAAAGTGGTTTTAGGTATACGAAGTTATGTTCACTATTATTCCTAAAATAAATTTTGATATTTTGTTTTTTCGTTAAGTTTTGAAGTTATTTCTTCAAATATACTTCTCCATTACATTTCTCTCAAACTTGCTATTTTCTTTTGCGGCCACGGTAGCCTGATGGTCATGGTTATGAAATCGTGTCCAGTGTTTGAGCCCTGGTACCACAAAAGTTTAGCGTTGAACAGGAGCTGATGCACGTTAAACACGTCGAGGTCAAAAGTCCTCACGTTGGTGTGATGTGGAAGTTTGGAAGGGGAGTTATCAGCTCAGGTATCGTCCTCGTCACTTAACCGCGGTTCAAAATTACGAAATCACTCGTCAGTAGCCACCGTGTTGACTTAGAATGCAATATAAACCCTTGACGTGTGCACTTGAGTTAATTCGAGTACGCTAAACAGTTCCAAATATGCACATTAGATATAATTCAAACGAGGTCGCATTTTATGCTGCTTTAATTTTTCTCACTCAAATATCAGCGAGCGCCGTCTGCACTCGTGATATTTGACTGTTGTTTCTTATATTTACGATTTAGTCGTTAAACATCAAAAACTCGTTTTCAATGTATAGACTGTAATGTTGGACTGTGTGCAGTGCCCTGTTTCGAAAAATATCACACTATGACATTTCTGTAAACGACATGTTTGTGTCTTTTCTTTGATATTTTTTGCTATTTATACCTGTTAAAATTATCTTTTATAAAAGGTTTTTTGTAACTAATTGTAAATTGAATAAAACCTTTTCTTACAATTATATGTATTTGAGGATGAAATCTGATTTACTTTATTCAGGAAATTTTTAGTAAATTTCATTTTCTCTATCTAAAATTATGTCTGGCTTTTTTTTCATTAAAATCTTTCAGGATTTTACAAATTATCTTGCCATTATTCATTATGTACATAATAAGGAAAAATATATCTAAATATAAATAATTTCTGTCCTAATAAACATATAATTGTTTTTAGCTACAGTTTGGAAAATGCATTGAAATTTGTATCGGGACAGGATTTTAACATATGAATGTGATTTTTACTGCCACTATGTTATATATTTATCTTTCATTCTTTTTACAATATGAGTAGAAGTCGTAAACAGTTTGTGTCACAGTAAAATTAATTTTTGATTTATATTCAAATTATACTATTATATTGATTCTGAAAATAATAGGTTAGTTTGACAAGCCGTTATTTCACAATTTTAAAGCATTGAACAGTTTTGAAATTTTTAAAACTTTTTTAAAATGTTAAATTATTAAAAATATTTAATTATTGTAAGTGATTAATATTTCTTAGATTATTGGAAACAAAAAGTATAAAATTTAAAATATATCTTTGTTGAATTTTAATAATTATTTTTATGGCTAAAGCTGGAAAAAACCCAACTTTTATTAAATATTAACATTAAGATATTTTTAAAAAATAACTAGAGCTCTCAGACCTAAATCCATATGAACTTTTATAGAACATATGTAAGGGAACATTTACAAGATATTTCAAGACTCTATCTTGAACAGGAAAAACGCCTTAGGGATTAGAAAACACTTTCATCTTCAAAATTAAAAATCTGAGAAAAACGTATTTAAAATTTCTAAAGGCATAAAAAAATTCCATTGCCTGTAAAGCTTTAATTTTTCAATCTGTTACTATCCAACTTATGCTCTACATGAAAATTCTACTTGAAATAAATATGACTGAAATATCTTTTTTAATTCAAAATATTCTAAGACATAACATTGATAACAACTGTTAATTTGATCAATTATTCACTTTATCAGAACCTTATATATTCACAAGAGTTTTAAATGCAAAATATTTATATAGAAATTAGTAGTTATACAAACGTAATCCAGAAATCACCAAGTTTGTAAACAATATCTATTTTTTTCTCAGTTCCCCATCGTGGCAGTTAAGCAAGTTTAAGTTTTTGTTGCATGACTTTAAAATACTGCAGTGTAGAACTACAAAAGATTTATTATAATGTAGTTTGTGGTACATCAGGGAAATATTTAGTTCATTCTGCAACATTTGTATTCTGTAGTCTAATTGTAATATTACCTGAAAAAGCTGCATTTTAGATTTACCATTTTCAGTCATATTCCATCCCTTTCAAGTATTATTTATCACAGTAGCCTGCGTACATTTTGGTCATGGCATTTTTCAAAAGGAAAAAAAAAATAATGAAAACAAAGTAAAGAGCTTTTAAATTATATAAACTATGTGTCAAAAAATATATTGGTCTTTAAATCAATCTTAATTAAGTAAATGTAAGAAAACTCAAAAACTTAAAAACATGAGCAAACAGAAATGATTTTAGAAACTAAAATTGTAGTTAATTGCCGTTTCACACGAAATATTGGATTGTGTTAAAAAATATTTTTAATTAATTCAATCTAGGAATGCAAAAATGCTTTAAAATGAAACCGAATTTAAAATCAAAACTCAGAAAATTAAAATTTCTTAAAACATAATTGGTTTTTAGATCAGAAATTGAGCAAGTTTTCCAAATATATGAAATATATATTTGCAATAAATTGGGTGAACTCTCTGTTGGCCGTGAAGTGTAGAAAATGTCCATTTCACAATCCTCGCCCTAGGCCACAGCTGTGAATGAGAAACCTCCCGTTTCGAAGAACTCAGAGACCGAAAAGCAATAAAACCATCCCCTGCAAAACCAATCAGGACCTCCTGCGGCTTTAACAGGGGACGGCATTAAACTGCCGTTCGTTTTTGAAGCAGTTCGCGAAATTTATCGGAACATTTTCGGCTTAGTTAGCTTTGAAAAAGTAGATCGCTTTCGAAGTGAAATTCAATTAGCGGGTCATCCAGTCAGAGGGTTAAGGGGCGTTATAAACAATTATTTCCATTTTTAAACTATAAGATGTACAGTCTTAAAATTTGGTAAGCGTTTTCCTTTCGTGGTGTAGAGATCCACTACAAAATAGTTTGGTAAAAATTGATCCCCAAGGGTCACCGAGGGGGATTAAGGGGCTTAATAGATAAATATTTCCGCTTTTCAAATAATAGAACCACCTGCTTGAAAATTAGAAGGTATGTTCCGATCATGGAATAAAGTTCCTTTTAGAAAGATTTTTGCAAAAACGGACTCCCATAGGAGTGGGGTTGCGATGGATTAAGGCGTGTTACAGAAAAATTCCTGTTTTTGAATTTAACTCATTTACTTGAAATTTGTTGAGCACTTTTCTTTAGTTGAATCGAGTTCCAATAAGAATGGATTTTACGGAAATGAACTCCAGGGGGAAGCGGGGAGAGTTTTAGGGGCGTATTGATAGACAAAATTCCCGTTTTAGAATTGCTAAGACTATAATTATAAAATTTGGTTTGCATGCTTCTTTTGTTGAATTGGAATTCGCTAAGAATGCTGTCAACGAGGTATTGATGATAAAAATTCCGTTTTGGCTCTGTAAGACTTAGACTTGAAATTTAGCACGCATGTTTATTTTATGGAGTAGAGATCCACTGAAAGTTGCTTTGGTGGAAATACACTTGATAGTTAGGTTAAGTGTGAGCGAAAACAATCTTTCTCCTTCTATTTTAGGTATAAATAGAAATTAGATATTATAATTTATATTCTTTTTATATCAAGGGGCGAGAGTGTAACAGCTATAAATATATTTTTCAATACAATCGAATTCTTAATGTTTGATATCAATAATTAATATATATAAACAGTATACATATATACAACATTGTGAAATACCCAGCGAAGCGGGTGGGTAACGGCTAGTATTATATAATATAGATTATTTTAGGGTGGGATTGAAATTGTGTGTCATATTCTGATAAAAAAGGATATCGGTAGCATAAAATGATTTTGCCACTCTATGGTATATTGATTGACTGATTGATTTCGTAAAATTAATTTTTTTTGAAGAACCATACACATTGTAGCATAATTCAATTACTTTATAAACTTCTCAATACGCAAGTAACTACTTCTCAACAGCCAACGTAATCTATTCTTGGGACAGCAGACTACGTACTGCGCGTCGGTTACAATCAAATTAACTCGCTTTCCTCCACGCTCAATTCGAAATTCACCCCTTCGCGCTTCCAAAACAAGAAACTGCCTCTCTCCCTTAACCGTCCTTTAGCTGGGTGTTTGGTGTTGGAGTCCTTAGCCCGTCAGGGCTTTGATCTCCTATCTGACTTTTTGGATAACTTGAACTGATTAATTGCCCTTTTTAATAATATTATATGAAGATTACTTTAAAAGATTGGTATTTAATAGATTTACTTGAATGTATTGTTGATTTCTTAAAAGAAATTATCTTGAAAATAGAGGAAAAAACCGGCTTTTTAAATCCGATAAAAAATTATGTTACGATCAGTCCCCTTCTCCTTAAAATAAAAGCAGCCACCCCTTCTCCGGAAACTCGCCAATTAGTGCCAAAATTCCGTACTCCACCGCCAATAGTATTTCAGACACTACACAAATAATATTATTTATACAATAACTAATTCATTAATATGTAGGAAAATTAGGGGCACAACTAATATTTACATTCATTACGGTGACAGGATTCTTATGTTAAATAAAAATCAATTATTTTACTCAAAATAAAATTCCCACAATTATTCTTACAAAAGGCTTACATCTGGAAACTATTTGTTAAAAAAACAAAATGTATTATTTCTTTCGTATTCTTTTTGTTGTTTGCTTTTCATGTAAAGCATCAAAAATTCAGTTTTGTAAGGATTTTTCACAACAGAGAATTTAGAAATAAAATTGTGATTTCTTAAAAAGGTCTGGATATGACATTCCTACGATTTTATCAAGTTTCGAACGATATATTATTTTGAAAATTTCTTTCAAAAATGTCATCTTTTGATAAAATTTAAAACTAGAAATTGAAAACATATAGAAAGATTTTGAAGAATTTATTTTCAATACCTTGGGAAAAATTGCTGTATTGAATTAGTAGTTTTGGGGTTAAAAAATCTCTATTGACTGTTATGAAACCTCAAACTCTGCTAGTGACAAGTAACATATTGTTGATTTTTCTTACTTCAAACGTATGTTTGACAGATAATATGTTTATATTTAATATTCGTATGGTTATTTCTGTAAAAATAATTTTTATATACATGTAATGGGAATTCGTTAAGTGTTTCACTTTATACTTACCAGAATTATTACATTAACATCTAAATAATATTTGTATTAAATTACTGTGCACAATTATCAAATCTCCGCATGGTTTAAGAAATGTTAAGAATTTTAAACTTTAGGTGTGTGTGAATGGATAGTTTTGAAAAAGTATTTCCTTTTTCTTTAAGCCTAATTTCATTTGTATTTCTTAATTTTTTTAACATTATTCTTAAATTTGAAAGAATAAGAAGTTCGGTAAGAACATTTAATAAGAGTTTGATAAATATAAGAATTTTGAATTATAAAAAACAAGCCACACATATGATTTCATTCCTAAAAATACAAAATCAGTTATTCTATGTACGGTTGCCTTCTTGCAGAAAAATTTGTTTCGTGTTTTCGAAACAATAAATGACAGTAAAAATATAACATCAAACAAAAGTGACCAGAAAGTGAAGAAGTTAGACAGAGAGAAATGAGAAAAAATAAGAGATTATCAACAACAAGATTTAAATTGATATCTGCAACACCGATCGCAATTCCGTACTTCATAAGACAATAAAAGCAACATATCTAAGCATAGAAGAGATGACAGCGAGTGTTTATTAAATTCATATTTAAAGCGACCCGAGGACTATTGGTATCGGACCTCGTTGTCCTTGAAGTGAGGAGGACAACACCTGAGCTAACATCATGCTCCCCGGACTTCCACATAAATACAACGGTAGAACTTGAGTATCGACAGATGTAGTGCATCAGAGCCTCAGCACGATGGGTCTTGAGTGACATGAGGACTCGACCCTAAGAATCAATCACACCGACTATGAGACCGTGACCATAACCACTATGCTACAGCAGACTCTATAGAGGGAAACATATCAAAATTTTATTTTTTTCTCCAAAACTAATTGAGTTATTATAAAATTGATCCCAAAAGTTATTTAAAAGATCCTTATATAAGAATATTACAATAAAAAACCAGGTAAAAAATAAATAATTATAAAAGAAGTACAAATTTAAATTTTTCCAAATGTTCTTGGAAAAAATTAAATGTTTAAAATTGTGTCAGCAATATTTGCAAAATTGCATCTTGTATCGAGTTTTTGAATAGAAACATTATATGAAATACTAAAATATCATTAATAAATACACAAATTAAAAAAAAATTAAAAAAGGCTGCTTGATCTTATGCACACAAGATTGTCCTTCGTGTACATATCCTATACAATATCAATTAGGACAACATACACAATTTTGAATTTTATTGTATTTTTTCTCTAAAGTTTAAAAATTTAAAAGAAATGACAGCTTTCTAAATAAATACATTATATGGTGAACAATTACTCATCTTTCATTTCATCCAGCTAGAAGGTATATCAATTACCAAAATTTGCCGTTTTGGGGGAAATTTTCGAAATCCCTTTTTGTGCCTTTATTTCATAGTTCATATATTTAAGATTCAAAAAACATTTTTTTTGGTTTTTTACGATATTTAGAAGCAAAGTTACAGAATAAATAGCAAACCGGAAATTGAGTTTTCAAAATCGGAAGTACACCCTCTACACAAAATATTTTTAGGGTACCAAATTGAAATTTTTAGAACATGTTTTATTTAGTTCTATTTGTCTTATGAATCGAAATCTAATCTCTGCGTATGTATTTATGTACTTAACTGTTTTTATATGAAAAAAAATCCTAAATTTCTTAAAAGATCATGTTTTTACATAAAATTAGGCATATTTAAAAAAAAAAACTTTCAAAATATTACAGATCTTTCAATTCCTAAAACGCATAAAGATGTTATTCAAGTACTGTATAAATATCATTTGAATACATTTAGTAGAATTTCATGTAATTGCAATTTTTCATAAAAATTTTTCTAAGAACGACTATTGTTATAGGCTATCAAACTCTCCAGAAAACAACAAAAGGTTGAAAGAAATTTCGAACTAGTTAAACATGGAGCTAAAGAAATCTTGAGCTATAAATACGGTCAGTTTAAAAACTGTACAAATAGTAGAAAAGTTTTTATACTGTATTACAATCTTTAAATGCATTTTCTGAGAAACTTTTTTTTTTTTGCTTCACGGTAAAATTCCCTACAGTATTTCTTTTAAAGATATTGTCCGAAAATGTTTTATTTAGTTTTATATCTAGTATATGTTAACAATCTAATCTTTGTGCAGTTATTTATGCATTTTATTACCCTTTTTGTGAGAAAATAACATTTTTTTTTTGTAAAAAATTGAGTTCTTGCATAAAAAAATGACATTTCAAAAGTATTACAAATCTGATAGCTCTAAATACATACAATGATATTATTTATGTACTGTATAAATATTATTCGAATATATTTGTTAGAATTTTCGATACAATGTTTACCGAAACCGCAATTTTTCACTAAGATTTTATTCAAAATTCCCAATATATCCAAAATTATTTTTAATTTTGTGGAAATTGTACTTGAATTTCTAGTTTCATGCCCTATTTTAAATAAAGAAAAGTGTTTATTTAGTTGAAAAATTACATAAAAAAGTGCTCCGAAGCTAGTCACATACCTTAACAAGAATTTTATAGGCATTCCCCCCCTCATAG
The DNA here is from genome assembly GCA_019973935.1 of Trichonephila clavipes. Classification (NCBI taxonomy): domain Eukaryota; kingdom Metazoa; phylum Arthropoda; class Arachnida; order Araneae; family Nephilidae; genus Trichonephila; species Trichonephila clavipes. The sequence goes on from BMAU01001018.1 coordinate 335,984, forward strand.
AAAACAAGACCTGTATGTATATATCACAGAAATATGGAAATAAAGACAAGACCTTTCTCGAATTTATAACTACGCTTTTCTGAGCCAACTTTAACATTAAAGGGGTTATTGAGATTTCACATTTTCCTCCGAAAGTAGATATCTTTCTGAGAGAAACTCCATCCAGAAGTATGACAATATGTTTCTCTTCCTCCTCAACAAGTAGCTCGAGTACCTTCTATTCGGACAACTTTGTATACTCGAGACCCGAGGGGCTGTAGTTGCAGGGCTACGAAACGAAATTGAAACTGCTCTTAGAAAACTTTGGTAGACGAAGTTGTAAGCACACACACACACAGTTATTCCATTTGAGACTACTAATATTGAATCCAGTGTCAGAATTAAAGTTTGTGTATTAAAATTGCTAAAAGCTGTAAACATAACTCTTTGTAAAACTGATCGCTTAACAGTGCATCTGATATTGTAGAGGATACCTAAACACTTAATGAATTACTAAAATGTTTCAGAAATGGACAAAAACCTATTCATGAATAAAAAAAAAATTATAAAACAAATTCGCATTAAAAAGAATAGGGATGCTCATAATTGTATCACCGTTGCAGTAAATTAGAAAATAGTTTTCTAATTTTTAATGTTCTTCAATATTCCTGTAATATCAATATCACTATTTCATTAATTTTTGAAATTAATTTGAAATAATAATAATATTCGCTTCGTGGATTAGAATTAGAATACGTTAAATTTTCGTCTTTTTTCAATTACTACTATTAAAGTTCACTTTCTCCCTATATATATTATATCTTGTTCAAATTTTCAATCGTTATTGAAACACTTTCTGTTCATCCGTTGAAGTTCAAATACATTTTTTAAACTTGTCGTGGATGACCCTTGATGTTTATACAGTTTTTTAAAATATTAATTCATTAATTAAATTAAAAATTGAATAAATGTAACCTACCAAAATAAAAGTCAAACAGCATATATATAAACTAAAATTGCTCGTTGTGTTCCTGTAGAGCAATGGATGACACGTTGGACTTCTAATCCAAAGGCCGTGGTTTTGAACCCTAACTGGGATGGCCTAATTTCTGAGAATTTGATTCATGAATGAATAAATAGTAACAAACAATAATAGTTGTCCATCACCATATATGGAAAGAGAAATCCCGTTTTCTATTTTGTCTCTTAATATTGGGATTCTGTCTTATCTATATACTTATTTATATTAATTGTAACTCTTAAATAAAAAGTAACTAAAATAAAATATTTATCTTTGTTGCCTGAGTAGGAATTGACTTATTTTTTTATATTACTTGTTTATTTTTAAAGGCACTATATATTTGAAAATATTTAGTATGTTTGTTTTTCCATTTCACGGGTAATATACATTTTAAAAGTATCTTTCTTCTACGAGAAGGTTTGTTACTTACGAATAAGCTTATTGTAGGTTATCCATCATCACTGTTAAGCCGGATTACCTAATTAGTCTTTCAAATTAAGTAGCTATTATGAATGGCTAGGGTGTAAGTTATTTTTTCTCCTGTTTTAATCGTACGAACAGTATGAATTTGAATGAGAAAAGGTTTGTAATATATTATTGTTGAATTTGTATGACATATTTTTAAAATTTAACTTTACTTTACATCTCTATTATGCACATGATCTCTATGAATACATAGAGTAAGCAGTATTTTTTAAAAATATTAATTGTGCAATTATATGAATTAGTCGTCTTTTACATTATTTTTAAACTATGGATTTATTGCAAATAATTAGATAACGTACATTAACTGAGTTGCAAATGTCCTTTCTATGTGTTTTGCATACTATATTTCTTTCAACGAAGCCGAAGCAATTTACTTAGCTCCTCACAATCTGAGCAAGATAATCTTTTAATCATTCAAACAATATTGTTTTCCTTTACTTAAACTTGTACTTTTGAATCAGGTGTTTCTTGTACAAATTTCAAATATTTCAATATTTGACTATTTTTAGCTCTTTTTCTTTCTATAAGGGGCATTCAAATGAAACCCGGTCACTACTGGAAAGTAACGTTAACACAGTCAAAAATGTAGTTATACACAGTACACAACTCAAAAATAGTCACCAAAATTGTTGGCACATTTATCCCATTTCGACACTAGCCGGTCGATTCTACCTTTGAAAAAGCTAGTAGTCTGCAGTCGGATCCAGGCGTGAACGCACCATGTTTCGTCACCAGTGACAATTTGCGACAGAAAGCCCTATTCCACCTCATGATAAGGCTGCAGATGACTCAAAGACAGCATCTTTGGAGTATTGCGCTGTTCGGCGGTCAGTTGATGGTGAACCCATTGCGCACAAATTTTTCGAAAGCTCAAGTGTAAATGCATTATGGTGTGAGTGGTGCCCACGCTAATACCCAGTAATCAATGGATCTGGTCCACAGAGATTCTGAGGTTGTCCAAGACTAAAGCATTCAGTTCCGCTATCATTTCCGGTGCGATGACACGATGAGCCTATCTAGGTCTAGCATTGTCTTCCAGTAACTCGCTCCTCTCACGAAATCTTTTACGCTATTCCACAACACTTGAACGACACAGACTGTACTCATCGTACACAGCTTTCATTGGTTGATGAATTTCCCGGCCTCCAACTCCTTCCTTCGGTAAAATTCGAACCACACATTTTTGTTATTTCTTACTCGCCTGCATGTTCATTAGTAGACGATAACGTGTGTGACCACCTTCTCTTCCACGTGAAACCATACTATCGGTATGAAACGTCAAACGTTGTGTATGCGCCAGTGTCTCTACCGATAGATGGTACCACCATACACGCAGTTACGTGGCGCCACCTTATGTGTAATGCAAAGTTAGACGCACTGACCTGGTTTCATTTGAATGAACCTAAAATATTTCTATAAAAATTGAATTATCATTATGAAATTGAAATTCCTAAATAAGAATGTAAAAAAGTAGTAAAAATATTTTTATGAAGTGCTTTTGCTTTAATTTTGCATTGTGGTGATATAAATATTTTGTAAATTAAATGGCAATGTTTTGATTTTATACAACAAGGAGTGATCATTCTGGTTTTAGAAGAGACTGAAAACAATACATAAGCATTGAACAAAAAGTGCTTGAAGTTTATAATTTCAAAAAAAAAAAAAAAAGAAATATTCATTTAATTTTTTTGTATTATATGAGTTGTATTATTCTTATTAGATTGTTAGAGAGCATAGTTTTACTCCGACAGATTTAAAATTGTACTCACAATGTACTTTTTTTATTTATTTTTGTTACACATAGGAAATTCGTGCTTATCGGATAACAGAAACTGTAAATTATTTTCTTTTTTCCTTTAATAAGAAATGATTTAAAATCTATAGAGAAACCATTTTTAAAAGAAATCGAATTTAACATCGTTATACGAGGGTCATTTTGAATTTTTTAAATACATCTATGTTTTTAAAGTTATAATTACAAAATTTTAGGAGTGTACAACATAGTCTCCTCCAGCATCGATGCATTTTCGTAAACGAAATTCCCACAGATGTAAGGCCGCAAATCATTAATTTCTTTGAGTTGAGGAAATAAATGCATTTATAGCCACATCAATCTTGACATCTCATCTTCTGAAATAAAAAAACGTCCACCTAAGTTCTTTTTTGATTTAAATATAACGGAAAATGACACCGCTAAATCCGGAGAATAAGGTTTATGATCTATCCCTTTAATTTGTTTTTGATAAAGATAGGAAACTGTTAATCTGGCTGTATGGAGAAGATACATTGTCATGGCGTTGCATTAGACCCCTAACATTAACTTTTTGGAAAATTTCTAGAAGACATTTAGTGGTATACCAGACTTTTGTTACTGTCTTCTGTCCATCCAACTTGATAGCTTTTATCAATCCCGAACTTCTGAATAAAACGGTATTCATTACATTTTTTTTTTCATTACCCATTGTCTTTTCACAATTTTCGACGCTACATCCGCTTCAAAGACCCGCACTTTGCTTTTTTGGCGTATTGAAACGTCAAACAATGGTATGTACATTTCCTCATCCGTAAAATTTTTAGAAATGTTGCGGTGGTCCCCGTCATTTAGTAATTTAAGGGTTTTTTTACTAATTCCGACACGCTCCTGTTTTGGGTGCTTAGTTAGATTATGGGGAACCCAACGGCAAACTACTTTTTTCATACACTTTTTTTCTTGAGTAATTTTCTGTATGGCTGTATATACAATGTTAAGATCCTATTGTTTTATTTGGTAGGTCTAGCGATTATCATCCGTCAACAATTTTCGTACGGCAGACACATTATCTGCGTTTACTTCCCACCATGGCCTTCCTGTGCGTTCTTTATTCAGAAGAGAATTACGACCATTGAAAAATTCTTTAAGAGGACTTGGCACCTTTCAAAAACCGAAAATCGATGAAAATATCGATTTTTCAATTTTTAATTTAAAATGTAGTTTGATACATTTGGTATAACTGAGTGAAGTTTCGAAACGATGTGATTATTTTAAACGCAGTAAAATGCATTTTAAATATTTTGACAGCTCTGTCAGCAGTTTAAATGCCACGCCCACCTCAATGTTTAAATTTTTTTACTTGAGAATAAAGCCATTATTTTACATTAAAAACTACATAGAAGAAGAGGAATCCGTTAAGCTGTGGCTGTGACTATCAGCAAAGTTGTTCATTTACATTAGCTTTGCCAATTTCGCTTGCTGTGTGATTTTTAGTTTCATTAGTTTTTAACTTCATAGAAACCTAAAACAGCATTTTTTAATGCTACTTCAATCATAATTCATTTTATTAGCTGTTATTATCGCTAATACGCCTCTTAGAAAACGTTCAGTAAGTGTTTTGCAAATGAATGAAAAGCGATGGTGTAAAGCGAAAGTTGATTGTGAAGTGAACAAAAATTGAGTTTTTTCAAATGTACGCCTGGAAAAATTGAACACTGTGGTAAAAAAGGATACCTCTGCTATTGGAAATTATATATTGGTGGACTTTAACCAAGTTAACAATCTTCTTCGAAGTGCAAAGTGCCAGTATTGTGAAAAACTAACTTTGAAACTGGAACTTGGAGCCAAGTTGGGATTTTCATACAATTTAAAACTATTGTGTAGCAATTGTGATGAAAACAAAACTGTTGTAAACACATCTCTAAAGTCTGTTCCGACCGGCCATGATGTGAATTTGAGAATAACCCAAGCTTTTTCACATATTGGGAAAGGTTATTCAGCTATAGAAAAATTTTGTATGGTGACGAATATAGATCCTTTTTCATCAACTACATATGGGAAGTGTACGAGACGGCTGGATAATGCATATACTCTGGCATCTGAAAACATATTTGCGGAAATCCACTGAGAAATTAAAAATGCGTACGAGAATGGAGCTGAAATCGCAGACTTAAGTGTTAGTTTTGATGGAACGTGGCTAACTCATGGTCACACCTCACTTATCGGTGTAGGATGTGTTATAGATATGCTCACCGGATATGTTGTTGACTTTGAAGTGATGAGTAAGGTGTGTGTCGTCATTGCTCTGTGGCAAAAAATAAGCTAGGCCAGTAAAGTGCTGGTATGAAGGACATAAAAGCGAATGTGATATAAATCATTTGGGCTCATCTACATCAATGGAAATGGAAGCTGCATTAACCTTGTGGGAAAGATTCACATCACTTGGATTCCGTGATATCACAGTATTATCCGATGGTGATTGTAAAACGTTTAACTACTTGTTCGAGAAAAAAGTGTATGGACCTGACATTGTGATAAAAAAGGAAGAATGTATTAATCATGTTAGTAAGCGGTTAGGAACAGCTTTGAGATCTACTGTAAAAGAATGTCGTGCTCAAGGTATTTCTTTAGGTGGTAAAGCTCATGGTAGTTTGAAAAAAGCCGCGATTAAAAAATTAACTACTTACTACCAAAAGGCTATTATGAGAAACAAATGGGATGTGAATGCTATGAAAACAGCAATATATGCTACATTGTTGCATAGCATTTCTACAGATGCTAAACCTCAACATTCGAAGTGTCCTGCAGGAGAAATCTCATGGTGTTTCTACCAATCTGCGATTGCTAATGGTGAAAAACCTAAGAATCATAAATTAAATGTAGGAACACCAATAAGTGAAAAGTTTCTTCCAAAAGTTCTACCGATTTATCAAAGCCTTGCATCTAATGAATTGTTAGAAAGATGCATTCGATATGGAACACAAAATGCAAACGAAAGTTTGCATAGCATGATTTGGGCAAAGTGTCCGAAAGAAATTTTCGTAAGCAAAAGACGTGTTAAGCGGGCAGTAACAGAAGCTGTCTGCGAATACAATAAGGGTAGAGTACGCACCATTGTAGAAACACAGAAAGCATTAGGTGTAGCTACTGGAGGTTCAACGAAGCAACTTGCTACTATCTTAGATTGTCGAAAACAAAAATTTAGAAAACGTCGTCAAAATGCCAGTAATAAGCTGGCTCTTAAGCTTATTAAAAAAGCAATACATAAAAAAGAGTTATTAGCTAGGAGGAGAAAAGGAATGACTTATGGCGCAGGCCAATTTTAAAACAAACCGGTTTTGAAAAAATAATACATTTTAGCATAAATTTGTTTTAATTTATTTTATATTAGATATTGATTTAAGTAGCAAATTAATTTTATAAAAGCTTTTAAATTTTCTATTGTGCATTTCATGTACTTTTGTTACATTTATTTCATGTATTTGATTTATTTTTTAATATATTTCATACATGTTTCTTGCAAAAATAAATCACAATGATATTTCCTATTTTTCGTAATTTTGGGCTCACAGACCAGCACTTTAAAAAAAGCTTATATTTTTGTTGAATGTTTTGAAATTGAATTGTATTATGTTTTATTTTAAAGGTATATATTTATATAACATATTGAAAAATTATTACAAAATTTGACATTGTTTTGATATATATTTGCTGATTGGTATTCTTAAAAATGCATTTTCTCTCAGTTCGAGTTTTTTCATGAAATCATGGTCTTTAAAAGTACAAAACTTCTACAGATATTTATCAAACAACTTGAATTTTGGTGTGTATCTTTATTTCAATGTGCTTAATTAAATTAGGGATCCATTTTTTCAATATTTTGAATAGAAAAAATTTTATAAAAGAAAATGTAGCAGAAGTCATGTTTTTTTTAGCTTTTTTTCCATTAATGTTTACATTTTAATTTTTTTTCCAAAACTAATTTTTTGTTGCAAAATTGATCCCTAAAGTTATTACTCATAGTCTAATAAATCCCAAAAAAATTTGGTGTCAAAATAATAATAATTGTAAAAGAAGAAAAATTTTGAAAATCGGTAAAAAATTTTAAAAAAATTTAAATTTTTTTAAATTTAGGAATTTTTTTCATGGTGAAATTTCTTAGTTTAGTAGTAACTGTTAATAATATACAAAAAAATATTTTAAAACCCCTAAATAAAAAAAAATTGAAAAAAGGTGCCGAGTCCCCTTAAAACATCTGAATATAGTAGTATGACATGAAGATTTGGCACCAAATGCTAATTGCAGTCTTAGAATGCATTGGTTTTGATTTAATCCTGCTTTAAAATCATAGAAAATCCACTGGTGTAGCTAGTTTTGAAAGGTCCTTGAATCAAATTCCTTGAGGGTTATTTATTAGATATCGGTGCCCTGTTAATGGGACTGTAGTTACACATGTTGGGGGCTCCACAGCTTGGGAACCCGTATGATTGATACAGCTGATAGGGTGGTAGCTACGGCCCTGAGAAAATCATAACACGATAATATTCTCACAAATCTATTTTCTTTTCTATTTAAAATTTATCTTACCCTCAAAAACTTACAGTAAGTCTCCTGTGCTAAAATATTCTGTATCTTTAAATTAAACCGTTATTTTTTTTAAAAAAAATTGTATCTGTTTATTTATTTTATTACTTCTTGTATGTGTATGTATCAAAAATGTTAGAATTACCCTCATAAAAGAAGGAAAAATTAAAAAAAAGAATGCAAGTGAATTTCGTTGTTTATTAAGTATGTGAATTAGAAAACTAAATATAAGGTAAGCGAAAATGTCACATATGCTCATATGTTAACACAGGAACATATTTGCGCATTGTTGTGTATTCACTATATTTCATGCTGACGTAATAGATAAGATAGCGCCACAAAGTTGACAAGGCAGTTAGAGGAAATGTGATACGAGAAAGACGAGATGAATTGTTAGAATAAATTCAATGTGTCACTTTTGACGAGTCTTTTACTGATTTGTACTAGCCTTTAGCCCTTCCTTGTAAATAATTGTTTTGTTACAATAAATGTATATTTAATTTAATCCAGCCGTAATTACTCTATATAAACTATGCACATAATGTTATGTATACAACGCGTATTCTTCATTATTTCAAATTTTAAGACATTTGTAAATATAAAACTTCACATAATTTTCTTTCGGGCATGAATGAATTTGAAGAAGAAGCACAGATGATCATAAAATAGCTAATTTTATTTAATCTTTAGCACTTTAAGAAAATACACTTTTGTAACTTACAACTCTGAGATTCATATGAAATCCTAACCAGTAATCCGATAGCTAAATTATGGAAGTACGTTTCTGGAGTGGAAGCTCCTTGTATCTTCCTTCCTGAAACCCGATATCTCGGTCAGATCAAGGGTTGGTTAACTAACCACTTCTTGATGGATTCTTCGTCGACTATTAATCTTAAGATGCTCGACAAAAAGTCGCCGTTTACTAACACTTGTAATTCAGCTTTACGATCAACACTTTACCATTAACCCGCATACTCAAAGATAGGGACTGAAATAGTAGTTTCATTTGCTTAAAATTAAGTCATCCCTACGGAAAGCGGTTTTTAAACTAAGATCACAGTTAAAAAATATTTTTCCCAAGGAGATTAGTAGAAGTACCGAATAGAACTCATTACGAACTGATAGATTAAAGGAATTTTCACTTAATTTGTTTTAATAGGCAGTTTTGTGAATAGTTAAACATTTAGGAAACATTATACAGTGGGTGATTAGTTAACGAACAGATCGATTAACGAACACATCGGTTAACGGACACTTTTACGAAAGATTTTTGTGTTCGGATAACGAACACTTTCAAGAATTTTTTTTTTGTGTTTGGACAACGAACATATATTCGGAGGTGATCAGGGAGACACCCCTTAAATTATGGATGAAATTTTGGCAACTGCTAAAGTTCTGGAATTGGAGGTGAACGAGGATAACATAGAAGAGCTCATAATGAGATATGAAGATGAACTGACGATAGAATAACTCCAAGAAATTTTGAATGAAGAACACCAAGAAACACAACGAAATGTGTCTCCTTCTGAACAAGAGGAATACGAAAGAGAACCAATGCCGACATCTGCCATTAAAGATCTTTCTAAAAAGTGGGATGCTATCAGAACAATGGTCTTAGAATGGCACCCAAACCAAGCTGATGTCAGTAGGTTGGAGATCTTTACAACGACAATGCTATTAATTACTTCCGGAAAATCCTGAAAAAGAGAGAAAAGCAATCGACATTGGACATGTTCGTCAACGCCCCATAAGCAAAAAAATTAAAATGACTGATTAATATGCAAGACTATATATATGTATTATTTTTTAAAAACTTACTAAAAAATTATACATTCTTTAAAATTTAATTTTTAGGGTCTCCAGAACGAATTAATCGATTTCACATAAAAGTCTATGGTGAATCGATGATCGGTTAACGAACAATTCGGATAGCGAACATAGTCTTGGAACGGATTATGTTCGTTAATCGATCACCCATTGTAGATATTGTTACGCAGATCCGGGGTTCGAGGATTTTATGCAAATCAGTCGCAAAGAACAAGACAATTCTTTAATAGCGATGAGAATTTATTGTCGAAATTCCTACCCTTGAAATACATTATTCAGCAGTAATGTTTGCAGAATAAATCTCAGAAGGTCTTTACACCTTTAGCAGCACTCATATACAATTCTCAGTGTCTAAAATACACGTAGGTAAAACATTATTCACAAACACCACTCTTTCAATTAAACCACCGAGCAAATAGGTAATCACGGTCAAGGCAAGTCTAATAATCACTAGTCAAAACCAGAATGACTCAGTTCGGTGAGTGTCTTCCTATTTATAGCTATAACGCACCTTTCAAGAAAAATCCGCTTTCATCATAGATCGTGAAATTAGTGGTTTTCTCCACTAACTGCGAGTAGAATCCAGAGCGTCCCAAACTGACCAACATGACCAACAAGTCACCAAAATGATGCCAACTTGGCTCTACCTCCAAGATTTCACCAAGTTCCCCTTGAATCACCATTGTAACGTAAGGAACGGCGTTGCTTGTGAATATTGCAATTTTAACGTAAATCAAATATAATTTAGAGTAATATAAGTGCATTACACATCCAAATACAAGTTATTTACATTATTTTACACAAAATTTGTGTAACAATATAGACTCAATATATTTCTTATTTTCTTAAAAAGAAATTCCATGCATTTGCAAACGCAAATGCGTTTTCAGTAACATTTTTAAACTGTCTAAAAATAATGAGATAACAATGGCTGTTAAATATAATTTTAGGAAACTTTTCCGTCAATTTTCAAGGCAATTACACGCGTACCCTCCAAATGGCTAATGAATTTCCTCACACTATGTTTTGGAACCCACTTACAATAAAAATGAAACAAATAGAAAAATTACTCAATCTATTGTTAGTAAAAATCTCTCATTCACATTGTTCAAATTCATTAAAAACTCATTAAAGTACGGTTCTTTTCTCATCATTTATTATTTTACTAAACTATGCAGTGTTTTAACCATAATGACAGTCATAAAAGTAAGAATGAAGCCAAAAAAGCAAGATGCTAGTTAGAAAAAGCAAAGGAAAAGTTAACGACAATCAATTGAATAGCAAGAAAAAAAAATATTAAATTTAGTTTGAAGAAATATTTTACATACTTTCCGGTTTTTGCTATACAGTTTTCATTTTTCAATGAACAATGGTTTAATGTGAACAAAAGTTAACATTAGTTTAAATATTCGTTCCTGCACACATTACACTCGAATCGGTTAGCCACCAAAAACATTTTCAAATGACTTTTTCACTTAAGGGAAGTTTTAAGGGATAACTGAAGACTTTATTTTTATTAATGTTTTTTCTAATTAATGTACTTAAATATTTCTTTTGCCTAAATAATTAACAGAATATTTAAAATGAATAACTGAATTTTAAGAATAATTTTAACAAAAAATAATGAAATTTAGCAAAGGATGTAGGATTCTCTAAGACTTTTCCACCTTGTAGGTTTTCATTGCTTCCACTTTTGGTCTAAATTTTAATTATTAGAAATTATACATTGTTATTGCCGTGTGTTTTTATCATGTTATACACATGAAATACGAGTGGAAGAACAGAACCATGCAATACAAACTCAAGAAGATAGACATTTTTTACAAATGATCCCATCATATAACAGAAGGGATGTGATGCTTTCCATTCGAGACAGAATACATTCCAGGCCTTTTCCCGAAGAAGATATAACCACGCCTTACTCGGGATTCGAGCCCAAACCCACTAGGTTAGAAGCCCAGGGTCATATCCACCATACTACTTGGTCTGCAAATTATGCATTTTAAGGATAAGGCGCTTTGATATTCGTTTAGATGAGAAATTTCGTATGAAATATATTTTAATCAACGCGTAAAGTAGGCTATGGTATTGAAAATAATTCAGTGTGTTACGCGCATGTATACTTTTAAGCTGCATTCCTCAATACTTAGATGCATTCGCCGTATAACGTGCACCCCCTTTTCACAAGAAAACCCCTTCAAAATAAGTCTTTAATGGTCTTATATTTTTAAGGCATTTATTGGAGGTATCCCATGTTTTTGAAAAAATGTTATACGTCAGGCACTTCAACCCTTTAACCTCTCCAGATCTAACATTTTAAGTGAGGGAAAACTTTTGACGGAGTGAGATATTTCTAATAGCACAGTTAGAAATACAAATACTAGGGAAAAATCAATTTTTTATAAGTAGTTTTGTAACGTACACATATGTCCACCTCTGGTCTTAACTAAAGGGTGTTTTTTTAGAGGTATAGAACTTTAAATTGCAATAAAACAACAATGTATTATTCGATTGACATGAATTTTTTTTATTCGAAAGATAATCTTGTGGCATTACATTTTAAATATGATTTCTGGCATATGACTGCCACGGCTGGCTCGGATGTAGTCCAATCTGGACGCCCAATTTTCGATGACTTTTTCCAACATTTGTGGCCGTATATCGGAAATAACACGGCGAATGTTGTCTTCCAAATGGTCAAGCGTTTGTGGCTTATCCTTATAGAACAATGATTTTATAGTCCCACAGAAAATAGTCTAGCGGTGTTAAATCACAAGATCTTAGACGCCAAGTCACAGGTCCAAAACGTGAAATTAGGCGGTCATCAAACGTGCCTTTCAATAAATCAATTGTGGCAAGAGCTGTGTAACATGTTCCGCCGTCTTGTTGGAACCACAGCTCCTGGACATCATGATTGTTAAATACTGGAATGAAAAATTTAGTAATCATGGCTCTATACCGATCACCATTGACTGCAACTTTGTGGCCTTCATCGCTTTTGAAGTACGGACCAATGATTCCACCAGCGTATAAAGCGCACCAAACAGTCAGTTTTTCTGGATGTAACGGTGTTTCGACATACACTTGTGGATTAGCTTTACTCCAAATGCGGCAGTTTTGTTTTCGTGACGTAGCCATTCAACCAGAAGTGCGCTTCATCGCTAAACAAAATTCGCTTATGAAAATCGGGAACAACGGCAATCTTGTTTTGGGCCCATTCGATGAATCTACGCCTTGCTTGATGATTGTTTTGATGAATTGCCAAACCAAACTGAGAATAAATCACTTGACAGCTGTTAAATCGGTCGCCATCTTGGAAGGTATTGCCAACTTAAACTTCTATACCTGGAAAAAAAACATTCGTTTCTTTCCCCTGTCACATTATTTTAATCAATATTCTTTTGAAGGGAAAGAAATGAATAATAATTATAAGTTTTCAACTGAAGATTTTGAAAATAATTAGGATTTATAAGCAAAGGTACAAAAAATAATTGTATTAAGTACAAATAAATATGAGAAGTTCTTATAACTGCATTTTGATAAACATTTGTCTGTCATAATTCGAGGGAAAAGTCCGATGCTATCATATTGGTCTTCGGAAAAAGGTGTGGCCCAAGTTTTACTTCACAGGTGTTACAGGTGTACCTGGTGTTATACTTCTGTGTAGTATCTTTTACACCCTCTATATCTTCATTTTGAAACAAATACAAGATTTTCTACAAAACTTTAGACTTCCTTTCTCTCGAATAATCACAAATAGAATGCCGTTGATTCATTACTTCCCTATTTTTGTTCAAGTTAAATATTATGAATCAGAACATAACGGTAATTATAATAAGTTTCGTAAAATATCCATACATTAATTAAAATTTAAACTGGATATATAAAATACTTTGTGTTCAATTATATACAAACCAAAATAATCTGGAATTAACACGAGAGAGAGAGAAAAATAACAAGACAAAAACAAAAATATGTCTAATTTTTATGCATTTCTAAATTTTTTTAAATTTTTGACTAGAATGTCAACATTATGAAAGATATATTCTTAATTAAAATTAAATGCACGAAACAGGATTTAAGAGTTCCCTGTCTGAGACTATAACTTGAAAAAATTTTGCAGTAGAGTGACTATGATAACTTTTCTATGTACCTGCATTCGTCCCCTTTTCTAAAAGTAGTTTGTTTTAAATCACGAGTTCGGAGGCACGCTATGGTGTCGTGTTTTGAAGGCAGCCATATTTAGTAACAGTGATTGAAAGAAATAACGTTTGTTTAGCAGAGAACGAATATAAAATTTTGCGTTTGCTCAGGGAAGAGCGCTACAGAGACTTACAAAATATAGAGGCATGTGTACGGCAGTGATATATTATCACGAACGCAAGCCTGTGAGGGGCATCGATGTTCTAAAGAAGGCAGGTAACGTATAGCAGACGACGGAACGCGATGAACACATCCGAAGATTTTCCACACCTCTAAAAACATCAAAAAGTTTTCTACAGCGGTAAGAACAGCATCACGCTGTACCGCAAAAATGGCTGAATCAGTTGAGATATCCGAGACCACATTTAACGGGATACTGATTAAGGACCTTAATATGCATATGACTAGTAATAGCATCTTTCCCCGCATGTTAAATGAAGACCAAAAGACAGTTTGAATGAAAATGGCAGAATATTTAATCTCGTCTGTTAACAAAGATCCTTCCCTACTTGGCAAAATTATTACAAGAGACGATAAAATTGAGTGTGTTATAGACCCACAACCCCATCATATGTATTTGTGACCCACAATCCAAGAGAGCATCGGCCTCAGGGAAATCACCACAATCTCCAGCCAAGCAGAAACCCCACCAAAACCACGCTAAAGGTGTTCTTCCATATCCATTTCATTGTGGATCTTGAATTTATCTCTGATGGACGCACTTTGGAGAAAATATCCGGCGTCGTTTGCGTAATCAAATCCGAAAGAAGAGACCAAACAAATTTAGGTGCTGAGCAGTCATGGATGCTATTGCATGACAACGCTCCTGCACACCGATCCCTCCTCTTTAATGACTTTCTAACGAAAACGAAAAAACAACTGTTTTACCCCATCCTCCTTACTCCCCTGCGACATTAGCCTATTTCCTTAACTGGGACGTCGCTTGCAGGGTCACCGATTTCAATTTGCAGATGATGTTAAAAGTGCATCGCAGGAGGAATTACAGGACAAGTTTCCGAACAACTGTTTTTTGAAGTGAAGCTTCTTAGCGCTCGAGAGTGAATGAGAAATTTGGCCAGTTTTGCGTAACAGTGAAAAAGTGAACGGAAGTAGTCTCCCCGCTCCCTCTCATTCCCCCAAATTATCACCATGATGACAAGTCAGCGAGTTCGGGAAAAAGGGGGGGCGGGGACACAACGTGACTTGTGTCATATCCGTCTAAATGTTGAATGATTGCTCACCTCCGATTGGTCAACTTGTCCACCTTCCTATTGGGGGTCCTTTACCCCCAGACCCGCGAACATCTATCAGTGGTTGTATGGGTTGTAGTGACATTACCGTGTAGACAAAATAGCTTTCGCAATAAAAGCGTGCTTTTTTAAATATTTCCTTAGAATGATTGCTACATGGCAATGCTTTTAGCGGCTAATGGGCTTTTTTGACTTTTATTTGCGTTTAATTATTATATTAATTTTAGTCAGAATGCCTAAATCAAATGCATAAAGAGGAAAAGTATTTCGTGAAGAAAGTAAAAAGAAAAACTAGCCGCAAGTCCAGTCGAAAAAGTGACAAGAGAAAAACAAAACAAAAAAAAACCCAGAAAAATATTGCACAGTTATTAAGTGCTACTGCGGAATTTCCATCAGAGTACATGAGAGAATATCGAGCACGGTAAAGAACACTGCAAAATACTCTCTTAATGCTCAGTTTTAGGGATGGTAGTGCTATTGAGTCTCTTCTAATTACTGCACAGATTAATACGGACTTAGTGAACCACCCTGTGCCATTCTCTACAGAGCCCTCCACAATTCTAGTGCGTGTTGGAACTGATGCATGTAAATCAATAATAAATTCTATCTTCGGTTACAAAGAATATGATTCCCATAAAAATGCTCACAAAGATATTCAAAAGCGATTCATTGATAATCGTATTATAGATTCTGGTTTAGAGATGATTTGAGAACGTCTGTTGCTGAGCATATAAAATATTTTACAGGAAATTAATTTAGAAGGCACTTTGCATGCTTCAATTTCCGACAAAGTTTCAATAGGAAAAGTATACGAAATTTATCAAAATATAATGGTATTATATACCTAGAAATTCCAGGACATCTTTTTACTTTGGATACTACTACAAAGAAGTTTCACTTCTTTGTGACGTTCCATGAACCCTATTTTTTGCTTCTCTTTTTCTATAACACGTTGTGTTACACCTGTACTCTCCATATTATGCCAATGCATCGCTATCGTGCAACGTTTTCTTCCCTTTTGTTGGCACCCCTACTTTTTTTAGCAACGGTGTATATCAATTGGTTGTTCAGCATACTTATTTGGATCATTTTAGATATGTCACAGGGAAATGGTTAAATTAGGGGTTTCATCAAATTCCTAAGGAAGATGTTCAAGTCACGCAAGATGTTAAAATAAGAACCCTGTAAGATGGAAGGAAAGTAACTGATTTGATCAAATCCCTAACCTATTTCAGTGAAATGGTGAAATAATATTGTCAAGAGTTTAAAAGTGTTTATTTAGCAAATATGGTACATTTTTTTAAAAATTAATACAATAAATTTAGTTAATACAACAATAATCATTGAATTATAAATTATTTATCCGAAATTAATTAGCAAATCTGGTATTTTTTAAAAGGATATTTGTAGCAGAATTTTAAACATTTTTTTTTTAAATTGTGCATTTATGTAGTACTTCAGAAATATCCTGCTGTAAAACACGGTTTAATTCTAAGACCGAAATGTAGATGGCGGTACTTGTAACGGAAGTGTTACCAAACGAAGCACTGTATTACCGTCAGAGAGAGTTGGGAACTGAATGAGTGAACTTTACTCGTTTCGCTGTCCAATCCTGGATTATGTAATATATTTAATTTCCCCTTATTTTCTCTAAATGTTTAACCTGTATTGTTTCAAAATGTCTGTCCATTGTAACTGTGTTATTTTATGTCATTAAAATATTTTTATTTACCCCGAGATTCTATCAGATACTTTGGTTTACCCTTTAATGACATAAGAGATCCGTTACAAATTGGCGCCCAAACGTCGAGCCGATTCGAGCACAATTTCCAACTTTCTCTCGCTTTTTCCACTTAGGTTGAGGCGTTGTCACCCAACAACAAGTAGAGAATTCGCAACCCTGCGAGTAAATATTGTTTTCATCCACAAAACCTGTGAACAGATAAGTGTTGTTTATTCTAAATAATCTTACTCTGTTATTCTGTGTAAGAACAGTGATTATATATTATTGCTCTTAGTATGTATTGTGTGTTACAGTATATAGTAACGTATAACTGAATTTTAAGTGATATTTTCACTTATTTATTTGTCAGTATTCTTAATACTTTTTTTTAAACGAAACTCGCATTCTATTGTTTTTTCTCATTAAAGCTAATTGAAGGTTATTTATGAATGCATATTTTCGTACTAATTAAGAATTTAATGCCATTAACATATGTATATACTTTTATTATCAAGAAATTATTGCGATTTGTATTTATTCAAATAATTTCAATTTGATTCTTGTTTGATTTTACTAAACTTTTAATTAAGTTTTAAGTTGAATGCAATTTTATCATAATAATTTTTTTTCTTTTTATGTCTAATATAAAAATAATTATTTTGTGAAGTACATGATTTATTACGAAGTATTACTATAACATTTGAAAACTTGTATGTTTTGATAAAGTAAAAACATTTATGCTTTTTATTTAAAAGTATTTGGAAAATAATTTCAAGTGCTTCTAAGTGTAAACAAGTTTGTAAAAGTGTTAATTTCAGAGTGGATGAAATAATTTATCAATGGTATTTCTATTTAAACGTACTTGAATTGCTTTTGATTAAAAACAATTTAATTGTGTGATTTAAGTTAACGAAAACGAAATTTTTCTTTGATTTAATTTAAATGATTTCATGTTAATTGCTGATACTTTTTAGATTAATAATGAATATTATTGAAGTATTCTTATTGTGGTTTTGATGTACGAAATTAGAAGTTAGTTGATATTGAAGAATTTGTTTCAATTTTTTTAATCTCATTAATATTGATGTGAAAATTAATTAGCACATTTTGAAATTAGAGAATTATATTGTCATTCAGGAAGAGTGTATTATGGTATAGAGTATTTTTTTGTATGTATCGGAAACTTTAAGTGCACTAGTATTGTTTGACTATAATATTTTCAAATCACAGAATAAACAGTTTTGAGTGAACTTTAATTCATTAACTTTAATTGAACTTTACTAAATTAACTTTGAAATAGTCTAAAAGTGACGAAAAATGGCTTTTTTGGGAAGGTCCAGAAAAGAGGATTTACGAAAGTTGGCAACAGAATTGGGTCTGGCTCCGTCGGACAATCTCAAAATTATTGAACTAAAAGATCTCATAACCAACAGTGATAGGTATGATGAGGAATTCGTCAAATATGTGCTCAGCGTCATTGTGGAAGAACGTACAGCAACAGAAAAACAAAAAGCTGCGGAACTGCAGGAGAAACAGAAAGCCGTGGTTGTTGCTCAGCAACGAAAAAGAGAATTCGAACTGGAAAAAATGAAAATTCAACTTGAAATGCAGAAGCTGTCACAAGCACCTGTTACAAGCCAACAGCTAGAAAAGCCAAAGCTTGAGTTAAATAGAATTATTCCGAGATTCAATTCGAAGGAAGATGAAATGGGTCTATACTTGACAATTTTCGAACGTCAAGTGAAGTTCTTGAACATCCCTGAAAAAACTTGGACAGCATACCTGATTGGCTCATTGCCACCTGATATAGCTCAGCTCATCGCAAGAGAGGATGAAGAGGATACTCAAAACTATAAGGTAAAATAAATGCTTCTCAAAAGATTTCGAGTTACAGGGGATAGGTTTAGACAGTACTTTTCCCAACAGAAGAAAAACCCAGATTCGACATGGCGAGACTTTTATTTCGAAGTAAGTTCTTATTATGAAGGTTGGATCGAAGAGTTGAAGATAACCACGTTTTACCAACTTAAAAGTCTGATAATTGCTGATCAGATAAAAAGAAAAACTCCAGCAAATATCAAATAACACCTTCTAGATATTTGGGCGGATTTGAACGATCCTTTGGAATTGGCTGAGAAAATGGACGCATATGACAACCTAAGGCATGGAATGAAAAGTAATTCAAATCAGACTTTCAAGAAGAATTCAGAAACCCCTTTCCATTAAAGAAAAATCAACCTGTTGGACGACCCTATGAATACCACTCATGTGGACCCTCTAGAACTGTACCTAGATCCCCAAGTTTCAAAAATGAAGGAAGAAACCCCATACAGTGTTACGGATGTGGGACTCCTGAAGTCATCCACTCAAAGTGTCCTAAATGCACGAGAGCTAATGAAATGGAAACAGCAATGAACTGTATGACGTTATTCAACTTGAATTCGAATTTGTATCCCACAAGTGTGATTGTTCTCAAAAATTTTGGAGAAAAGATTGCTGTATGTGCTGATACCGGTGCTTCCCATACCATTGCAGGTGAAAAGAGGTTTAAATTCCTTCAAGAGTATGATGTCACCTTTACGAACAAAAGGATTTCATTTATGATGGCTGATGGAATTCGACAGACCATTATGGCTCTGAGTACTGTCTTCGATCTGTGCATTGAAGGCAAAGTTATTCAAACAGAATTTCTACTATTGCCTGAAGCCAAAGGAAATAAGACTTTGCTAGGTTTGGATTCACTCAGTGCAGCTGGTATCGTTTTTGACGTCCAAGGTGGAAAATGGCACTTTTCCGGAAATCCTCGTAAACAGTACAAATTCTTCAAGAAGACATTAGAAGATATAACACTCAGCGCATTCGAACTTCGACAGGATGAGGGTAAAAATCTATCTCCAGAACAGGCAAGAACACTCAATATACTGCTGGATAGAAATGAGGCATGTAACCAACCAGGGGGAGAGCACACGCCTTTCATTGAACGCCGTTTTGACAAGGGTGATCAACCCCCAATAGCAGCGTATCCCTACAGGATGAATCCCGTAAAGAAACAGGATTGTCAGAAAGAAAACTTCGATCGACGAAGAAGAAAATATTACAAACCTGGTGACAAAGTTTGCTTGACCATTCATCCCATAAGTCGTTACAACAGGAGCAGGAAATTTATGCCCAAGAGAGAAGGTCCGTACCTCATACTCACCTTGAGATCACCAGTAACATATGAGATTGCCGACCCGGCCTACCCAGACTAAACCCTTGGAACTTATCATGTTTCTGCCTTAAAGGCCTATCAAGAACCTCACACAGAAAGAAACACCGGATTTGTTTTCTCCTCTAAGGAAAAGAGGACGCCCAAAAAAGAAATTACCTCCTGGGTCCGAGCCAAGACGTCAACGGAACCAGAGGGGGAGTCTGTAACACACGGTTTAGTTCTAAGACCGAAGTGTAGATGGCGGTACTTGTAACGGAAGCGTTACCAAGCGAAGCACTGTATTACCGAATCAGTGAACTTTACTCATTTCGCTGTCCAATCCTGGACTATGTAATATATTTAATTTCCCCTTATTTTCTCTAAATGTTTACCCTGTATTGTTTCTAAGTGTCTGCCCATTGTAACTGTGTTATTTTATGTCATTAAAATATTTTATTTACCACGAGATCCTGTCAGATACTTTGGTTTACCAAGTAATGCCGTAAGAGATGCGTTACACTGCTTTATTTGTATCACCTTTTTTAGTTATTATTTCTCTTTTTAAAATAGCTTTTTTTTACTATCGAAGAGCATTTTTTGTATATAAAGAATGTGTGGTCAAATTGCTTCATTTGTTTGTTTACATTTTTCAATATAACTTTTATCCAGTTTCTAATTTTCAGGCATAAAAAAGTGATATTTTTAATTGAAAGATAATAATAGAAAAGAATGTGACTAAATAAAACTAAAAAATGATTGTTAGGTCATTTTGCTTTGGAACGTTACGTCAAAAGCCCGGCACTGCCTCGCACAGACGAGGAGAGAAGGGGGAGGTAATAGGAAGTGGTAAGAAGCGAAAACAGAGCTGCACAAATGCTGACTTGTTCATTTCATCATTTCTCTAAAGGAATTCTGGGATTTGATCAAATAAATTACATAAATGGGGGAAATTATCTCAAAGAGATGTTATTTTAACATCTTGCATGAATTGGTCATCTTCCTTAGGGAATTCATGAAAGCCCTTATTTCATCATTTTCCTGTGACAAATATATGTAGAGAAAGAAACAGAGAACCAATTTTCCCACTTTCGGGAATTTATTCTTTTCAGTCTAAAATGAGACTAAAATAACATTTATGAGTGTGTTCATGACCACACAATTGAATTAAAAACTTCTGATATATTTTGGGTAATGAAACCCAATTGATCGGATGTACTGCGTTTTCTTTTACAACATATTGCATGCGTATATCGTTAAATACTAATGTTGTTGCTGAAGCCACCTGTCTGACGAAGTCATATCGAGACCCACAAAATTCATCATGTCAAATGGCTAGATATATGCCTGCCGTTAATCGTAGCTTTGAGCACCAAGCAGGAGACAGTACGATTTGGCTCGGGTCCTCCTCAACTTTGAGGAAGAATACCCTCAAATGTCTCTCACCTTTCTTTCCCTTCTAATAACCTTGTGAGAGGACTTGCTGCTCAACAGCTATTTATTATACCCCCATGCCGCAAAGAATTTATACATTTACAAACACCCATGCTTTCTCCTTTCCTACCCGGCTCAGCAGTTAACATCACTAAACACTATACCGAATGGACAGCTATAATATATATGTTTATATGGTACGTATTATCACAATAATGCCAACGTTCAAGATAACTTACCCAGTTAACAACCCTGATTTTCAATGTGTCTTACCCGCTAAATTGGCAACCATGTGTTTATTTTTATGTAATGTCCCCCAAACCGTTGCTATAATACGTAAGTACTATTTATATAACTTATATAACGCCGTATACTATGTACGAACTGGAAAACTTATGCATTGAGAGTCGTTTACTTTTTTTCAAAATCCTCTAAGTTAACAAAAAGAGAGGTTTCGTACTTTTTCACAATGAAGGCATTTATTTTCTCTTATTTGTCATCACTAATATAAACTAAATTATTAGCAACTTTCTCACCAACTAACTGCATTAATATTTCTGATTTTAATTTTCTTGGCACGTTTTTGCTTAAATGTTCTTTATACAGAATAAAAAAAAATAGATACCACATATTTCGTTTCTCCTTGTACTCAATCTCCTACGTAAGAATGATCATTTTTCTTCGATTATTTTTTTGCTTACGATTCTTCTCTCCCGTTCATTCTTTGAAGTTGAGTGGAAGTGGACTGCATGACTGTAATATCTAAACAAAGAAAATAAAACTTCACGGCAAACAGTGACATGAAATTTTTACTTTAAAAAAAACACGCGTCTAAAAAGTTTTCAATTGAAAACAAAGTGCGCGTTGCCGATCCGATAACGATTGCCAACTGAAGCCAAATAAATCCGAATAGCGAAAAGCACCCAAAAAATTATTAGCTTAATTTATCCGGTTCTTATTTTAGATCCACACGTCGGAAAATATGCCTACACAAGTCATCACTTCAAAAATTATCTCCATTTAGAAGAAAAACAGAAGATTTGCTTCATGCATTAAAACGTTTATTAACTTTTATAGCTTCCCAGCAAAATAGAAAAAACACATGGGATGCAAAAACTATTATAACTATTTACACATTGTTAGATTAGAAATAAGATTTTTGTTCCTGAACGATTAGACTTAAATTTAGAATAGAACACATCAAGAATTTTAATACAAAAGGAATTCACCAGAACAAAGAAAATACTCACCTCTTCCAGTTTTCAATTTAATCGATATTCTACGCTCCCATAGTGGTACAAATCAGATATTGTTACATTTCAGATTTCGAATAACAGAATGAATGGATTACATCTTGCGCTTAGGCACGAAAAGCAGAAAGTCAATCGCATAGTCATGACAGCAGAAAAAACTTGGCGAATTGTCCTCACGTGAAGGAGTGGCCCAAAGTTTTGGTTTCTTTTATTCCAGCTCTCTAGTGGTGGATTTCTGAATCTCCACACATTTTGTAAATAACTAAATTGACACTGGGGGGATACCTACTTTTAGTATTCCTTTTTATCAAAAGATCATATTTTCTCGTCTCATAGTAAAATAACATTTGGATACTTGAATTTAAAATTAGATGTATAAAGATATTAATCAATAAAAAAAAACTCTCTATTCCTTTAAAAAAAATCAAGATTTTCTTTTTCTTTTACGCATTAAAATATTTATTATAACTTTATTAACTTTAATGAATTTTCCGAAAGTAAATAAGATTAATTGCCACTATTATACCCATCATTCGAATCATGTGAATCACAAAACAATTTTTCGTAAGTATTTTAATTTGCTTAATACTCTCGCAAATAAAAAGAAATTGCAAATCGTTCTATTCTCTAAACTTTAGATGAAACTGATTATTTACAAATAAATAAATAAATTTTTATGAATTATTTTTATTCATAATGAAATAAACAGGAAATGCAAATTGAAAAGAAGTAATAAGAAATCAAAACTAAACAGAATACATAATACACATTTGTCCAACAAATCAAGAAGGTAAATATATTTCAATAGACTAAGCAATTCATTTTAAAACTCTACGTTATAATTAAAACTTTATCGCGCTTAGGTCACTAGCAAGCGTTCTTTATCATCTGAAGGGAATCTAATCATTGGGCCTCAAGAGAAGAGTTTGTGCTTAATTTGTAACCATTTAATTGCAATCAACAGCTACAAGCCTCTGGTGAAATGGATTTGAATGACTGATACTTTCGCAGTATTTAGTGTTTCAGTGTTTTAATTTGTTACAATAAATTAGAATGTACTATTTTGAGTTTCAAAATAAAAATCTTATTTCCCTAAATTAATTATGCATTAGGATATAAATATTATAAATGAACATATATAATTTTATTTTTGACCAATATTATCAATCAAAAAATGTACGCAATATTTGAATCTTGGAATTTTATAGTGTATATATAAATACTCATTCTTCATTAAAAGTAAATGACTATTTTTTTTAAAAAAACTACAATAATTATAACGCATTTAAACAAAATTTACGATTCTATTAGGTGCTCTACAAACTAATTTTATCTACGAATTAATTTATTTCCGTTTTTATTGTTTTTCTATTATTAATGTACTCAATCTTCAGATTAAATTTATACAGCATTAAGAACTTCTGTGTGTATAATACTTTTTAAAAAATTTCTTATTATTTTGTATTTGGAATATTTAGTTTGCAGTAGTAAGAAATAATTTACGGCCATATTAGGGTTAAATCTTAAGAGAACAAGTAATATAAAAAAATTAAGTCAATACCTACTTAGGTTAACAAAGAAAAGCGGCAAAATAAAAAACTAATTTTTCTTGTAATTTTCTATTTTCCTTTCTATATATTCTTTCTTTATATTTTTTTTTCCGTGTTACTATTTATTTATTGATTTTATTTAATTATTCCTATAAAATATAATAGTAAAAAATAAATCTCATTCTCAGAAATTATGTCATCCCAGAAGGGATTCGAATCCATGACCTTTAGCTTAGAAGTTCAAGACGCTATCCATTGCTCCTACAGGGACAAAATGAGTTTCTTTCCTTTTTATATATGGTGTTGGATTATTTTTCATATATATATATATATATATATATATAGGGAGAGTGTGAACTAATAGTAGGAATTTAAAAAATAACTGAAGCTTATATACGTGAAAAAACGTAATTTATGTTAGGCATATTTAATATTTATGTTTCTTTGAAGACTGTTTTCATAAAAATTAGACTTATGACGAAGGTTTATCTTTCCATTTCCTATTGATAAAAAATGAGTGAATTGAGTGCCTTGTCATTATGTTATGTTGCAGAGATTTTGCTTTTCTCTGATCAAATGAAGGTATAAATGAATATTTTTCTTTGATAGTTAATTAAAATATACATATAAATTAGTTTTAAGCATATGATTTAACAGTGCTTCTCAAACTTTCAATATTTGCGATCCATTATTTAATCATAACTTTCCTCGCCACCCCCTCTTCATTCAAATTTAATCTCTGAAGTGCCACCTGCGAACATATACATCTTGCTCAGCTAAAGTATTAAATGCCCCGGACGTATGTGCAGAGTGTTTTTTTTCCAGGTATAGAAGTTTAAGTCGGCATTACTTTCCAAGATGGCGACCGATTTAACAGCTGTCAAGTGATTTATTCTCAGTTTTGTTTGGCAATTCATCATGAATAGACTCACGCCTGAAAAACGCTTTCAAATTATGCAATTTTATTTCGAAAATTAATGGTCGATTTTCATAAGCGAATTTTGTTTAGCGATGAAGCACACTTCTGGTTGAATGGCTACGTCAACAAACTAAACTGCCGCATTTGGAGTGAAGCTAATCCACATGTGTATGTCGAAACACCGTTACATCCAGAAAAACTGACTGTTTGGTGCACTTTATGGGCTGGTGGAATCCTTCTTCAAAAACGAAGAAGGCCACAACGTTACAGTAAATGGTGATCGGTATAGAGCCATGATTACTAACTTTTTCATTCCTGAAATGAACAATCATGATGTCCGGGAGCTGTGGTTCCAACAAGACGGCGCAACATGTCACACAGCTCGTGCCACAATCGATTTATTGAAAGACACGCCTGGTGACCGCCTAATTTCACGTTTTGGACCTGTGAATTGGCCTCCAAGATCTTTTGATTTAACACCGCTAGACTATTTTCTGTGCGGCTATGTGAAGTCATTGGTCTATGGGGATAATCCACAAACGCTTGACCATTTGGAAGACATTATTCACCGTGTTATTGCCGATATACGGCCACAAATGTTGGAAAAAGTCATCGAAAATTGGACGTCCATATTGGACTACATCCGAGCCAGCCGTGGCAGCCCTATGCCAGAAATCCTATTTAAAATGTAATGCCACAAAATTATCTTTCGAATAAAAAAAATTCATGTCAATCGAATAGTACACCGTTGTTTTATGGCAATTTATAGTTCTATACCTCTCAGAAAAACACCCTTTATATGTATTTCCGAAGTACGAATTTTTTCTGAGTACTGCTACCCATAAAACTATTCCATAAACTTTGGATTGCTATAAAAGGATCTTGACAGTATTTTTGCAAGGGATTTACTTTTTTTTTATTCCAGAAGATTTGCTTATTTATTCCTTTTCTTCACCTCCCCCCAATACACCACATACTCGCGATTATGTGAAAAACTGTGGCATAGGGGAGTGAATTGCGTATCTTTCAGTCGGCAGTTTTTAATTATTAACTGTACACATTATCAAGATAAGTGTTGATTTTTGTATTAAGTTTTATATATGACAAGCCCATGTGTTCACAGTTAATTCTTAAACTTGTTCTTAACACTATTAATTATGAAATACATTGTGCAGCACTGATACATTCATAAGTGTATTGTATCAGTGTAAATGTGTGTTTTATTTTTTATTATGTCAGAATGTATTTCGTTCGCTTACATTTTGCAAATAAATATTGTTTTCTTTTTAAAAAAAATCTTTTGTTTTCCACTTTTTATTGTGCTCTCTCTCTCTCTTGGTAGACTTAACACGTTCCTGTAGAGAGGCACGCTCCACAGTTTGAAAAATGCTGTATTACAAGAAAAAAAGTAATTAAATGCAATGTTTTTGGTCCAAAATTAAAGAAAAACAGTATATTTTTAAAACATTATCCCATCGTGAGAAATGTTTCCATAATCGCAATTAAGTCCTTTTGTACAGCAAATATATACGTAGCAAATGTACCGGAGCTGAACTAAGAATTTTGAAGAGTTCACATTTTATGAGTTACTATCAATTGAAATAATAACTGGTGAGTTTTGTTGCAGTTTCCGTATTATCTCTCTCATATGTTAAAATTTGAATAAATGTATCCCTTGTATAGAAGTTTTAGCTATATATATATAGGCACAATATTACAATTATAAAAGCATTTCTCACAAAAGAATAATGTTTCGAGAATGCGTAATTTTTTCTTCATTTTTGCAATTGCAAGATTAACACTATGTAAATTACAAGGAATGCATTATGTTAATTTCAATTACATAATTGCTATCTTTTAATAATACACTTGTCGCCCAGCCAGTATGGTGGCTATGACCCTCGGCTTGTAACCGAGTGGGTTCGAATCCCGAGTAAGACTTGGTTGTATCTTCTTCGGGAAAGAAGTCGGTCTTTCGCCTGAAATGGATTCCCGTCTCGAAAGGAAAAGCAGCGCACCCTTCTTCGTGTTTTATGCTGGGATCATCGTTTGTAATAAAATATTTGTTCTTCTGTGGTTGTGTTATATGTTTGTGTTCATCTCACGTCTTTCGTATGTATTCCAGTAATAAACACACGATAACAACAATAATAAACTTAAAATTATTCTATGTGTATATTCCAATCCAACTAAGTTAATTAGAATTCATTTTATTTACATAGGAATGGATATATAATATACTAAATAAAAATCAATGAAATAAAAATATTCACAAGGACTTAATGGAAAAAAATACAAAATTTAGCAATGTCAAAATCTTTACAGACTTCCTTTTTCGTCTTTTGTTTTTTCTCAGCAGCCTACAACAGCTTCATCTTCATTTGAAGCGAACTAACAGTTTTTTTCCCGCTGAGCTGTTTGCCATTCTGTTTGTAAAAAAAAAAAATTATTCTAAAATAAAAATAAGAAATAAACGCTGACCGAACTCACTGATTTTTACTCAAACTTGTGTCACAGGCTATTTCGAGGGTATTTCAAAGCCAGGTTAGCCTCTTTTCTACGAAATATGTGAAACACCCTTTCTTTCATTTCACACCCCTGTAAATCTCTCATGCGTGCCTGGTGTTCTCTATTTTCGCTTTTCCCAGAAGAAAACCCTTTTTTTTTAACCGAGTTTCATTTCGTGTTAAGAGAAAAAAGCTTCAGCATACATTGTAGTTTGCAGGGACCGTTTGATTATTGCACGTGTTAACCGAAATTTCATCTTAAGCGTTTTCTTGTTAAACGTATTTCACTGCAGTTCATTTGGAAAATCAACCCTTATTAGACATTGAAAAGGTATAAAGAACTAAGATAAAACTTAACGGCATTTGTGATACATAAAAGTATCACATTCTTTATGCTAATTTACGTATGATTTATTTACTTTCCTAATCATTGTTTTCAGTTATAGAGTTTTTAGATTACTGATAAAATTTTGAAAAGCATTTACTATGTTAAATTAACAATCTATATATTCTCTTATTCATGCATGCAATTTAAATTTATCAGATAATCTCCTCGTTGATCATTTACAATCTTAATTCATATTATTCAAAGCACTTGGTCTTAGCAGTCCTGTTCAATCATCATGTACAGAATAATTCATGTCCACCAATAGATAGATTATTCTGTTCTCTACCAGAAGGCTTAGAGCATATTAATGTTGATGCTGTATTAATTCTCCCTGCTTATAAATTGCGGGGAATACGTTCTAATACATTGATCTGTGAAAAATATAAATGTATGGTTACTATATCTCCGGTAAAAAAATATTATTCCATTTTTATTAAAATTAATATGTATTTATTTTATTTTAATTTTGTATTTCCTACTACGATCGTGTTCAATGGATAAATAAATGCCTTTCTAATTTATGTTGGTTAAAGATATGCATGTCAATTGAAATTTTAGTGCTTAAGTACCATTTCGCGATTATAGTGTTTTTTATTTTCATAAGTGTTTAACAATAACGCTTCTTTAAAAAACTGTGTGGGTGCTTATGACCACACGATAGAAGTGATAACTTCTAATTTTGTAATGTTATTCAGGGATTAATTAGGTGAACAAAAAATAAGGGGATAATAGTATTGTCCTACAAAATATTTTTTATTCATATGTCTGTAACTATAAAGTAATATATTTGTGCAAAATATACAATCATATTTGGGAATTAATTGTATTCTATGAAGGAAACAATAGGTTTATGGTGGCTAAAATGGATTATAAATCCTTTAGATTCAATTTTTTTTGTAATATCTAAAAAAAATCTCCGTCCAGCGTTGTTCCGTACTTCCTCGGGCTTCATTTGGATCATTTGACATACTTGAACTGAATTTTGATTTTAAAACATCCACTAAAGGTTTTGGTTTGTTTTTTGAAAAATCTACTTTAAAATTCCCACTTAAAATCATTGATAATTTGTTCAGAAGACCCGATCCGTCTTTTTGAATTTTGGTTGTAATTTAACAATATTGAATTTTGTCCATGAATTAATTTAAGTAAAGGGATAGTAAGACAGGTATTTGATTGAGAAGAGAGGAATCTAGGTCAAAACCTTTAAAAAGGGATTTAATCAAAAGATTTATGTCACATAATCTCTAGCTCATACTAGCTCTTTTGTCACTGTATAGCAGTTTTATACAAATATATTCGGTGTTTCTGCAAGGAAAGTCTTCTTATTTATATTTTGATTTCTTGTATTTAAGTTATTTAATGTAACTTTTTCTTAATACCCGTATGCTTAATTTTGTTACTTTAAATATTTAATTATTTTAATTTTCTTTTTAGACTCAAAGTATACTTAAGTAATGTGATTAATAGAACTATTTGTCCATTGCTGTTTTGATTCACTTACAAAAATAGATTCTTATTCTTAAATCCACTGCAATATTGCTAATGATAATTATACTATTTACTTAGTTCTGTAAAAATGTGTCTTTTTTCTACATTTTGTTTAATTTTTGTAGTATTTATCTCTCTCTAAACCTATTTAGCAAAAAAAAAAATACGTGTTTAATATTTTCATGCACCAGCTAGTTTTAGAAAAAATTCCGCACTCACATTTTTGTAGAAAGAGGTGGGGGAAGAACTGCACTTAGATCAGCGATGGTGAATCAATGACACGCGTCACAATTACTTGGGCACGTCTCCAATCAAAACGGTAAGCATTTTAATTCAAAATAACAAAGTTCATTTTGAGGTATTACGAATAAACGCGAGCGATCACTCGCGTTTTTAAAGACATATGCCAATATTTCAAAGAATTGAATGTAAATCCTTAAAACCAAAATAAAAAATATTATCTTCAAGAGGGATATCAATGCTTTTGATGCTAAATTGCATATTTTCAGAAACGATATTATTACAAGAAACTACTAGGACTTCCCGAACTTGAAAAAATCAGATGAAGAAAAAGTTATTCAAGAATTTATTTCCTTAATTATTACGTACTTTAATTTGACTTAATTTCAAAAAACTGAACTTGTCCCAACTCGATTGGAAGAAATTGAAGAATTTGAAATGTGCTAATTTCCAGTCTAGTTCAATATGGATTCAAAAGTTTATTTAAAAAAAAGAAAAATGTTGGAATTGTGATTGAAACAGAAAATTAACAAGCAATATAAGTAAAAATGTCGTTAACGAAATTTTGGAAACATGAAATTCGATTCTAGATACATTCAACTGTTTGAAGAAGCTAGCTCATGCTTTTCTAACCATATTTTCATCTACCTATGCCCAAGAATTATTATTTTCAGAGATGAATAACATTTAGGACTCACTTAGAAAACCATTTGGCAGATAACTCTAATTCAGCATGTGCTCTGCTAAAAGTATAACATCTTACAATCCTAACATAAGCTATTTGTCATCTGATGGGCAACAACAGAAGTCACACTAATGTTACTTTAATTTGAATTTCGCGTATATGCTAAACATGTACTGTTATACAGTGCAAAATGTATTTTTTAACAGTAAATAAAGAGTTTTGAGTGGTTAGTATTTAATTTTTTTTTATTATTATTTTTCCAAAACCACAAGTCAAACTTATTTGACGGCACGTCTGTACCCCATTAAATACTTTTTTAGAAAAATGTGTTCCAAAAAGGCTCCACCCGTTACTTAGATTGAATCTAGGAATGTTACAATTACGGTGTATTGGTAGGGGGACAAATTACCACTTTTAGAGTGGTCGGGGAAGAGGAAAAACGTCCCTATTCTTTTTAGCGCTGACGACCTTGTACGAGCAGGATTTCCGACTCGAGATGAAAAAAGCCGAATGAGTGTTACATTCCGGAGCGTGACGTTCATTCAAGTTCACTCTCAAGAGAATTGGCCCAATAGAAGTTATCAATTCAAAAAGGAAAAGCTACTAGAGGAAACGATTACAGTTTCCGATGTACAATTTCTGTATCCAGTGATAAATGAATACAATAAATGTATGACTATTTCTGTAGCTTTATGAAGCTGTAATTTGTAAATAAAAAAGTGTTGGTGGCGGAAAGAATTTTGATGCGTCTTGTTAAAATCTCAAACCGTTAATTCATTCAATCAAGAATTCATAAATTAATACATAAAAAATCATACAGTTTTATACACGGTATCCGGGCTTAAAGTATTTAAACGTAATAGCTTATTTTTCCTGAACTACTAATCAGAATGCAATAAACTGTTCATTCATGGATTGGAAAACTCTCCGAGATTTTTTAGGTCTAGTCCGATCGGCCACACGTTCGAGCATTATTCAGCAATCGCAGACGGTGAGCTTTTTACAAAAACATTTTTTTAAACTTTTTTTATTCATAAATGTGTGAACGCCACAGTAAAAGGTGCAGTGCGTACTTTAGTTAACGGAATTGAAATAAGTTACATGTGTACAACAACGTGTTAGAACAGAATGGAATATCGTTATTGGCTTTCTCCTAATATAGACTTATCAGGACTCCTACAAAATTGAACACGCACACGATCAACAGTGTCTTATTTTACGAAAATGTAAGGATACTTGCCAGTTTGAGATACCAAAAGTTCCCGTCTTTTTTAAAATTCTGTCCCATTGGTGGATAGATTTTGATATCGAAGGGTACACAGTCCATTCCGTTCGTAAATGTCGCTGTACACGCGTGACTGATTTAAATTCCGTAACCAAAGTACACACTGCACCCTTTTACTGTGGCGTCCACATCTTTACTCATGACTTCAGTGTAAAAAGTTTATCATCTACGATTTCCGAATAATGGGTGTACGTGCAACCGATAGGACTAGACCTAAAAGTTCTCGGAAAGTTTTCCAATTCACGATTGAACAGTCTGTTATACTCTGATGGGTAGTTCCGTAACAATAAGCTATTACTTTAAGCACAGACACCCTGCATTGTAACACTTGCATCCATGGTAAATAAGAACAACTATTTAAACATCATCGGATAAATATACGAAATCCTGTGGAGTTCTTGTGATGAAATCATTTTTCATTGTATAATATAAATAATAACAAATAACTTAAATGCACAGTAAACCAGGTAATGACGGAAATATATGAACCTTTTAAGTATGAGGAATATACTATCTTAGAAAAAAGAAATTTTACGCGCGCGTGATCAAAATGTTCATTAACAAAATTGATTTTCTATGATCGAGATACTTTGAAATAATATTAAATCAGAAATGTACATTATTTAAATCACACATATCATTGTAATTAAACTCTCATTGTAGTTCTATCAAACTCTAAATTAGGTACAAAATATGGTCGTATGAAATAATAGGAAAGCAGGTGTATGATTTTAAATTATTCTAACATGTAAAGCATATAATTTCAGAAAATGAGGAAAGAGTTTGAATGTAAATTCGTTAGTTTTCTGTAGCTTAAAATTACAAAATTTGCAGATTTACTACCATTTGTGAAGTTTGGGAAAAAGTTTTGATGGTAAATGATGTAGAGAACAATTGAATTTAATACATTTGTAAACCATGTAATAATTTTTAAAACGTTTGATAAGGTCTCGTTTGAATACGAGATTTTATAAAATAGTATAAATTATAATCTTTTCGATATTCAGAGTCTGAATTAGAATATACACATAAACATGTTTTGAGAGAATTATTAGAAGAAAACAAATTATTTCAAAGCAATTTTTTTTCGCAAAAAAGAAGAATGACGAAATTTCAAAAATGAATTTTTCAATGTTTAAAATGTGTAATGTTTTGAAAATAAGTCATTCTTTCTTCATTTTTTGCCAAAAGAGATATATTCGAATAACATTTTTTTCTAACGGTAGACTTAAATTTTTTTTAAAAATTTATATTCTAATTCAAAAGACTCTAAATATCAAAAAAAAAATATTCATTTACCTGAGTTTTCAAAATCAAGGATCCCAACGTTGTTAATCGTAATAGAACAACAACTTATGAAATATTGATTCAACAAGGGAAGGGCACAACTAAGGAAATTCATTTTGTGACAAGACTTGGCGTAAAAGTAGTACTCCTTTAGGGTGTTTAACCTGCAATGTAATTCCGCAGAATGGCCAGTCAATTCGGAGAAAAAAAATCTTCGAAATGCATACTTACCTTTTATACAATTAGGCTTTAAGTTCCTCCAATGACGCAACGGCTTAGTTGATAGGACGCCTGATTTCTATACAAGCGGATAGGGTTTGAGCCGTGCATGTAACTTTTTTTTCAATTCATTCAATTATTTTTTAAAATGAATAAATTTATTTAAAAAGGATTTATTACATATTTTATATCATTATAAAGTAATTAAATCAATAATATATGAAAACAAATGTAATATTTTTATTATTTTATATAATTGCAAAAAATAAGTTAATAATAATAATATATTTTTTAGATTATTCTATATATTTTATTTATATTATACTAGCTGGTATACCCGTTCTTCGCACGGCTAAATTCAAAAATAAAACTATAAATATGGAAGGATAAGGAAACTTCTGAGTTAACTTTTAGTGAATTTCAAAGTAAACATCAAGGAAAGAACAATTTAGTAAATGTAATAGCGAAAAATTATTTAAATAATTAAAACTGAATTAAAAGGTATTTCTCTAGGTAATTTGTCAGTCAATATATAAATAGTATCTAAATCAAATTAATAAACATTATTATATACGCCGCTGTGGGAGACGATTTCTGTAAAAATAAAAAGGAATGATATAGTAAAAAAGGAATATTTTTTAAAAAAAAGTATTTAAAATTTGGAGAAATTCTCTTGAGTTTGAAAAATGGAATTATTAAATTTTTCACACCAAGACCTTATGAACATTTACTTCTAAATGAGTAAAAGCCAGTTATTAATCAACTAAAAGTTTTAATGTATTAAGAGAAACTTTAATACACCGCAACAAAATATTCGATAAATATTTAGATGATAATTAATATGTTATCTTACTTAAGAAATAATTTAACCTTCAAAATAAAAAACTAAATTCAACAAATTGATCAGTTTGGAATATATTTTAAGATTAAATCAATTTGTTTATTGATTGCACAAAGTTAAGAACACACTCACAATCAGACTTAAATACAGTTAAATACTTAATACTTCATTATAAACAATGTTTTTCGTTTTTTTTTCTGCTTGAAGGATGATCAAATTGTCAGGGGAACTGACTCTTGAACATGCCACTTAAAACTGACCATGAGAAAAACAGTCATTTCTTAGATCTATGCCGGCCATTTTCAAAGTTTGTCCCTGCGCTTTATTGATAGTCATAGCATAGCAAACTGTAACAGGATATTGGATACGTTTGAATTCAAAATGGTAGTCCGATGGTAGAGGAATTCTTGGGATAAATAAGACCTCTCCTTCGTATTTTCCTGTTAGGATCGTTGCCTCGATGACGTTGTTGTGCAGATTTTTCACCTGAAACTTGGTGCCATTGCACAGTTTTGGGGGATTCAAATTACGCAGTAGCATTATTGGTGCTCCAATTTTGAGGTTCAGAACATGAGGTGGTATTCCAGGTGGATTAAGAGTATTCAAAAACACCACCGGATAATGGACAGCATCTTCTGCCTCCATTACTGAATCCACAGATTCACACTTTGTATGTTTAGAGGTCAGTTTGTTTAACAGAAAGTTGTTGATGTTATTAGCTGAGTCGTTTGTTGGAGTAAGAATAGCTCTTTCCTTCAACCATGATGAGCAATCTATTCCAATCTGATGGATATTTGGATATATTCTCTCTCTCAGTCAAGGTTATCAAATCTCCAACAATATTACCAAGACTTTCTGGAATATTTATTCTTCCTTTTATTTCCTTAATCTTTCCGTATCCTATATCAATGAGTAGTTTGGAAAAAAATTCTGCTCTCAAATCATGTTGCAGATGAACGCGCATATTAATTTTTAAAGATACAACTTTGATATGAGGCCATAAAAAGGATGTCTTAAGACAGGTCTTGAATATATATGCTCGTGTTCCTCGTAATACAACAGGTAAGGTCTGTCTAAAGTCACCGGACAATAAAACAGTTAGTCTTCCCATGATTTTGTTGCAGCCTCTTATGTCCTGGAGTGTCCTGTTTAGAGCTTCAATACCTTTCTTGTGCGCCATAGTACACTCATCCCATATAATAAGTTTTGCTTCTCTGAGAACATGTGCCATATCACTTTGTTTAGAAATATTACAGTTAACAGATTCAGAATGATGTAAGTTGAGTGGTAGTTTGAATGCAGAGTGAGCTGTTTTACCTCCATCAATTAAAAAAGCAGCTATTCCTGAAGAAGCAACGGTAATAGCTATACTTCTTTCACACCTGATTTGTGGCCGCGGTAGCCGAGTGGTATAGGTATCGGACTGTGGCTTGCTTTGTCACAGGATCGAGCCCAGTACCACTAAAGACCCGCCGTGTAGGGCAGCGATGCACGTTAAATCTGTCGAGAGCTGAAACGTCCTCCCGTTGGTGTGGTGTGGTAGTTAGGAGAGGGGGGTGCCAGCTCAGGTGTCGTCCACGTCACTTGACCATGGTTCAAAATTACGTGGTCCGTCGCCAAAAGCCCTCGTGTAGCTGAACAGTGCGACGTTAATATTCAATCAATCAATCAATCATTCACACCTGATTTTGGCAAGTAATAAATTAATTAGAAAAGTTTTTCCGGTTCCACCAGGTGAATCAAGGAAATAACACTGACCTGTGTTGGAAGAAATACTATTTAATATTTTGTCATATATTTCTTTCTGTTCTTGATTTAATTTGGGAACATTTTCAGCCACGATTTCACTCAGATGAACGGTGTCGTAAGCTAGTTCCTTCACATACTGATGGTTACTGATTGCAGATCTTGCCTCTCGTGATGGGGATAAAAATCCGAACTGTAAGAGATCTTTACCGGACATAGATATGACAATATCTTCAAGAAGAATGAGACATTAAATATCAACAATATCCAGATATAAATCGATATTTCCTTGCTGTGATTCAATTTGTTTTTTAACATATTCTGATAAATTATCTCGGTGTTTCTCCCATAGTTTCATTGGATCTCCAACTTGACAGAAAACTAATAATATGGCAAATAACTCACGGATTTTATTAGGAGATTCAGAGATCGAAGCTTCTTCTAATGTGCTATTCAAATGAGCATCATCTTCCAGCAAGCCAAGAGCGTTGAAAGTTGCTTGAAATGATGGCTGGACTACTCCTGTTACAATTTTTAATGCAGTAAATGATGTAGGCCCAGGGATCTTATGTAACAGTAGCCGTAAGTAATATCACTCAGCATTGCCAGGATGTACAGTATATACTCTTCCCAAAACCTGATCTTTCTTGATTTCCGGATAACCAGAAACAGCCTTTTCTTTTTTCCTTCTATAAAATTTGCTATTTTTCCATACATAGTACGCTGGAACTTCACAATACAAAAGAGTTTTTGCAAAATTATCAACTTGGCAGAGTTCAAAAAAGGCCATGAGTGTAGTTTTTTGAGGATTGATGATTTTGTGAATGACATTGTCTTCGGTAAAATAAACTCTTTGTCCGTTTTCTAGATGTACAGAAAGATGCATTACAGGAGGAAATCTCTCATGAATAGGAAAACATAGAATCCGCCAGACTGCTTCAGAGCTACTGATGTATCGACCCGACTCATACCTTGTCACCTCATCTTGATCTTCAACACTGAATGTCGCTTGGTCGGTTCCCTTATTTACATATTTGCAAATATACTTTATTGATTTTACAGAATTGCAAAATTCAACATTGATATGAGCATTGAAGGTGCGGGACAGAACGGGGTTGTGTGGTACAACCCACCGATTGTCAACATTATTACCTTTGATTTGTGTTACTATTCCACCGTCTTCCGGATATCTTCTAAGATACTGAGATATCCATCTTCTCCTGTTTGATTTTCCTTCTGGAAGCACATTGGA
Source organism: Trichonephila clavipes (assembly GCA_019973935.1). Classification (NCBI taxonomy): domain Eukaryota; kingdom Metazoa; phylum Arthropoda; class Arachnida; order Araneae; family Nephilidae; genus Trichonephila; species Trichonephila clavipes. The sequence goes on from BMAU01001018.1 coordinate 373,088, forward strand.
TATTTTTTGTGCAATTACCATTCAACATACAGGGTGAACTTTTGTTGATGTATCCACATGGGCCGTGAATCATAGTGGATCTTATAATTTCATAGAGGGCAGGGTCAAGTTTAGAGTCGGGTAATTCAGCACAAATAACTTTGTCAATAGATTCTGGTCTTATCTTATCTTTTAACCATAGAAGAATATGAACGTGAGGGAGACCCCGTTTCTGCCATTCTACAGTGTACATGTGACACCTTACATTATCAAAACTGCAACCTTTCGTTAGAAGCCTCATCATATGTTTTACTTTCACACGGAAGACCCTTGCAATTATATCATGTCTATCATGCGATTTCTGACCTTGATTCAAAAGATCAACTATTTCTGACCATTTAGGGTTGCACGTAAATGTAATAAATTAATCTGGTCATCCGAAATGTCGCACATAGGTCATAGCATCTTGAGTCCTTTCATGCATGTAGCGGAATCCACCAGTGAAAGAAGATGGCAACACAACCATTTTACCTAATTCAGATAATTGTCCGTCAGTTGCTATTATCGCATCCTTAAGGTGAATGTATTCTTCACTTCTCAGTTTTTTTTTTGGTTGTGACGAATCCAGTTGAGTCTTTCAGTCTCAATTTTTGCGAACATGTCGACTAAAAACTGATTTAATAGGTTACGAAACAACAATAAATAACATACTTCACCATGTCGCTCCATAATTCAGTAGCTGTAAAAATCGGAAGCGGACACTGTCTTACTCAGAGGGATTTTAGTCGTTTCTTGACGTTTAGGAATATTAATTTGATAGCCATCTTCTCCACGGAAGAACATCAAAGGGTACTGCAATGCATCATAGGCACGATGTGCCTCATTGATCCGCATCAGTGTACCGCTTCTTCTGAGAAAGATATCTCATTTTTCAAACTCTTGTCCGACGATGACAACGGCCACTTCTTTTGTCTGAGGAGCAGTAAAACGGCCTTTATGTTCCCTGAAAGGCTTTCTTTCAGCGTTAATAACTACTTTAAACTCTTTCTGGTCTTTAGGTACTGAACCAATAGCAGCCTTAAAATCCATTATGTACTTGTTATGCTCATGCAGTGACTTTTGAAGTTGACTCATCAATTCTGGTTTGATTCCAGGATAAATTCCCCAGCGGATGTCTTTTTCACGGTGATCATCTCCCATAAAATAAATTTGGAGAAATGAAGGTTTTTGATTAGCTCTAGCCATTAAGCTTCCTATTCTATGATAAACCTGCCCTTGCACTTTAAATGTTGGCATAAAGTTTCCCTCCTTTATTTCTTTAGCTCCAAAAGATGTCATTTGAAAACATCCATTATACTTACGAATAGTTGAAAGAAAATGTTCTGATAATGGATCTTGATGGGTAAGAAGGCTGTGTAAAGGTTTAGGATAGGGTTCGAGAGTAGGGAGCTGAACTTTACCTTCACTGCAACACATTCCTTGGGTCTCATCCTTCCATTTTAGAGCATGGCACCAAGAGCAAGGTAACCTAGGCCCAAGATTTACGATTTCATCCACTGAATAAGCAATATTAGGTTTATATTTAAAAAAAAGATAAATGCTTAGAGGTCCAAGGCAATAATCTAATTTCAGATATTTTTTCTTTGTATTTATTATTTTTGGTTCGAGCAACATGGGAGTTTTTAGACACATAATTTTTTACTGCTTTTCTATTGACTTCGGGATGATTTTGAGTATATTTTCTTACGGCCACTCTATTTACTTCTAAGTGACATTGAATATATTTCTGAACAGCATCTCTATTAATTTCCGGGTGACTTTGAGTATATTTCCGAACAGCATCTCTATGAACTTCTAGGTGACTTTGAGTATATTTCCGAACAGCATCTCTATGAACTTCTGGATGACTTTGAGTATATTTCCGAACCGCATCTCTATGAACTTCTGGGTGACTTTGAGTAAATTTTAGTACAGCCTTTCTCACTTGCTTATATCGGATTGAACTTGTAAATCTTTTCCTACGTTTTGTTCCTCTTTTTGATTGAATAGAAGGAGTAGACTCATCTGATTTACATACATCATACTTACAGTTGTATCCATGCTGAAAGGAAAAATATTTTTCACATCCTATTTGTTCAGTGGAGGTTAATAATTTAGGCTCATTAAAATGGCTTAGTTGAATGCTATTAATTATTGCTTCATCTAAAAGAACTAATGCATCAAAGTGGCCTTCATAAAAATTCCCCGTAAACCAAAGTCTTCGTATTCCTTGTAATGCGTCTCCAAAGACAGCGATCAAGGAACCATCTTGACACACTTTAAATTTATAAGGAAATATTTCTCCAGCTGCCATAATTTCACAAATAGATCCATATGTATAAGGTTTCGACATTTCAGTATTATACAAACGCTTAGTACAGTAAGGAGCTCTAGATGGCCCCTGAGTCAAACACTTAAACCTTTTCATTACATACGTGGCGCACAATAGCTTTTCTAATTTTAATAGCCATTGATACGTTATCGTGTATTAAATATGACAGGGCGGAAAATAAGCAGGCTCCGTCACGTAGAATTTTTACGATTTTAAAAAACATATTCATTCCATCAACTGTAAGCTGCTGTACATTCATTTTTTTTAAAAAATGTAAATTTGAAAATGAGAAAAATTTATTCAATTTGTTGAATTGAAAAATGTATTCAATAAAAACAGTTGATCAGTCGAATCTGGTACTATTTTTAATGCTTGTAAATAAATGTTATTCTACTCGCACATTCAAGCACACACATATAAACCCAACGATATATTTTAAAACGAATTGATACTGTGAACAAACTTGAGCAAATGATAAAAAAATAAAAAAATACAGCTTTTTCGAAAAAATATTATTTGAACTGCTTGCAATTAATTAATGCTATTCATCTCGCGTATTTAATCACACATTTAAGCCAAACCATATGCTTCAAAGCGAACTGACATCGCAAACAAACATAAGCAGACAATAAATAAAAAATATTTTTTAAGTGGTAAAAATACTACTTTCATTGCTTGAAAATAAATGTTTTCACCTCGCGCATTTTGGTACATATAAATCAAAGAATATACAGTTGACCTGCGCTAATTCAAAACTTAGATAATATGAACCTGACGCTAATTTGAAGTATATGCTTACCCTTAGAAAAACTCTTAGGTTTAAGTGTAGTATAGAGAAGGCTCTTGGCAAAGTCAATTTCGTTTGGCGACCAAAAGAGGTCGCCAAGCAACATAATTTAGTGATAGGTGTTTTGACGTGAATACATCTTGTCTATCGGTTACCAAAATTATTAAAAGAATTTAGATGTGAATATTCAAAAGTAGACATTAAAAGAAATAAAAAGTATATCTCTACGAAAGGGAAAAATTAAAGTAAATAACACACACACAATCCATTCTCTTCTGATATCAATTCCAACGGCTTTGCTGAATTAACAAATCACGAATACAGTAAGGGAAACAGGTGACTTTTCTAATATGAAATTCTGCTATTTTAATAGTTGAGAAACATTGTTTATATTAACTAACTCTACGCTCTAGAAATGTTTAGTTTATTTTCCGTTCAATAACTGCAGCTCTTGCAGACTTCACTCTTACTAATGAGTACTTTATTTGCCCATAGATTTCATGCTCATGCCTCACAGTACCCTTGCACATTTAAGTTTTATTTTAATTTATTTTATATTATGCTTATAAATTACTTTTGTATTATTCTGAAGAAAGCAGATGCCCCAACGTCCGTGCGTGAAAACCTCTCGTTATTGTATAGTATTAACTGTTGTAATGTAATTAAAACTGTCTTCTCCTACACAATGGGAGTGTGATTTATTTTGAATAAAAAATTATTAATTAATCATTTGAGCGTTTTTCTCTTTCCAGAAAAATCATTCCGAAAGCGTTTACTTCTATTTTGCAAACTCCTTCGAAAGTGCAACAAATTTCATTCTTTCCTCCTTCTAAGTTCACGGGAGGTGTAGAAAGGACAATTCTATTACTCAGTTCGGCCTCTTTGTTAATGAATGGAATCTGCTTACTCAATTTCAAGATTTTACGTCAATAGTTTAAAAAAGAAGATAATTACCTATAACGCCCCTTAATTCTCCACATCGCCACTTGGGGGTCAATTTTCACTAAACCTATTTTGTAGATAAATTTTACTCCAGGAAAGGAATCCGCTCACCAAATTTCAAGACTGTACGTCAAATAGTTTAAAAACATAAATGATTATCTATAACGCCCCTTAAGCCCTGCAACACCACTTAAAGGTTTATTTTTGTAAAATCTAATTTGTAGCGGACCTCTACTCGAAGAAATGAATCTGCGTACCAAATTTAGAGACAATACGTCTAATAGTTTAAAAATGGAAATAATTATCTATCCACTAAATAATTATCCACTTAAGTCCCCGCTACGAAACTTGGGATTCGATTTCCATAGTAATCATTTTATAGCGGATATCTACTCTATGAAAGAATCCTCTTACCAAATTTCAAGACTGAACGTCTAATAGTTTAAAAATGAAAATAGTTATGCATAACGCCCCTTAGGCCTCCGCAGAGCCACTTAGGATTCGATTTTCTCAAAACCCATTTTGTAGGAGATCTCTACTCTATGAAAGGAATCCGCTTACCAAATTTCAAGTCTGAACGTCTAATAGTTTAAAGATGGAAATAATTATGCATAACGCCCTTAAGCAACCTAAACGCCCCTTGGAGGACGATTTTCGTAAAAATCATTTTGTAGGGCAGTGCTTCTCAAACTTTCAATACTGGCGCCCCTCTTTTCGATCACAATTTTTATCGCGCCCCCTTATACATTAATAATGCACTGAATGCAATAATAATGAACTTTGATGCTAAAGCTACAATACGCGATCTTAATTATAAACCATACAAATGAGTAACATAAGTATTAAATTTTGTATACTACTTTTAAGTAACAAATAAATAAATAAAATAATAGGATAATTATTATGTGTGTTATTTTTCCTTTCTCTAATTTTTAAATTGGACTTATTGCAAAATACGGTGGCTGCTTAGAAGACAAAATATAGATATCTGCTAAATATAGAAAAAGAACTCAGAGGGTCAATTTCTAATCATAAGCATTCCTTATAAAAACTTTGCTATTTGCAAGACAAGCCCATGGATGTCGTTAATACTTATTATACTTGTTCTTAATTTAGTAATAATGAATTAGTTATAAACTACTATGGAGCACTGATACATTAAAAGCATACCGGCTGAAGTACCCGCTTGCACGAGTTCATTTATAAGAAAACAAAACATTATTGAAATAATTGCTGAATTTTGTAAGGAGAGTAAAGCCAAGTGCGCGACAATGTTTACAAAAATGTAAAATGATTTTTTTAAATGATTGCTCAAAGTATAATTAGTTTAAAGCGAACTATAATTTTAAGCCTTACAGAATTATCATTTAGAATTTATGTTGAATAATGAACAAAATAATATAAAATTCAGATGAAGAATAATTGTATTATTTTTAATATTTAAAGCGAAAAGACTTCAACATGTTTTAACCCTGGAGCAGGCGCGCACTCGATACTAATGGTCTAGCAGGGTTATTGAGTCACCCCAATCCTTTTTTTATAATTATTTTTATAGTACACCAGTGTTTCTCAAACTTTCTATACTGGCGACCCAATTTTCAATCATAATTTCTGCACTGAAAACAAAAGCACTTCATATACTATTACCATTTTGAAAATCCTAACTATGTTAAACAGGATTTTCTGCGGTGGCTGCTTTGAAGACAAAATATAGATATCAGCTAAATAAAGAAAAATAACTGAGTGTCAATATCTGATATTAAACCTTTCTTTGAAAAACTTTGCTCTACAAGACAAGCCCATGGAAGGCACTGATAATTATTAAACTTAGATTAATTTAGTATTAAGAAATTATTTATAAAATACCTTCTTCAGTACTGATGCATTAAACGTGTACTGGCTGAAACACCGGCTCTTCGCACGAGTTAATTTTTTTAAAAAAATATAACATTATTCTTGATATAATAACTGAACTGTGTAAGGAGAGTAAAACTGCGTGCACGACATTGTATACAAAAATGTAAAATGATTTTTTTTAGATAAATGCTATAATTGTAAATAACTGTTTAAAAGAACTGTAATTTTAAGCATCACAGAATTAGCATTTAGAATTAATGTTAAGTAATGAAAAAGAATATAAAATTCCTATGAAGAATAATTGTGTTACTTTTTAATATTTAAAGCGAGAAGACTTCAAAATGTTTTAATCCGGGAGCAGGCGCGCACTCAATACTAATGCTGATGGTAGTGCGGGGGAACTCATTAACCCCAACCATTTATTTATAATTATTTTTACTCTACACGATACAAATTGGAATTCCAGTGAATAATTTAATTAAGAGAAAGTATACTTACCGGCTTTCAAGGAATGTTCAATCTTTCTTTGATGATTTGAGAAAAAATCCAATAAAACACTGAACTAAAATGATTCAACAGAGCAAGACCTTAATAAAAGATGCAAATTAGAGATACTTTTCACTAATATTACAGAAATGTTACTTTCTGGCAAAGCTGTCATATTTTGTTCAAGTAATTGTAGTTTTAATGAGCATTCATGATCGAGTGAGTGAATATTAACGTCGCACTGTTCAGCTACACGAGGGCTTTTAGAGACGGACCTCGTAATTTTGAACCATGGTTGACGAGGACGATACTCGAGCTGGCCTCTTTTAACTACCACACCATTCCAACAAGAGGACGTTTGAGCTCTTTACAGATTTAACGTGCACCTCTCCCTTTCACGACGGGTCTTTAGTGGTACTGGGCTCGAACTCGTGACACCTTTGGTGATCAACAAATAGCAAGTTGAACTTTTTCTTTCTTGTGTCTTTTTGACAAGTCGAACTGAACCTTGTGGTACACTTATGGCTTCATACTTCAGTTGATGGAGTTCTTTAGGAAGCCATTGAAAATTTTCCTTTCGTTTCATGTTCATCGTGTTTCTCAATCATGAACAATATGCATCAGTTTCAACTTCCTTCAATACAGATCACAGATGCCACCGCTGCCTGGTTATAAGTGTATTCAGAGAAAAAAATACGGATGCTCTAAAAAAGGATTATGACGTTTTTCACTATGCTTTATATGTTTGAGATTACTCGTAAAAATAAATCTTAGCCAAATAATCCTTCAAAAATCAAACAATTCTTTTCCAAATATCGTAAAACTCTTCATTATTTACAATTTCCCTATGCGAAAAACAAATACATAAAAGATGGGATGGAACTAATGTAGAAACCCTACCAGTAAGTTTGAAGGTCAATCAAATAAATGACCAGCAAATGTATTATGCTGCCTGGCTGAAAAGTGAATCATGTCTTCCTTTTCTTTCTACAACTAATATACAGTATTTCAATAATAGTTACAGTGATGAAATGTTTAGCTTCTTAGAATTTTTCTCAGGGTCTGGGTTTCGTTTTTTCTTTTAACGAGTAATATTTTATGTTAAAACAGAAAAACGCCAGATGATAAACATAAATTATATCAGTGTTGTTGTGTATTTCTTTTATTATGGAAAAAGTATTTTGTTTCACTTCTTTCCGGTTATTTTTTTTAAAAAAATCATTAAATTTTCGATATGCTCGCGCCCCCCAGGGGGGCGCGCCCCACACTTTGAGAAACACTGTTGTAGGGAGATTTCTACTTTATAAAAGAAATCTGTGTACCAAGTTTCAAGACTGTACATCTAATAGTTTAAAAAAGGAGATAATTACCTATAACGCCCTTAATTCTCCACAACGCCACTTGGGGTCGTTTTTCACAAAACCCATTTTGTAGCGGATCTGTACTCTATGAAAGGAATCCGCTTATCAAATTTCAAGATTGTAGTCTAATAGTTTAAAAATGGAAATAATTATATAAAAACGCCCCTTGGAGGTCGATTTTTGTAAAAATCATTATGTAGGGAATCTCTACTTTATGAAAGAAATCTGTGTACCAAGTTTCACGACTTAACATCTAATAGTTTAGTAAAGGAAATAATTATCTATAACGCCCCTTAAACCCTCGTAACGCCCCTTGGGGTTCGAACTTTGAAAAATCCGTTCTTAGCTGACGTCTATACCATGAAGGGAACCTACCTACCAAATTTCAAGTTTGTACGTTTAATAGTTCCGGAGATATCGTGATTAGTCAGTCAGTGAGTCAGTGATTGAGTGAGTCGCTTTTATCCTTTATATATATAGATTGTATTTCATGTTATAAAACCACTTGTATTTAATTTGAATATAAAATTTCATGCAATATTTATTATATAATATACTTTATTATAAATATTATTTATTAATGTAAAAATATATTTATATAAAATATAATATAAAAATATATTTATAAAATATATATAATATAAATATTTATATAATTACAGTAATTTTTTTACTTTATAAAATGCAAAATAATTACATAAAATATAATTTAATACTTAATATGTTTTTAAATAAATAAATTTAATTTAAAAAAAATAATTAAATGAGTTGAAAAAAGAAGTTGCCTGCGTGACTCGAACCTTATCAGCTCACATTGAAGAGCATGCGTCCTACCAACTGACCCACTGCGTCATTGGAGATAATTAAAACTTAACTGTATAAAAAGTAAACATGGATTTCGAAGGCTATTTTCTCGGAATTGACTGGTCATTCGGCTGAATTACATTGAGGGTTGAACACCCTAAAGCTGTACTACTATTAGACCAAGTCTCGTCCCAAGAAATAAATTTCCTTTTAGTCGTGTCCTCCCCTTGTAAGAAATATTTTTAAAAATGAAATGAAAGAAAAAATATCTTCGAAGTTTTCCTTTTTATGAAATTTGCATCTTTTAATTATGAACTCCTTTTTTCCCCTTTTTATGGCTTACTTGCATATTACTTATTTTTTTATGATATTATTCTTCGCTTTCTTTTCCCATTCTATTTTTGTACTGCGTAAGAACAGCATGATGCTTTTTATTTCATATTGAAAATTTCCGAAAACGCTTTCTATGAAAGTTAAATAGGAATTATAATTAGAAATATTATTTAATTTTGTATAGAACCTCTACAATCAAAATATATAATAACTACACACGGAGCTGTAATAAAATTCCTTTAAAAACATTCTATATTTTCTCTTTTTTTTTCTTTTGTATCCATAATTGAAATAATTTAGAGCCAGGATACGGAAACATATACATTCCTTGAGATCCATTTAACGTGAAATGTATTTATCCCTCCTCATATTTTTTTTAAAAAAAACCTGTATACTGCATTTTTGAGAAAAATACATAAAGGAAACCCCAGCTCAGGATCCCTTCATATGAGAAAATAATCTTGTTATATTAATTTCCTTATTATGTTTCTTAGCAAGAAAAAATAAATATTTCCTTTTGAAAAATCCCCCACACCCCGAAAAAAAAAGTGCTAACAAAATTAGGACATGATATCATGTATCCATCGCTAAATATCCCCCTTGCAAATGTGTGCATCACTTGATATTAATCAACGCTTTTTCATCTTTTTTCATTTAGAAGATAAATGGAAATGCGCGTATATTTTTCTTTTATTTAATATGTAACAATGTAATAAAAATTATTTTTTCGTGCAATTTATCTCAATACTTGGGGTTGTACGAATGTAAAGCTTTAATAATAAGTTCATTTTACTTATCGCTATGCACACATACACGCATGTATATGTATATATATATATATATATATATATATATATATATATATATATACGTAAATGTAATAAATATGTGAAATATAATTGTTTCCAAACCAATTTCATACTTCCACACACACACGCGCGCGCGCACACAATTTATGAAATAATTCTTCTCCTCTAAAATAATTCATGTGATGGAAACAGTTAGAAATTCTTTGAAGCAAATTCAAGAAAATAGGGTGGATACAAGGAAATTTCAAAACTGTGTTGATTACTGTTGCTTGAGATGATTGAGCAGATGCATTGTCTGTAGGAAAATGAATGCTTTTGATATACATACTACACCATTTCTTAAACATCAGATTGCAGTTATAGGCGCTAGCAATGATTTGACCCGTTCTCATGTAGTATGTTAAGATGGTTCTATGACAGTCCAAATTACATGACCTTCCTTGGAAATTTCTATATCTAGGCCTTCTTAGTGAGAAGAGAGTCGCTGTTCCTAGATTTGTTTGTCATCTCTTTTTTTCTGTCTCCTATTTATCATGTTCATAATTACCAGATGATCGAAAATTCCTCTTTGTCTTGCTCTAAAAGATGCAACATTCTCTATTAACAAATTTCATCATGTTTATTTCTGAAAAGTCATCAATATAGATGGAATCCACCATACAGACACCGTTAACATGAGCTTTTCGTGAATAATCCTAAGCACATTGCTGTAACTATGATCAGTGTTATTCATGATAATTTGGATGGTTACTGCTTGGTCTCTCATTAAAATAAAGCCATTTACTTTTTCTTCATTGTGTCCGTGTTAGACTAGTGGTCACGGACTCGTGGTAGTCAAGTTCAATCATAATGCCTCTGAAGAATAGTTGTGTAGAATGGTTGGTGCACGTTAAATTTTTCAAGACTCAAAGTCATCCATTGTGCTTGGTAAAAAGTTTAGAGAGGAAATGCCAGTCCATGTGTCTTTCTCGTCATTTACCATGGGTGCAAATTTACGAAGTACTTCATCAGTGCTCTAGCGTTGCCTTATAGTGTGAGGCTAATAAACATTCAATCACCCATTTTTCTCTATAGAAGCAGTGGATGATCGTTATTCACGTCTGGAGTGAATAAAGTCATCTCTTGGTGAGGTACATTAATAATGCCCCTCCAGAACAGTCAGGGTAAATGGCTGGTGCACGCTAAATTTGTCAACACTCAAATCCATCTTGTTTGCTTAATATTAAGTTTGGAGAGGGAATGCCAGCTCAGTAGTCGTTATCGTGAGTTGATCATAGGTTCACAATTAAGAGGTACGTCATCAAATCCTTCGTATTTATTTATAGTGTGGCGCTAATAAACATTCAATCATTAATTCATCTCTCTCTCAGTCTTGAATAATCGTTACTCACGTCTCGGATCATCATCTTGTAGTCGTTGCGTCAAGTCCACCCATACTGCACCTCCAGAAGAGTCATCGTTAATGGCTGTTGCACGTTAAATGTGTCTAGACTCAAAACCATCGTGACTTGATCATTGGTTCAAAAATACGAGGTACGTTATCAAAGCTCTCGCCTTGCTTTATAGTGTGATGCTAATAACTATTCAATCCCTCATTTTTCAATATGATTGCAGTGGAAGATCGTTATTCATTTCTCGGAATGTGTATGAGAGAAATGTCGCTGGTTTGAAAAATATAGGGTGTTTTTTAGAGGTATAGAACTTTAAATTGCTATAAAACAACGACGTATTATTCGATTGACATGAATTTTTTTTATTCGAAAGATAATCTTGTGGCATTACATTTTAAATATGATTTCTGGCATATGACTGCCACGGCTTGCTCCGATGTAGTCCAATCCAGACGTCCAATTTTAGATGACTTTTTCCAACATTTGTGGCCGTATATCGGCAATAACACGGCGAATGTTGTCTTTCAAAGGGTCAAGCGTTTGTGGATTATCCGCATAGACCAATGACTTTACATAGCCCCACAGAAAATAGTCTATCGGTGTTAAATCACAAGATCTTGGAGGCCAATTCACAGGTCCAAAACGTGAAATTAGGTGGTCACTAGACGTGTCTTTCAATAAATCGATTGTGGCACGAGCTGTGTGACATGTTGCGCCGTCTTGTTGGAACCACAGCTCCTGGACATCATGATTGTTCAATTCAAGAATGAAAAATTTAGTAATCATGGCTCTATACCGATCGCCATTGACTGTAACGTTGTGGCCTTCATCGTTTTTGAAGAAGGATTCCACCAGTCCATAAAACGCACCAAACAGTCAGTGTTTCTAGATGTAACGGTGTTTCGATATACACTTGTGGATTAACTTCACTCCAAATGCGGCAGTTTTGTTTGTTGACGTAGCCATTCAACCAGAAGTGCGCTTAATCGCTAAACAAAATTCGCTTATGAAAACCGGGAACAACGGAAATCTCGTTTGGGGCCCATTCGACGAATCGTTCATGCGTGAGTCTATTCATGATGAATTGCCAAACCAAACTGATAATAAATCACTTGATAGCTGTTAAATCGGTCGTCATCTTGGAAAGTAATGTCAACTTAAACTTCTATACCTGGAAAAAAACACTCTTAACTCTCATTTCACAGCACTGTGAAATGACGAGCTTTTATTTCCATAAACAACCATCAGTCCATTGTGAACCTGCTGTTATAACCTTTTAAATAAAGGATCTCAGAAATTGTAGATTTTTTTCACACTAACCCATGTTTTCTTCAATCACTTTGACTTCCTATAAAGCATTAATACCTGCAATTTACATCACAAGGCAAAAATGAACATTGTGCATAAGGATCAAATAATAGGCAAAACAAAAATTATCTGTATTTTTCAGTTATTTATCTGCAATAATTAAATTCTTGAGCTATCCTACGTAAACTATTTTTATTTTCTAAAATAACCTGAGTGTGCTAAAAGGAAAAGTCATAATTTATTATTAGATATCCGCCTTGTAATATTACAAATAAATAGCTCTTAGTAAATCTTAATTTAAATTTAAAAGTAGTTTTAATTTTACTCTGAATAAATGATTATATTTAATTTCCATATAGAGCGAAAATTGATTATAATTATTAAAATTTAACTGATTTATCAAAAACAAATCTGTTGCTGTGAAAATACAGAAAACTCATTAAAAGCCATAACACCTCAAATTCAGATAACTCTTTAACAAAAAAGAAAACTATAAAAAATATCACATAGATACTATTTTTCTTTTACATGTGAGCTCACGAAACTTGACCCAAGAATTCATTTTTATAAGATTCCTTCCCATGTCAAACTAGCGGTAAAATTGTCAGAGTTTGAAATAATCCGGGAGCCTGTCATTTCTACTACTTTTATCAAGATTCGCCCAATATGTCTTTGGGAATATTTCCTTCAAAACTGTCATCTTGTCTTATAAGTTAAAACGGAAGATAAAACTCGAAGGAAAAAGTCTGATGACTTTACATTAGTTTAAGAAGTAGTTGTTCATATGATAAATAGCAAAATTTTGTTACTAGCTGGTAAGTAAAAAAAAATTATTTGAATAGAAATTAATTATTTAAGCACAAAACGTAAAATTTTATTACTAAGCAGCTTTATTTCAAGAAAGTAGTTTAGGAGTATTTTAAAAAAAATTATAACTGTCAAATTACACACAACATCATATTTTTCTCCTCTATATGTACAAATGGTTGGTAGGTGCCTTGTCCTGGAAAATAATTAAATTGGACCAAAGGCAATTCAGCAATCTGGAAGAACTTATCTTTGCATAAGTCTTCACGGGGTTATTACTAATGTGCTGTAATTTTGACAGAATGGCAGGGCAGGGAAAAAAGTTGCTCTATGTCAAGCTCCGTGTCTTGACAGCGTTAGCACAAAGAGTAGTTTCTTATCCAGTTCATCTGAATTTGTATGCTGCTAAACGGTCCTGATCTGAGACCTCTTAATACTAGAACTCCTGAGATATCGATTACCCTTAAATGTCCACCGCTGTCATTTTGACACTATGACATAAAACATGTAAAATAATTCTTTTAACTAAATAATTGCAGGACTACTGTTCAGTAGGGTTTCGTTTTAAGACGTTTTAATTTCTTCATGTAATTAACATATTTTATGACCCTTTATATCATAAGAATCTGACGTTGACATTATGTTTCACGAAGCTTGGTGGACCAATGATTTTTTGCAAAACATTTCGAGGCCCAAATCGCGAGAAACATTACTATTAGGCGGTAATCATTCTGTGCCCTCCATAGCGATATATATATATATATATATATATATATATATATATATATATATATATATATATATCAGGGTTTACTGAAATATAATCAATTCTATCTGTTTTTTTCTTCAAATTCTTTGCAGTCAATTTCGCTCAATCATGTGTCTTCGTCGGAATCTAAACTAGAGCCGATTCATTCTCAGTAATCTCTCGAAATAAATTAGCAAATTCACCAGGGCTTATACCTTTTCTACGAGCCATCGTTTCGGGTGTCTCTTCTGCACAAGGTTCGAAAATTGAATGGTTTTATACATATATAAGCGTAAATAACCAAATGCTATGTAACTAAACAGACACAACAATTTTAGAAAAATAAGATTCGTTTCCGCTGTTAATCCAATAACACTGATATCAAAGTCAAATAAGTATGTGGAATTACTTTTGGAAGTTTGTTTTACTAATAGTAATGATGAATGACAGTTATTTAGGATGATAAACTGCCTTGGTGTCGAAATGATACTAGTAGACTTTGTAGGTATTTTTAAGTGTAAAATTTTTCCTAATTAATCCAGAACCACAACTTTTTTACTGAGTAATTGCCATGAAAAATAATTAAAAGTCAAAAAAAATTTCAGATTCCTTACAAAATGACGGAAAGGAGAACAAACTGAACAGGCTCTGGTGTGAAATTCACATCGATGTACGTTCTAGTGTTAATGTGCTTTCCAGACTTCTATTTCTATTAATACCAGGAATTTGCTGTTTTAGCTTGATTTATATATATATATATATATATATATATATATATATATATATATATTTATTTATATATATATATATATATATTTATTTATATATATATATATATTTATATATATATATATATATATATTTATATTTATATAAATATATATATATATATATATTTATATAAATATATATATATATATATATATATATATATATATGTCAGGCCCCAGGCCTGCTGGTAAAATAAAGAGGGCATCATCTTCACAATATTCCTTTATTACGCTTTCATCATATATAATCTAACATGGCGGACCTTTTGCCGCGCAACCGGGCGTTACCAAATACAACATCGCAGCGAGGAGACACCAGCCAAGTCCTTCCTAGTATGCGTTCGCCTTCGTCATGATGCTGGGCGTCTCCGACCAATACAACATCGCAGCGAGGAGACACCAGCCAAGTCCTTCCTAGTATGCGTTCGCCTTCGTCAGCGCTCGTTGCTCCTTTTAACAGGCTTGTTTACTCATAAATCCTTACGCGATGGTAAAGAGTTCGCTCTATTTTCATTTATTACTTCCTTAATTTTGAACCTAAACTTTTCAAACCTGACAAATTTCCCCCCCTCCGCTGAAGTCTGGCACAGCCAGATTGGCCATTTCTGACTGGCAAGTCCCCAGGGAAAAAAATTATATTTCAATTATATCAAATTCCCCAAATGAAATAAAAATCTACAAGATATAATAATTGTGTAAAAGAGTGGGCTGGTGAATCCTAACATGTACAAAAAAATAGCAATAATGAATAACAAAGTATCAAAAATTTGGTATAAAACTTTGTGTTACATAGAATTGTTTTCTGAAAAATATCACATCTAATACTTCCACTATGACTATAATAATAATGAGGTTAATAAAAAACAACATAAGAAAGATAATTCACATTCAAAAATATAGTAGTACTAAACAACATAACATAAGATCAAGTGAAATTCTCACTAAATGTGCACCAATAGTAAACAATGTTAATAAAGTGATAAATGTTGAAAAGTTACAAGTACTTCAAAATGGTATTGAATGTTGGAATATAATGAGTACATAAATACATAGAAAGAATAGGTATAGAGTAAATAACATGATTTTAGGAATAATGGTAAAGTAAGTACATACAAAGAATAGATATAAAATAAGTAATAGCAAAATGAGTTTAGGAATAATGGTAAATACATAAAAAAGGACATATATGGAGAGTAACTAACAGCAACATGATTTTAGGAATAATGGTAAAGTAAATACATAAAAAAGACATACATGGAGTAACTAACAGCAACATGATTTTAGGAGCTCCCAAAAAAAAAAGATTACATAACTATAACACAGAAATTTATCAAAATAAACACGACATCAACATTATATCAAAATATCACTAGAAATATAAAATGCAAAGAAAAATAAGGGTATTTCAGATATATCAAGTACAGGTAAAAGTTCAATCAATGTAATGTAATGTTTCACAGTCCTGTCTTGGAAAAATCATAGTTCAATGTTCATCATCCAATTATTGTTTATCACACAGTTCTTTTGTTTATTATTAGAATCTCTACTCAATCAACTCATTTCAAAAACATACAACCATAATAAAATCTTCATAACATCACATACTATATTTTAACTTTCAGAATATACTCTGATCACAAATAATCACAATGAAATTACTCTAACACAATGTATCGTAAAATGACCTCATCACAATGTTTTCATACAGTCCATAATTCAGTTATTTTTTTTTTTTTTAAATAGTCTTCAATAATGTGTTCATTATGAATAAAGATACAATACAAATTCAATTACATTAAATTTTGATTTTCATAATGTAAACAAGTCTTAAATTCAAATTTTAAACACAACTTTTATTATTATTATTTTTAATAACAATGCACTTCTTTTAAAATTACAATGCACTTCTTCTTCCCCCCAAAGTTTGAGAAAACAAACTCTATAACAAATATAAATAAGAATTTAGCATAATTGGAAATTGGATTTTGAATGAAATGGTTTTAATCTTGTAGAATGAACAATATCTGTTAATTTTCCTGTATATTGATTTGGTTTATCTATTTCATAAGTAACATTTGAGAGTTTCCTGACAACTTTAAAAGGACCATTATAAGGAGATTGAAGTTTACTTGAATTAGGGTATGAGAAATTTTGATATAAGACTAAATCTCCAACTTTAAATTTTGCATCAACATAATGTCTATCATACCTTTGTTTATTTATCTTATGATGCTTAATTGTTCTGTTTACTGCAATTTGTCTAGCTTGTTGTATAGGTGGATAGTTTAATTTTACTTGATTAGGTAATGGCGAATCATATGGCAAAGTTCCAAACATTAAATATGCAGGTGGAAAGCCAGTAACATCATGTGGCGAGTTATTGTATTCATATGTAACTTGTTCTAATAATTTTGTCCAAGGAGTTTTTGTAGTTGAATTAACTTTACATCTTAATTTTGCTACTAATGTCTGATTAACTCTTTCATTCTTTCCATTGCATTGTGGTCTATTTGCTGAAGTTAGTAATTGTCTAATATTATGATGTTTTAAGAATTTCTTAAATTTAGATGAAGTGAATGCAGCATTTCTATCACTTAAAAGTTGTTTTGGGCATTGAATTGAAAAAATTTGTTTTAAGCAATTTGTATAAGTTTCAGAAGTGACACTTTTGGATGGAAATGTCCAAGCATATCTGGTAGCATGATCCAGAACAATATGCAGGTATTTCTTTTTGTGAATTATGATAATTAAATCCTCCTACAGTGTCTAGTGAAATCATTTCAAATGGTTCTTCTGCTACAGGAACTTCTTGCAATAATCCATACTTTTTTGTGTAGACTTTTTATTCAATTGACATGTTTCACAACATTTAACAAAATTTGAAATGTCTAATATAATGTCTTTCCAGTAGTAAATTGGAGAAATTAATTTTAACATCTTTTTTACACCTGGGTGACCAAATTGTTCATGTGCAGTTGTAATTAATTTTTCTCTCAAAGATAACGGTACTACAATTTTAATTAAATTCTTTTTCTTAACTGTTAATACATCATTAATTTTTATATATTTTGGATCATTAATGTTCTCTGAATTTTGGTATTTAATAATTTCATCAGTATTTAAAAAATGACAAATGGGTGATATATAATGGCATACAGGGTTCCTCGACAACATGTCTGCTTCAACATTTAATTTACCTTTTATATAAACTATCGAATATTCATACTGAGAAAGTTTTAAACTCCACCGAAATAAACGTCCAGTTAAATGTTTTACTCTTTTAAGCCATTGTAAAGCATCATGATCAGTATGTATTGTGAATTTGGATCCATGTAGGTAACAGTGGAATTTATCTAAGGCATCTATAATAGCTAAACACTCTTTTTCTGAAATTGTATAATTTTTTTCATGTTTAAGTAATTGTCTCGAGTGATAAGCTATGGGGTAAAGTGTTCCATCTGGGTGTTGTTGTTTCAAGACTATGCCTATTGATTCCTGACTTGCGTCACAAAACACATGACTTGGATATTGTGAGTTGTATAATTTAAGTATAGGTTTTGATATTAGACAATTCTTTAACTTTTGATAAGCTTCTTGACATTCATGTGACCAATTCCAAATTGCGTCTTTTTTAAGTAATTTATTTAATGGTACTCTAAGTTTTGCATAATCTTTAATAAATTTTTGATAAACATTGATGGAACCAAGAAATCTTTGGAGTTCTTTCACATCTTTAGGTGGTGCTAATTTTCTTATTGTTTCAATATTTGGATTACTTGGGGAATAATGACCTTGTGTTATTTCATATCCTAAAAATTTTATTTTTTCCTGTGCAAACTGACATTTTGATTTTTTAAGTTTAATGTTTTCAATTTTACAAATTTGAAATATTGTATCTAAATGAGTTAAATGCTCTTCCCAAGATTGTGAGAAAATTATTATATCATCAAAATAGTTTAAAGCAAAAGTTAACTGATATTTTTGTAAAATTTGTCTTATAGTTCTTTGGAAAACAGCTGGGGAATTTTTCCAGCCAAATGGAAGTCTTAACCATTCATAGAGTCCAAAATTAGTTGTGAAAGCCAGTTTCTCTGCGTCTTTTTCATGAATTTTAATGTGCCAATAACCACTTGTTAAGTCGAGCGTAGAGAAAATTTAGCATGAGTTAAATTATCAATTACAAAGTCTATCAGAGGTACAGGGGTGGAATCTTTTCGTGTGATTTCATTTAGTTTTCTATAATCGATACATAATCTTGATCTTTTCCCTTCATCCTTTTTGTATGCTAAAGTTACAGGGGCAGCATATGGGCTATGAGAGGGTCTAATAAAACCTGCTTTTAACAATTCTTCTATCTGTGTTTGTATTTCTTTAGATTCTTGTTGACTGTTTCTATAAGGGCGTAAACTTATAGGAAGGTCTGAAATTAAATGAATTCTTTGTGGCTCTAAATTGATACAACCTACATCATACTTATTTTGTGAAAATATGGTTTGAAATTTGTCAAGAAGTTGGGTTAAATCTCCCCATTGCTCACTAGTTTGTCTTGGTATTGTGTCCTCAACAACCATGGCTGGGTTAAACAATCTTTTCAGATCAGCTTCAGGGCTGTCTGATATTTGATCTAAACCTTTATTATTCTTAACGTTAATATTATCTTCATTATTTGCATTATAGTAGTTCAAATTTTGATCATTATTAAGAGTTTTACAATATGTCCCATGATATGTTCTCAACTCACCAACACACTTATTTACATATTTAATATTACTTAAATTTTTACCACATTGAAAAATACACATGTTACGAATACTAATGTCAAGCTTAAATAAATGTAAATATTCTAGTCCTAAAATAATATAAGGCAATTCAGTATCAATTACAAACAAATCTATTTGCTTAGATATACATCCAATATTCATATAAACTTTAATTATACCTTTGGGTTGAATAGTCCCACAAGTTTGATTTATTTTTACATTACTATTTCTTATAATTTTAATGTTTTTAATTGTTTAGCTAAATTTATTGGAATTAATGACACATTGCTTCCTGTGTCAATTAGAGTACAAAAGTGCTTGGAACATACCATTGACTCAATAATTAGTTGTCATCCTTGCCTCTGGTTACTTTCGTTTCTGGGCGAGTTAAAATGTCGATTCTGTTGTACAAACTGCCTAGGTTGATTGTTGAACTGTTGCCTTCCACTGAATCTCATCATGTGCGATTGATGTGGCTGTCCATGATTTCCTCTTGCTTGGAATCTGTACTGTTGACCAGTTCCTCTGTGTACACTACCGTATGCGTGATTCCATCGGGTATAACTTCCAGTATCTACCGGTTTTCGGTCTGCGCTATCCGGTGTTACTGCGATTAATTGTCGCATCGTTGAGATCCATTCGCAGGGTGTCGAAATCTTCTTGATAACTAGGAACTTTTGGAACTCTAAAGGAATTGATAATGTCATATGCTCCACAATTGAACTGTCATCATAATTTAGTTTCTTCCCCAACGAAAGTTTTTCCGTAAAAAAGGAAATTAATTCTTTAGTGTCGTTTAATGTTAGGTTTTGAAATTTTCGAATATCTTCTTGTTTCGTCGCATCGAACACCGTCATTAATAGTTGTTTACTTTCTTCGTAAGACTTTTCAAATAAATGGTTTTCGTACCAAAATTTAAGATAAACTCCCGTGAGATATCTAGGAATATTTTGCTTCTTCCATTGCTCGTCTTTTTTGATATTCCAAACATTGTTTATCAAAACACTCAAGAAAACTCTTCAAACTACTAAACTTATTAAGATCAAATTCAGGAAAAAGAAAGTTTCCTGGATGTGTTGACTGGTGACTCCTGCCGGAAAGAGTCGTCTTCCATGGTAGTATCGTTTTCAATGCAGTCGCTCGTTCGAAAAAAAAAATTGTTGAAGTTAATTCGTTTGGTTTCCTCGCGTATTTTGCAGTTCTTTAGTTCATCCTACCGGCTCTTGACAGGCCCCAGGCCTGCTGGTAAAATAAAGAGGGCATCATCTTCACAATATTCCTTTATTACGCTTTCATCATATATAATCTAACATGGCGGACCTTTTGCCGCGCAACCGGGCGTTACCAAATACAACATCGCAGCGAGGAGACACCAGCCAAGTCCTTCCTAGTATGCGTTCGCCTTCGTCAAACGATGCTGGGCGTCACTGGGAAACGGAACGCGAAGCGTTCCTCCATCCCATATCTAGATAGTGTATGTGGCCTTATGTGGGTGGGCCTGCCGAGCTGAAAAGGCTCTCGTAATTTGGATTGAAGATTTAACTCAAAAAAGAATTCCGTTAGATGGACATTTAATCAAGATGAAAGCCCTTAAATTTTACAAGGAGTTAAAAGAATCAGAGTCATCTACATCTTCACGTGAAAGTAATCCACAATTCTCTGCCAGCACAGGGTGGTTAACTGGTTTTATAAAAAGACATTCTTTTCATAATCTAAAAATAAAAGGTGAGGTGGCTTCTGCAGATGAAGAAGCTGCTAGAAAATATCCTGAAAAGTTAGCTAAAATTATTAAAGATGGAGAATATTGCGCTCATCAAGTCTTCAATGCTGATGAAACAGGATTGTTTTGGAAAAAATGCCAACCCGTACTTACATTGCAAAGTCCGAAAAAACTGCCAGTGGTTTTAAAGCTGCTAAAGATCGAGTTACTTTATTGCTGTGCAGCAATGCATCTGGCGATCGAATGTTAAAACCGCTGCTTGTAAATCGATCTTTAAAACCACGTGCATTAAAAGGAAAAGACTTAAATACACTGCCCGTACATTGGATGGCTAACAAGAAGGCCTGGGTAACAACGGCTATTTTCACTGAATGGTTCAATAAATGCTTCGTACCCGAAGTTGAAAATTATATGAATGAGAGGGGTCTCGAATTTAAGATCTTATTAATTCTTGACAATGCGCCAGGTCATCCAATCTTAGAACATCCAAATATAAAGGTAGCTTTTTTTCCTCCAAACACAACGAGCCTAATTCAACCATTAGATCAGGGAATTATTTCAACATTTAAAAAATATTATGTAAAATTCACTTTCCAATTCATTTTCGATAAACTGGAACCGAAACAATAACAGTTACTGAAGCTTGAAACAATTTAATATCTTGAACTGTGTAAATCATGTTGCATTAGCAATTGCCGAAATAAAATCACAAACTTTAAATGCATGTTGGAAAGCTGCTTGGCCTGAATGCGTATCAAAAGGAAACGAATCAAATAGAGCAATAGTAACATCAGAAATTATTTCAATTGCTAAGGAAATAGGTGGGGAAGGTTTTGATGATTTTGGCGAGCATGATATAGAAGAATTGCTTGTGGACGAAGCCCTAAATGATGATGATATTTTGGAAAATATGGTAGATATTACTAAAGATTTGGAAACAGTAGATAGCGAACCGGAAGAAGATGTTACTCCACTGGACGAAAAATTACTTCGGGAAGGCCTTCAACTTTCCGGTAAATTGGCAAATTTTTTTATTCAAAATGATAATGATGTAGAACGCGCCTTAAAATTCCAACGTGATCTGAAATTTTGTATGTCTGGCTACAGAGAACTCTACAAAGAACTAGTGCCATCACAGATTTTGATTACTGACTACCTTGTCAAAGAAAAAAAAAACCACTGAAGTTCCTGAAGAAGCATTACCATGTAGATCTGATGACGTAATTTTATCTTCAAGTGATGAAAGTGATCTTGCACCAATCCACAAACGGGTTCGCACATTATCAGACAGCGAATAATGATGAAAACATTCTTAATATGATTTTAAATGAAGTTTTGTTTTTGTTTTTAACATACATATGTGCCATTTATTAAAATATGATGGAAAAAAATAAATCTTATTATTTATAAATCTTTTTTATGCGATTTCTGGTGCATTTTAAAACATTATTTGGGTTTTATGCGATTTTTGAATAAATGGAACGTATCCATCATTTTGCATATAATTGTATGTCTTTTTTTGTGCGATTTTTTTTTATGCGGATTTCCCTGGAACGCATCTACCGCATAAAAAAAGAACCAAGTGTATCATTATATTCAAAAATTTAGCTACCAACATAGGTAGAATGAATTTTTTCCACGTCTGTGTAATTCCGTTTTAGAGCATGATTGTTCCATAACTTTCTTAACAAGATATATACAAGATAAGGGAACAACTTTAGTAAATTTCGATAGTTTTTGAAATTTTTCAAACGCACTATACAATAGAATCCCCAAATCAGCTTGTTGATTGTTTAGATGTAAATATTACGATTATACTTTTTTCACCCAGTTTGAGAATTAGACATTCAAACAAAAATTTTGAATCATTTTATTTTTTTATAAATTTTAACATTTTACGTAAACAATCAATATTCAACCAAGTAGTAACAATGCTAATTTTTTTCACGTTCTGGTAATGGTTACTTGATGTTTTTAGTGTACTTAAGATTTACGTTAATTTGGCTATTAGAGGATTACTTTATACATTTGTTCACTTGTTACAGTTTATGTGTCTGATTTTTTGCAAATACTTTTTTCGTGTATTCTTTATATTTCATATTTATATGTGTCAAATTTTTAATTAACTTCTTATCTATTGATTTTTTAAATGCTCTTTATTGATTATTATATTTTCGTTTTTTTTTTTCGTAAATTTCCCTAATATTATACTAAATTGCAAAATGGAAATGCATGTAACAATAAACTGGTTTTATACCGTACATTAAATCACAAAGCATCTTTTGGCACGCGTGCCACATGTGGCGCGCAGTACCATTCTAAGTGGCACTCCACAATACTCTACAAATTTGTCAATTTTTGAATGGGTGGAAGTTGAAAAATTTATAATAGACCTTCTTGACAAACATTTTCTGAATTATGGATGATTAAGGAATTACGAAAAATCAAGAAATTTTCACTAAAGGTAATTTTACAGATATTTTGTAAATTATTGAAAGTAATTGCTGGAGAGATTTAATTGTTCGAAGAGAGAACATTTTGTACTTAGCTTTCTGTTTTGGTTTCTATTTATCTAAGTAATAATGCGACGCTAAAGTGGGTTCATTTAATTTCTATGACTTTAAACCCAGTTTCTTAATTTAACATCGCATCATGACTTAAGTTAAAATTAATTCTAAATAATAAATTAATGATCTCATCAATACTGATCGTATAGTGGTAAACAATTATATTTATTGATTAACATATTGGAAACAACGTTAAAATTTATAAGGGTGGTACTTATCTGAGAGAGGAAAGGAGCGGACGGAGAGGTGACCCCGGGCAGCGGGTTGATTTCCCGACGGGAGGTTTTTCTGGCAGACGTAAGAGGGAAAAAGCTCCGAGAAATCGCATGTACCTGCTTTCAAAGCTGACCGCACCACTTCGAAAAGAATCCACAACGGATTCATTACCGTCAAATCTACCACCCTGATTGGACTGAACAGTCCACGCAAGAACACAACCTTGCCGGCCATAAGGTTCGTTGAACCTCGACGCACCCACATTCCTGTGTAATCCCTATTTCCTGTAAACAGGGAAAATGCAAAAATTAAAACTGTATCTCAGGGACCGGCGACCTCCCATCAGTAAAAACTCAGTCCTCTTATGGAAAATATTTCGAGTCTGCAAAGAGATTGTTTAAGGTATCCGACTACGTTCGGAAACGTGATTTTTTAAAAAAAAACGCGTAAATGGATAATTTCTATGATATTAAGTGTCACTTAGATTGGAATATATGTATAAAATTGTTTTAAAGACATTTTGACAAAAAAGTTATTTTAATACAATATTTTGGCAAAAAATTAACTCAGAATAACCTTTCTTTCAAAATGCTCTTCTTTTATAAGAAATGCTTTTAAAATAATATTATTTTGCTAATATAAAGCAAATACTTTTCCAGAGAGTCTGAACTATTTTTTTGAAACATTCACATTATTCAGAGTTACAACCAATTGAAATACTACTTATCGGCGTTTTTTTTCTTAAAATTTCTCCCCTCTGTTGTCGTAAAACATGGATAAACCCACTTCTAAGTTATACATTTCACAAAATCTAGTTAAGCGTCTGTATACAGGCTATATACAAGCTAAATATTATTATAATAGAAGCATTTTTCACAAAAGGAGAATGTTTTGAATATTGATCATTCTATGTTTTTTTTGTCAAAATATTGTATTTAATATTATTTGTACATTTAATATTCTTAAAATAATTTTATATATATTTTCTAATCTAAGGGACACTAAATATCTTAAATATTATTCTTTTATACGCTCTTGCAAAATCACGGTTCAGAACGTAGTCGGTTACCTTATCAACTGAATGCTTAGAATCGTGACAAATTGGAAGTCACACATTATACTACGGATTTTACGATATGAAAGTAGAGCGGTACAAGCACTAGATTCGGGTTAATTTTTTTTTCTATAATGAGGGACGTACTGGTACATATTATGTTGCATATTTCTTATTTAAATAAATATATACAGTTTTAATTTATTTTTTTATTTATGTTAAAGAAATAATTACTATTTATGCTGTTTGTTTTTGTGTAAAGCCATATATTTAAATAATGCCAAATTAAAATGTAAAAAGACTGTAAATCTATATTATTGACCTCTATTCTGAAATTATGTATACATTATCATGGGAATTGAATGTTTTCATAAATGCCCTACTGTGTGACAGGTTGAATCTTATTGGTAGATTAGTTTGGCAACCTCAGCTGAAAGTTTGCCGATCCTTGTTCTTGAACTTTATATTATTACGAAACAGAAGAATTAACAGATTTTACGTTCTTGTTTTGCAGGAAATTATAAAATACAAAAACAATACGAAGAAAAATGTTCGTTTCAAATACACATGAGTGATGTGAATGAGGCAATCCTATTTCAAGCGATCTCAGAGGCAGATTTGTTTTCCTTTTTTTTTTATTAACATCACACTTTGCAGTTGCTATAAGGAATTAGCATGTAGAGATGATCGGATTGATCAAAAGACGGCACTGCAGCATGGAGAAACTGCTATTTATTTTCTGCGGGAAAAAAAAGACGGAATTGCAAAAGAATGGAGAGACGATGTCAAGCAAGATGTCAGAGAAAGAAGGCTCTTAAGATTCTTTATCATATATATATATATATATATATATATATATATATATATATATATATATATATATATATATATATATGTAGAAATTGCGTCGTTTGATAACAACAAAATATAAGTTAAATTCATATTTTCAATAAAAACAGTATAAGATTATAATACCGCTTCACAGCAGATAAGTTGTAAGTGTACAAAATAGTTTTCGAAAAACCTAAGATTAAAACATATTTATTCAAAATCTTATAAACAAATGCAATACACAATTTCTCAAAACCGTTCGCAATGCATTTCTGAGGAAACAAATCGCTAGAGGAATAATGTAGAGATACTGAGATTTCTTATTCTAAGAAAGCATTTTTTTCAGAGTGATAAACTTTTAGAAAATGTTTCTCCTTTCAACCGAGAACTTGTCCAACTACCCGTATTTTAATACTTATGTAAGAAAAGCGTTGCTGCTATCCTAAATAAAATTTAAACTTTTTTAGGTGGGGAGGGAATCTCGCTTGAAGGACACTTTTGACTAAAATATTTCTATTGTACTTAATTTTGAGAGAACTCACTTTTTCATATTTGAATGCTGAAATCCATAATAAAATTGGTAGAAAAAACAGCCAGAAGCTGTAAATAGCACCTGGCTGTTTTAGCATTGAATTTTTTTTTATTTAGCGTTGAATTGTTTTTCTTATCAAATGCAGTTATGTTAGGAATTATATAATTGGAAAGTATATATTTATAATATTTATTACAATTTAAGTACAAAGTAATGTTTATTATAAACAAATTACATATTGTATAATATATATAATACAGACCAACAAACTCGCAGGGTGTATATAGGATACAGAGACAACTCAGAATCACATAGGAATGCGGGGTGGCAAATGCCGTGGTTCAGAGCTATGGTGCGAAAAAGCAAAGAAAATGAACAAACTGCTGAACATTATTGGAACAGAAAAAAATGTATTGAAAGTTGTTCTACAATAGATATTTGAAATTACGACCACAAGCAGTATAGCAGTCCTAATAGGGGTGTGGCACAGATACCTCAAAGTAACCTTTGGACACCGGTATATATGTTGGGGTGGCTCATTTCATTAGCATGCCAGGTCACTGGATATATCATCCATGGATTTCTTCTGAGGTCACCTAAAGATTTTGGTGTACAAGACACCCATTCCTCTAGTTGAAGACCTTAGCACTCGAATATATGTAGCTGCCGAGAGGATACGTGGCATGTCAGGAAGTATCCAGAACGTAAGTATTGGCATGCAGAGCCATTGTCAGGGAGGCCAGACGACTTCTGAGCAAATTTTGTACACCTGTTGTAGTGCCGCTATAAATAAAATGCTTTTGTCCATAAAAGTGTTTCTGTCTGTGTTCTTTTTCTTTGCTTCTTTGTACCATAGTTCGAAACGGAGGCATTTGCTTCCCTCATTCCTATGACATTCCGAGTCGTCTCTGTATCCCCTAATCACTGCGCAAGTTTGTCGGTCTGATAGCAAATCCCCATGTATGAATTTACATAAATTAAAAGAAGTTTGTATCTGAATGAAAATAATGCCAATAACGCATAATAAAGCAAATAAATTTTACTTTATAAATGTCTTGTGCAGGAAGTTTTGCTAAGTATAATAGATGTCGTGAATCAAGTAATAAACACGTACAATCAAATTATTGTGATTATCCTCATGCATTTTATTATTTAATTTCATATATTTTAAATAGCGATTTATTTTTGGTAATTCCAAGCTTTAACACACACACACACACACAGCTTGTAGTTTTTGCCTAAATCATATCAAAATTTCGAATTATTTCTTTTCTTGGATATTTATTCTACTTAAAACATTTTAGCAAATAAAGAATTATATGAAAATGATAATTTAACTCTAAAATTTCCGTCTGTTTCAATTGGACATCGGAGGCTGTATACATTGTTTTCCTTTCCGCATTTTTTCAGGGAATCTAAATTTTTTTTGGTGAGTTTTAATCGTTTTCTCAGGTGATTACACAGAAAAGCTTTTGTAACTCTAGGTTAATTAGGAGTGGTTTTACAACTAAATATGCCTAGAACGTTCGCTGGTGTCGTTCACTGGACTATATCTCTATAGAAAGATGTCCAACAAAATATAATTCACTAAGTAGATACTATTAGTAAAACAAACTTCTCAAAGTCCTATCATACGTTAATTTGACCTTGAATACAGTGTTATTGAGCTTACAGTGGAAATTTATCACCTATACTTAAATTGTGGTGTCTGAGAGTATTGTTATATAGAGTATTTGCTTATCTACTGATAAAAAGAATCCATTCATTTTTCGAACTTAAAAGCATAGCAGACACCCTGAAATGATGGCTTGTAGAAAAGCTCTATGCCAGGGATGGCGAACCAATGGCACGCGACACAATTACTTAGGCACGTCTCCGATGAAATCGGTTAGCATTTTAGGTCAAAATAACAAAGTTCACTATGAAGTATTACGAATAAGTGCGGGTGATCAGTCGCGTTTTTACAGACATATGCCAACATTTCAAAGAATTGAATGTAAAGCCTCAAAACAAAAATAAAGATTATTATCTTCAAGAGTGATCTCTATGTTTTTGACGCTTAATTGCATATTTTAAGAAACGATATTATTACAAGAAACTACCAGTACTTCCCGACTTCAAAAAAATCAGATGAGGAGAAAGTTATTCAAGAACTTATTTCCATCATTGTCATGTACACTGATGTGATTTCATTTGATAAACTGTACTTGTCCCAATTCGATTGGAAAAAATTGAAGAATTTAAAATGCAACTGTGCTTAATTTTCAGTCTTCAATATGGATTCAAAAATTTATTAAAACAAGAAAAATATTGGAATTGATTTAAACAGAAAATTAAGAATCAATATAAGTAACAATGTCAGTAACGAAATTTTGGAAACATGGAATTCGATTCCAGATACATTTAACTGTTAAAAGAAACTGGCTCGTGCTTTTTTAACCCTATTTTCATCTACCTATTCCCGAGAATTATTATTTTCAGAGATGAATAACATTTAAGACTCACTTACAAAACCATTTGGCAGATGACTCTAATTCAGCATGTATTCTGCTTAAAGTAACATCTTACAATCCTAATGTAAGTTATTTGTCATCTGATCGGCAACAACAGAAGTCACACTAATGTTACTTTAATTTGAATTACACGTATATCCAAAACATGTAATGCTATACACTGCAAAATGTATTTTAATGGTAAATAAAGAGTTTTGTGTGGTTAATATTTAATTTTTTTTATTATTTTCGCAAAAATCACAAGTCAAAATTATTTTACGGCACGTCTATACCTCATTAAACACTTGTTTTAGAAAAAATGGCGCGTTGATCCAAAAAGTTTCGCCACTCCTTGTCTAAACCCTTATGAAAATGCTATTCCATTGCGAGAGATTTCTGAGATTGAATCAGATTGCGGTGAGCTGCCTTGCTCTAATTTAGATTCCGATAAAGACATAAGATTGAGTGAAAGTGACTGCGAAGAATCTGCAAAAATTGCAGATATAATTGATAATATTCCAGTAAATCTCGATTTATATGTCTCTAGGAATGGCACAAAATGGATACCGCATAACTGTAACGTTTTAGGCTAATTTGCGACTCGAAACGTCTTTCGACAATCAGTGATCCAACAAGCTTCGCGAAGCATAAAGTCAACGTCAGTTTTTTTATGATATAAAAGGTTATAATATATGATAATTGCATGGAATAATATTAAAAAGTCTTAAAACTAAGCTCTAGGGAACAGTAGTCTTGCAATTATTTAGTTCAAACAATTATTTTATATATTTTATATTGGGGTGTCGAAATGACACCACTGGACATTTAAGGGTTATCGAAATACGGGACGTTCTAGTGTTCAGGTGTGTGCAAGTCATTAAAAATCTAGATTTACTGAACCTAAACTTCATTAAATAATGCTTCGTTTTGCATTCCATTACTAAAACGATTTGGTGTATTTTAATCAAAATAAAAATCACGAAAAGCATAAGAATTTATTTTGAATAACCAAATAAAACCCAATGATACACTTTAAAAATGATAATGAAAAAAAAATATTAATCAACTGATCTTGTTTAAAGCTACGGCTGCTGTCCTTTTCTTCTTCATCAGTTTTCATTATTTTAAATTAATGATTCAATGTGAAGAAGAGTTTAAATACTAGCTAAAATTAATTTTTGTATACTTCATGCAAATCATGTTTTCTCTAGAGATTGATAGAACATGTGCATACTGTTTATGAATGAGAAAAAAATTTTATTTTCTATCTTTCTCATTTTGAAAAAAGAAAATTTACACAACTAATTTATTTTCTTCTTTAATTCATTTTTCCAATTAGTTTAATTGTGTTTCGTCCATTAAAAATATCTCACTGTTAAAAGAATAGTAACTGTGTGTATGTGTGGATTCATTTCATAGGAAATAAAATTACATTTACTTAAAAGAATTTTCAAAAGTTAAAATATTATTTAGAGGTGCATTTTTAATTACCAAGGGACTTAGTCTATTTTCAATGCTTACAAATTTATCGAATAACACCATAGATACGGAATTTATTTAAAACCAAGACAAAATAAGGGTAATTTACTTGAAAACTATAATTTGTAAATAAGCATTTGGTATATATATATATATATATATATATATATATATATATATATATATATATATATATGCATATAGAATCGTAACTCATAAATGTAACTCATGTAAACAAGATCAATGGTCAAAAGCTGAAAAGGAGGCTCCACTTGAAGAAAATTAGAAAATTAGATATAAGCATAGGCGTCAAATTTGTATTTGACTAAAACTCGGAATTAATTTTTGAACGACTGTTATAACCCCAATGTAATTCTTGACTAACGTTATTTAAAATTATGTAATAATAATAATAAAATGTGCAACAAAATTGAAATTTCATTAAAACCTAAGGTGTGCTTAGGTATTTAAACTGTATGCTGTTAGAAAGCTCAAATGATTTTGAAAGAATATTATATTATGTAGATATATGGAAATAATAGCAGAAAGAAAAGCATTAAACAGTGAAAATTGTTATAGTAAGGAATCATGATACCCGTGTGTAAACTAGTTATAAAATTTCGTATCAACACATAATAAAATATCATATGATTATATGAAATAATTGTAATTATGTAAGACACATTTCTTTAAGGATTTGCTTTCATTTTTTATATTCTTGGTATCCGATTACTTGTGACAACTTTTTTTTGAAAAAATGGAGATATAGGGTTTTATTTGAGATTTTTATATTTATTTAGTTTATTTTAAGGAAAAAATCCTAAAATTGAAAAAAAGAAAAAAATATTATTATTAAAATGGAAAAAACAAGTGAAAATATACAAATTTACATAAATGGGGCCCGCTCTGTACAAGGATTTTACGAAAAATTCTCAATTTTTCAATTTTGATGTGTTAATTTGTTATTCCTGTTTGAAGTGACCTTCAGGATAAATGATATTTTAATTTTTTTCCAAAACTAGAGCACTTTATCTTAGTCATTATACGAAATTGCTTAAAAAAAACATTGACTACATTCACATATAGGACTGCAAATTTTGAAATAAAACAGTGATTGATAAATCTGAAGATCAAAACACTTCTACTGTTATGCAGAACATAAGCAAAAAATTTAACCCAATTATTTTTAAAACATTTTGAGCAATCGCTGTACCCGTTTGAGATTTTCGAACAAACACATTTCGAGTAAAATGCATTTTAAAGTTTGACACCTTTTGTAAAGTTATGGCATCTGCTTTTACTAAAACTCTTGTAGCTTTTGTTCTAGTGGAGGGAAAATAAAAAACTTGGGGTATTGTTATTAATCTAATAAGATGGCCTATAATATAAAGTCATAAAAATAATTTGTCAGTTTTTGCAAAAAAATCATGATTTTAGGGTAGTCGGATATCTTAACATTTATTTCTTAATTTTTGGGACAAATCTTGTTTATAAAGTTTCACGATTAAACTTGTTTGAAATCACAATAATTTGGAAAGTTTTCATTAACATGAAATTAGCCTTTGAGTTTTTGTTGTATTACTAAATCCAATAAATGAGTAAAAAAAAAATAACTGAATTGTCTGTCTGAACACAATTCAGACATCTACAGGAAAAATACTTGAAATGTTACGTAGTACTAACCAAACAATCTCTCAGATAAGCAAGAGAAAAGCAAACTGATTCAAACAATAGCAGTTGTCTAATAGCAAATATTTACCAAGGGTTTCAAAAGAAGAATATAACAGAACGAAATAATTTATCCGACAAAAAAGAAATACAAACTAATACAGCGAATACCTTATTTTACCGTTTAGCTCTTACATCAATTAACATAACATAGCTTTATTTAAACTAATATTTACTTTTGAATATTATAGAAAATATTTCTTATTGAATAAAGTGTAATGCCAAAATAAATATGAAACAATTAATATTGCAACGGTTTCATTATAGACTTCAATCTTAGACCAAACTAATGTAACCAGGCTTCCATCTATCATTCGTGTAATAGATCTTATTAAAGTCGCTGATATCTGGAGCAATTTATAAGACAATTTATTCAAAATAGCTTATACCAGCGTTTCTCAACTGCGGGGTGCGCCCCTCTTGGGGGCATGACAACTCTACTAGGGGGGTGCGAGCATATTGAAAACTCGAAATTAAGAGATTATTTAAAAAAAGATATTAATTTATGGAAAGTAAACAAACAAAATACATTTCGATGTGATAAAAAATAAAAAAACACATTTACATTGATATATTACACTTATAAATATATAAGTGTTACACAATGTATTTTATAATTAGTTTAACAATACTAAGTTAAGAATAAGTTTTATAATTGCCAGTGCCCCCATGGGATTGTCATGCATAAAATTATATACACAAATTACACTTATCTTGATAGCTTGTACGGTTTATAATATATCCCTTAACTTCCGATTAAAAGTTGCGCGATTTGCTTCACAATGCCAACAGTTTTCCACGTAGGCACACGTATGTGATGTATTGGAGTGGGGGAGAGGAATAAAGATATCTGAAAAAATAATCTGAAATAAGGAAATCCTTGGCAAACGTTTTCAAGGTCCTTGTATTGCATTCCAAAGCTTTCGGAATAATTTTAGTGATAAGAATGCACAGAAAAGATCGTACTTCAGAAAGACGTATATATACGTCGGGGGAATTAATGCTTTTGCTGAGCGAAGCGTTTATATACGCCAGTCGTATCGTAGTTGGTGCATCAAAGTATAGTATTATTGAACTGAATAGGTTTGTTATTTTATGAGGGGGCGCGATGGAAATTCTGATTGAATATTAGGTAGCAAATATTGAAACTTTGAGAGGAGAACTAGCTTATACAATATTTCTTTAATAAATAAAACATATTTTTTTAAATGAATTGATATTTTTACATAACGAAGAAGTAAAACCTCCATTCTATAAATAGTATACTCTACAGAGTGAAGTATTGAATTTTGACCAGATCTATGAGCACACACAAACTATTCATATTTCATTGCAGAAATTTTATTAGTGTACTTGGACCAAATTACATAATTTACCTTCATATATGTTGATAAACGGAAAAAATTGGCCACTGAACGTTAATGATTGAAATGAGACAACAGAGGACTATTGTTATGTCTGATAGAAAATTGTTCTTTCAAACTTGTTTGTGATGAAAATTTTTGGTTCAATTGGAGCAAACTAATTTTCTTTATATTGGAGCCATAGGCCGCTTACAGTTATTTATCAACGTATTTTAAGAGTCAAATCTTCCTACCCCACGATAACACCTTTAAAAAGTTTTTCCGTATCTGGGGAGAACTATTGTTTAGTTAGATTTTCAGGTAACTCTACTTGTATTTTCGCATAGATTTATCTTAAAAATCGCAGAACCCATTATTACCATTGTAACAGGGGACCCAAACCGACACAATGGTTATGGTTTACACAGAGACGTCTTAATACTTCTTGAGACCCTGGGCCCTTTCGCAAGTGTAGACCCTGAGCCCTTACGCAAAAGCAGGCACTTAACGCCTACACAACTGTAGGTTCCACATATGACCCTAAAAAGTAAATTGTGCAAAGCATACGATGTCAAATAATCATACGAAAAATACACAAATAAATGTGTATGACTTACAATTGCACAAGTTGTCTCAATCGACTGACGCATTTTGATTGAACGAGCAATGACGGTGTATGGTCGTAGGCCGTAAGTCAATATAGAGCTGATGATCATCACATGTTGCCAGTTGACATATCGTCTGTAATTTCTAGTTTTTCGGAGAAGTAAACCGGAAATAACATTTGAATATTGAAAATATTCGAATCAGAATCTTACAAAAATACGAGGGTCCGGGTCCAGTGTACCCCTCTCTCTCCAATTGTATCATAATTCATATGATCAGTAAGTACCCCTTAACGGGAATTTAGGATAATTCTTAAATCAGAAACGTTTAAATTTGCCTTGAAAGTATTTTTTTATATGATTCTATGTATTAACAACCCTAATTGAGATATTGTATTTTTTATTTCTATGTAAAAATGTTTGCAAATTTACATCATACATTTAAGAAAATTGGAAATTTAAATGGAGAAGTTTACACACACACGCATATATAAACTGTTGTTTGTAAAAAAAAATGCGACACCATGAAGAAATCATCATAAATAAATGGAATGTAATGCACAAACGACTTATATTAGAACAAATAAATGACGAAATTTCAAAACAAAAAACAATATTAAACGTCCGAAATCAGTATTTGGTGCAACCAACACCCGCTGCAATAAGTTTTGCTGTACAAAGTGGCATGGAGTCAAACAGATTTTGAATGTCTGCTTATGGAAGAGAATTCCATATTGCTTATATGCGCAGCAAAAGTTCGTCTTTTGAAGCTGCAGGGCGTTGGTCAAGAGCGAGACGCCGACCAACTAAATCCTACAAGTTTTCAATAAGTTAAATATCCGGCGAATAAGCAGGCCAACTAGAAGTTGCATGTGTTGGCCTGAACAGATGTCTCGAATAGTCTTTGCAACATGTGGGCATGCATTATCCTGCTGTAAGATAGCTCCAGAGATACCTTAAAGGAAAGAAACGACATCGGGCTGTAGTACTTCACGGATGTACCTATTGCTATTGATATTACCCTCAATTCACAGCCAATTGGATCATCCATCATACGAAATCGCACCCCAAACCATAGCTCTGAGTGTTGGGCCACTATATCATTCGATAAACCACTTTGGAAGACAGCGTTCACCGGCATAGCGTCTAACACGAATGTGACCATCATGGCCCCGTAAATTGAAGCGGGTTTCATCTGAAGAGACATCTTGATGTCGATCAGCTTGCAAGGCTCTGTGCTCATGAGCCCATTTCAGACACAGCCGTCGATGGTTTGCCGTGAGGGGGATCCTGTATAAGGGCACCCTTGCACGCAATCCACAGTGGATCAGACGTCGACTAATTGACGAAGCTGACATTAGTACACCTGTAGCAGTAGACCAACTTGCTAACAACTGCTTGCAGGAAGCTGTACGGTCATTCCCCCCGCCATGCGGCTCAGGTGTCAATCGTCGCACTCTGACGTCACCCTCCATCGTCCACTGTGAGATTTTTAAATTGTTAGGTGCTCGTCACTGCTTTCAAACTCGCATCACTGTGGAACTGTTCCACTGCACATGAGCTTTTATTGCATGATAGGAAAATCCTCCGTCTCGAAGGCCGCTAATCATCCCCGTTCAAACTGCATAATTTGTTGAAATTTTTCTCCTTTTTTCGTCGTGGAGGTATACTTAGGTCTCACTAAAAGTTCGCCACGAACACATGATCACTAACTGTTTTCAACGTCCCGTTACAGCCCTCTATTTATAGGCTTTCAGCATTACTTCGCATTAATGCGCACGCCACGCATACGTGGTGGTTCTGAAGCTTTACTTTTTTACGTCGGATATTATAATTGATATTTGCTGCAAAGTTAATTTGATTCTGATGATTCGTTCATGGGGTTACATTTTCTAAAAAAAAACAGCGTATGTATAAAGAGAGAGGGGGAGAGGGAGGGAAAGAGAGAGAGAGAGAGAGTAAGAGTGTCTTACAACCCATTTTTGAATTAAAATTGTCTTGTTAAGACTTAAATCCAAATTGAGACTTATAATCTGAACGGAGTTTCCTGCTAAATCAAGGCAGCTCTGCTTTAAATATATTCCTGAAACACTGAACTCGGTAGCGCAACAACCCATAAAGGCCAAGGCCTACTGTAGCCTTCACAGTTCTGGGCGCTGAGATGCATGAGCATATGTTCCAGTCAGATTGTTAGTCTGACGCGAAACCCCCATCACTCCCTACCTCCCAAACACAAGTTTTGTACTCATTTATCGAATAACTGCAGCGATGAAAACCTGAGTTCACATTGTCCTTACCGATATTTGAAAACTAGACGTGTGGTGGGGAAGCACGTTAAGCTACCACTAAGTTTCACTGAGCTGTAAATATATTCCTAGTCTGTATAACACTATTTCTCAAACTGTGGGGAGCTCCACCCTAGGGGGCGCGATAACCCTGCAAGGGGGCCACGAGCATATTGAAAATAAAAGGTTTAAAAAACAATTTTTTGGAATGAAGTTAAACAAAATGTTTCTGACATAATAAAAAATACACATTTACACTCATATAATTTATATATATCATCTGGTGATCATCCAAAATAAAAGATTCCGCTTCAAACTCTCATTAGCTTTCTTTGATCCTATAACCAAATAAAAAAGACATTTTGTTTGCTTTGCTGTAATCCCACGATGAGAGATCTTTTTATTTTGTTTCTTTTAACCCCTAAAATACTACTTTTGATTTTAATACATTTGACATTCAAACTTATTGGTATGTTTCACGCCGTCCCTTTCTTTTAGGAAAGTTGTAAATAATATTTTTCTGTTGCTTTTTTTTCATGTGAATGAGTTTTATGATATATGGATAAGCAAATTGAGCATTTAGAAGATTTATTTAGCCAATATGTAATTTTATGAGTATTCTGAAACATGCAATGCAGAATGATAAACGTTTTACACAATTATTTTGTAGAACTGATATCGATATTTTTAATTGAATACACTTTTAACAGGTTAGCGGTCGCATTAGGTGCTGAGTCAACCCAGGCTCACGAAATCTTTAATTCTGAGGAAACTTTTTATTCGTTAATAGTGATCTTGAGAGTATCCACCTATTAGACAGTCTTAATGAGAATTAAATGAATTTATCACAAATATGCCTCTTTTTTTAGAGTTGCAAACATTTTTTTTTTACAATCAATTACTTGTTTTGATTGAGTTCCCTGTGCGGCCGCTTTTATTTAAAAATATTTCTAGGAACATGCTACACTTTCCCCTATGAACAACATGCGGTTTTCATCGCTGTGTTGTACGACTTGTTATGGTTTATGAATGTAAATGAGAAGAATATGAAAAAAAGGGTATCTGTGATCTCTATTGAAGGAAGTTGAAACTGATCAAGCAATTGAAGGACCTGATGAAATAATGCATATTAATCAAGATAGCGAAAGTAAATATGAGAAAAGTGATAGACATGAAACGTTTGAGTTGAATTGAAACTTTCAAAAGCTGCCTAAGGAACTCTATGAAGAAAACTATGAAGGTATAAATGTAGCACTTCGCTTTGTCAAAAAGACGCAAGGAAGAAAAAGTTCAAAATATTATTTGTAGATCATCCAACGGCAACAAAACTACCATGACCTGATCAAAATATGACAGTTTTGCTGGAAAATACCGTTCCTGTATTGTTAGCGAAAAGTGTCTGTGATTTAAGTCCTTTATTAAGGTCACGAACATTTGGAACATTTTCTTTAGTTTTATTGGATTTTTTTCTCAAATTATCAAAGAAAAATTGAAAAGTCTTTGAAAGTAGGTAAGTATATTTCCTGTTAATTAAATTATTCTCTGGAATTGTGATTTTTAGTGTGTATAGTAAAAATATATATAAAATAAATTATATTTTAAAAACAAACTAAAAAAGGCGCTTTTATTGTGAATCGAACTAAAAAGTAAAAAACCTAAAATATATATTACTTAAAAATAACATCTAATAATTTAATACTTATTTTGTTAATTAGTACGGTTTAAAAATACTTTCTACTTTACTACTTTTCTCGAACTGTGGGACATGCTTCCTTGGAGTTATAATAGCCCAACGTGGGGGCATAAGCAAATAAAAAAAGAGATTATTCGAAAAAAAAATAATTACTGAATATTATTATAATATTACTGAAAGGGGGCAAAAAACATATAATATAAAAAAATAAGTCAATTCCTATTTGATCAAGAAAGAAAAATTTTACTTAAGCTACTTTTTATTAAATAGTTACAATACATATATAAATATGTATATACATATGACAGAACCACAACATTAAGTGGTAATTGATTTTTATTAATTATCATTAAAGTATCGTATTGTCAAAAAAACAATCGTGTACGTAAAATTTCATTTCAGCTGAATGCTTTAAAACGTGAGAAAAAAAAAACATTTTCAAGTTTTGACACAAGTCGCCAAAATGGTCACTAAGTCTCCAAAAATGATACCAACGTGGCTATGTTTGTAATTAATTGAATAATTAGTTTTAATCAATTAATTTTTATTAACTATGATTAAATTATAGTATTGTCATCCAAAACAATCATGTAAACAAAATTTCAGCTCAATCGAGCACTTTAAAATTTATTTTATTAACGTTTGAAAATTCCACCAAGATAAATAAATAAATATATAGAGTGTGTGAGCTAATAGTTGGAATTGAATAAAACTTAAGCTGAACTATGAAAAGTTACACAATACATATCATAATGCTAAAATGTCATTTAAGATATATATTACTTAAAAGTCATATATGCAAAAATTAATACTCATATTGATAATCTGTACGGTTTATAAATAAGGTCTTACTGTAGCTTTAGTGGTTTTAGCCCCTCCTCCTTTCATATATTTTCACTGTACTTTTGCATTTATTACATTGTCATTTTGTCGGAGAGGGTTGATGTTAAAATTATGATTGAAAATTAGGTTGCTAATATTGAAATTTTGATTAGAGAACTGCTTTAGTAAAAATAATTTATATTTTCTGTTTTATATTAACTAATGTTTTTCGATATCGAATGCTATTAGACAGTTTAAAACATAAATATTTATTTTAATTTTCTAAATCATAATCGTATTTTGTTTCACCGGACATAACTGGTCAGAAGCAAAAATATAGGAAAAAAATTTAATAAACAAGATGAAAATATAAATTAAATAAAATATTTAATCACTGATATACAGTCGGACCTCTATGTAACGAAGTCGCTAAATTCCGGAAAAAAGTTCGTTACATGGAAAATTCATTATATAGAGGTTCATCTTTTAATATAATTTAGAAACACCATGCAACAAATTTTAAATTCATAAACACTGCATTCACACCTTTTTAAAATTATGATATGTTTATTTTAAATATCTTACCCATCAAAAAAGAACGAAAGAAAAAACGCAAGAAAAATTTTAAAAATTAAGAACTGTATTTTCAATATTAAGAAAATAATTTTATACTAAAATTAAATTAATTTTAAAGTAGTTTTATAATTTAAAGCATACACAAGCAATATTAAACTTTCATTACTTTATAATTAAAACAAGGGGTCAACTCAATTAAGGGTCAAAGTAGACATCGAAGACGTTTCTATTGAACTAGGTTATAGGGGTTAAAGGTTGCAGTTCTTGGATGAAATGTTTAGAACCCTATTGCTCTTGCCCAGTTAGGAACTCATAAAAGCAGTTCAAGATTTATGACCGTCATAAGATGTGTTAAAGAGAGAATAACTTGAAATTTTTTCAGAATTAATTTTTAAAAAAAAGAGAACAAAAATTTTGTATCCAAAAAAAAACAGTTCGTTGTATAGAAAATGCACTTCGCTATAGAGAGGTCATTTTACGATAAAAATCGTGAAATATTAAGGTTACCGGAAAAAGTTCGCTATTTAGAAAAATTCGCAATATAGTGGTTCGTTATAAAGAGATTCAACTGTACTTTTTTATCATTTTTATTTTACCATTAATTATGTAAAATGTTGAAACCGACTTTTTTCCAGAAAAATAAATTCAAATTTTTTTCAAGATGTTTTTAACGCAAATTGGGATTATTTTTATTGTGTGATAATTCTACTTTCTTTTTGCAAATGTTCTTAAATGCAACACTTAAAAAAAAGCTGTGATCATTCGTTACTACGTGATTAATGACTAAATGAATGTTACTCTCGTGAACAAAGAATTCTAATCTGCCGAATTAAAAAGAGTGTGAGCGAAATACAGCGATTCATTTTCATTACTAACTCTAGGATTTTTTCCTACTATCATTTACATCGCAATTAGTTAATTATAAAGATGGTGTGTTTGTTAAGAAAGTTTATAAATTAAAATATAGATGAATATGTTTTGTGGAATTGTTAGTAGGTAATAAACAGTGGTAAAATGTTATAAAAATTACTATACAGGGAAATATACATTAATATTATATAAAAAATTATATAATGCAAGAATTAAGAATATGAAAAATCACAAATATATATATAAATATATATATATATATATATATATATATATATATATATATATATATATATATATATATATATATATATATATATATATATATATATATATATATATATATATATATATATATATATAATACATCGTTTTTTGGCATAATAAACAAATATGACAATTATTGTTAAAAAAAGGAATTGTTGTGGTAGTTTTACACTAATATTAGCTTATTTAAATTGTTTTTCCTTTCATTTTCCAATTTTTTTTATTTAGTTTCATTTTATAGCTGCACTCTACTTTCAGGAAACAAATAATTCAAGTTTGGAACAATACAGTGGTTTCAATCCTTATTACTATCGAGAAATTGTAAATGGTTCTGTTAAACTAATAGCTACTAATAGCTAAGTTAAAATATTTCATTTTAGCTGTGGATATATAATCTAAGCATCCAATCTCAGATTCGAACATTTAATTGTCATCTCACTACTAAGTTGTGTAAAATAAGTTCAAAGATGTAAAATGAAAGATTTAAAGAAATTAAGATGTTAGTTTAGAGAAAACTGTTAATCATTTCAAATTTTTCATAATTTTTTACATATACATTTACAAATGATGTAAAAGAAAAAGAAATCCTAATTTCAGATGAAAACTGATGCATCTCCGTCTAGAATTCGAAGTCATTAAGGAATCCAAAATCATTGAATCGATCGATTTCCAATCGAAAAATACATTTTCGCTCTGTTTTAATGTTATTTTAATAAATAAAGTAGTCTTTTGATTTTGAAAAACCTTTATTTATTTTGTTTCTGCATTACCTGTGAAGGTCAAGTTACAATAAATTATATAAAATTAGAAAAACAGTCGGTGGGTCTTTAATCTACCAAGAGGGCGCATTTAAACGTTTCAAAATTTATCTGGTACGTCTGATAATTCAAAATACTATAAGTGTATTTCTATGAAACATTTGAACCTGATAATAATATTATGTTCTACGAATTGTACTAAAACAATATTTATTGCATGAATATTTCTTGAAATAAGGTTTTATATTTAAAAAATAGCCTTATAAATAAGTATATCATATTTTTTTTATAAAGTTTATTCGATGATTTCTAAAATTTTTATATTTAGCCCTCCGCCAGGCACATTTTAAGAAGTCCCGTCCATAGGCTCTTAACCTCTCTCAAATTCATCCCCTCATACTTACGTTTGAAGATGATTTAACCATTTTATTGGTGTGATTTAAGGGAAAAAAGCACAATTTTAAATGTATGTAATATTGACATAAGATGCAGTGTTTGTTACTGAATATCTTTGTTCTTGTATTATCTATAATATTACCTACCTAACAAAATAATGTATTGTTACTGAAGTAATAGATATAAGTGCCTATTTACTTATAGTACCAAGCATTCAACTTCTGTCAGGGATTAAGTGATACAAAGCTAAGAAGGTATCATGTGTTAAAAGGGAGGGAGACGTCATACTTACGTTTGAAGATGATTTAACCATTTTATTGGTGTGATTTAAGGGAAAAAAGCACAATTTCATATGTATGTAATATTGACATAAGATGCAGTGTTAATTACTGAATCTCTTTGTTTTTGTATTATCTATAAAATTACCTACTTAACAAAATAATGTATTGTTACTGAAGTAATAGATATAAGTGCCTATTTACTTATAGTACCAAGCATTCAACTTCTGTCAGGGATTAAGTGATACAAAGCTAAGAAGGTATCATGTGTTAAAAGGGTGGGAGACGTCATACTTACATTTGAAGTTGATTTAACCATTTTATTGGTGTGATTTAAGAGAAAAAAGCACAATTTTATATGTATGTAATATTGACATAAGATGCAGTGTTTGTTACTGAATCTCTTTGTTTTTGTATTATCTATAATATTACCTACGTAACAAAATAATGTATTGTTACTGAAGTAATAGATATAAGTGCCTATTTACTTATAGTACCAAGCATTCAACTTCTGTCAGGGATTAAGTGATACAAAGCTAAGAAGGTATCATGTGTTAAAAGGGAGGGAGACGTTATACTTACGTTTGAAGATGATTTAACCATTTTATTGGTGTGATTTAAGGGAAAAAAGCACAATCTTATATGTATGTAATATTGACATAAGATGCAGTGTTTGTTACTGAATCTCTTTGTTTTTGTATTATCTATAATATTACCTACTTAACAAAATAATGTATTGTTACTGAAGTAATAGATATAAGTGCCTATTTACTTATAGTACCAAGCATTCAACTTCTGTCAGGGATTAAGTGATACAAAGCTAAGAAGGTATCATGTGTTAAGGGAGTTATCATGTTAAAAGGGAGGGAGACGTCATACTTACATTTGAAGATGATTTAACCATTTTATTGGTGTGATTTAAGGGAAAAAAGCACAATTTTATATGTATGTAATATTGACATAAGATGCAGTGTTTGTTACTGAATCTCTTTGTTTTTGTATTATCTATAATATTACCTACTTAACAAAATAATGTATTGTTACTGAAGTAATATATATAAGTGATTATTTACTTATAGTACCAAGCATTCAACTTCTGTCAGGGATTAAGTGATACTAAGCTAAGAAGGTATCATGTGTTAAAAGGGAGGGAGACGTCATACTTACGTTTGAAGATGATTTAACCATTTTATTGGTGTGATTTAAGGGAAAAAAGCACAATCTTATATGTATGTAATATTGACATAAGATGCAGTGTTTGTTACTGAATCTCTTTGTTTTTGTATTATCTATAATATTACCTACTTAACAAAATAATGTATTGTTACTGAAGTAATAGGTATAAGTGCCTATTTACTTATAGTACCAAGCATTCAACTTCTGTCAGGGATTAAGTGATACAAAGCTAAGACGGTATCATGTGTTAAAAGGGAGGGAGAGAAAACAGGAACATGGCTGAAAAAAAGTAAAATAAAAGGTTGTCCATGTATTAATCCGCTTTATGAAAATTTTTATAAACATAGGAAAAATTATGTTTTTTTTTAATTATTATCTCAAAGATCAAAAGTAACTATGTCTAGAAAAATAAAAATATATACTTAATGCTGAAATAAAAAAAATTAATAAATCATTTGTCAGAAACTTGACTCTGTAAGGTGCATACGTATATTACATAGAACGTCGTAATATAATATATTTAAGAAATAATCAGAAATTTCAATTTAAACAAAACATATCACAAAGCTAGTAGTTAGTTTTTTGTTTTTTTTATCTTCGTCACCACTACCTACTTACATATTGAAATCCTTTGTTGCATTCCCCACAAATCATCTTGCCATCTTCAAGACACATGAACTTTTCACATTTTACACAATAAAATTTTGTTAGTCCTCTTTTGAACTCCGGTCACACACAAGGGGAACAGTATTTCCTCTTTGTTCTTTCTATTATTATACATCAGATATTTCTTCAATTTTGAGTCTTAATGAACGAGGCATATGAATGCAACTCTTAGGCTGTCTTCGCGCGGTATCTTTCAGACGCATCTCGTATCCCAACAGAAAAATCATCTTAAAGAAGTTGAACACACACTCAAATTACTTGTTCCAAGATTTTTTTTATTATAAAACTGTATAAAAACTACACTTTATGTTACAGAAAAAACATAGATATTAACAAAGAATTGGAAAGACAATAAAAATTACGAAGTTGGGGTCGCTACATTTATCAGATCCAAAGGCCCCTGCCACCCAAAATGTGAACTCCCCGCTGGCGTTGCCCCGCGACCAATCACTCGAGTTTGTTTGAAATACTTCATAGTGAACTTTGAAATATAATTCAAACCATTTTGATCAATGGCGTGCAAAAATATTGCGACACGTGCCATCAATGGCACGCGTGCCACTGGTCGGTCATCCCTGCCCTAGAGAAAGTCATCAAAGATGGATGGAAGAAGGAGGGCGTTTACATTCTCCGTGTGGACACAGCACAAAAATTATTTTTACTATGCTTCTCAGAGATCCACCCGCCCATCGCAGAGTTACTA
The DNA here is from genome assembly GCA_019973935.1 of Trichonephila clavipes. Classification (NCBI taxonomy): domain Eukaryota; kingdom Metazoa; phylum Arthropoda; class Arachnida; order Araneae; family Nephilidae; genus Trichonephila; species Trichonephila clavipes. The sequence continues at coordinate 417,658 of BMAU01001018.1, forward strand.
AATCGTTAAGATTTTAATGCAAGTAGTTTAGATAAATGCATGTAATTTATTTTAGTTCTACATTTATTGATATAAATGTATGACTTTTTTCCTTCAGCGGCTTCAAATTTTTATTAAAAAATTGCTAAAATTTCTCTTTTAGATGATTTATTTTAGATATTGTCAGTTCAGATTGAAATTTTCGATACTATCTCTAAAAACATTTATAACATTTTACTATGATACTTTTTAAAATTACTTGAAACTTGTTAGGATAATAATTAGTTTTTTAAACTCTACCCCGCACTTTTTCTCTCTCTCTTCTCTCATTGAAGATGTAATGAGCCATTTTTAACACTGATAACCATGAACAGCTATAAATTATAGTCCAATACACCTTTCAAAAATATTTATACGTACATCAAAAATTATTAATTACATTTACCTTCATGCATGATCTAATGTTATGTACCTTATCTTTCTCACATGCTGTTTCTGTTGCGATATTATTTAAACATATACATAGGAAGTATTTACTATCTCTACTAAATGTCTTCATCTTCAGGTAAACATATAGTATATGCTTCGTTGTTTGGATCATTCTAGATAAGAATTTTAGTTCTGTTACTTTCTTGAGTTATCCTTGCTTAGAGTCAACAATCGACAGAGTCCATTTTGAACGGACAGACATTGGAGGACCAACAACAAAAGGAGCATAACAATAACCAAAAATGTTATACACACTTTATTTTAAATAATGTCTGTATCTTATTTCTATAACAGTTTGTATCGAATTTGTTATTAAAAACATTCGGTGGAATTTTTAAATAAATAAGACATATTTAAATATTTCATGCAAACTACCTTTTGATTTCCTATTTATACGCATTTCTAAACTTAGTAGAAATTATTTCATTTTATATTTTTCATTAAATTGTTTTGAAATGAAAGAAGAAAATAATACTCTAACTTTGAAGTGTCGAAAGGGAAAATCGACTATTGTTATTATATTCAATATTTTCACTTTTAATACATAAATTAAGCAAAGGAAGGACAAAAAAATATAACCTCATTAGCCAAATGTAATGGAAATAAATTTTATTTAATACGCTAACTTTTGAATGTCTATTAAGAACGTATATTTCAGTTATGATATTTCAAATATTTCACATTTAATACATAAATTATGTAATAAAATGTCAAAAAAGAAAGAAAAACCTCATTAGCCAAATGTCAAAAAATTGAATTAGATTACTCGATGCAAAAAATAAATTTAATATAAATTAAAATAATTTGAATTTTTTAACAATATACTTCAGAATTTCAATAATGCTACATGATATTTAAAAAAATATGAAACTTTTTTTTTCAACAAAATGTTTAAGCCTATGATTTTCATATTATTTTCAAGAATGTAGAAATGTTCTATCAGCGTTTAACTTATTTTGACGTAAAGCCAATGATTCTTATGTCAGCAAGATTTTATTTTTTTTTCAAGAAATGAGGATGACCTATCAAAATCTTATTTAGGTAAAGTGTGTCATTATATAATAATTTCTTGAAACACCATTGTATATTAAATTCTGCTACTTATTTCCTTAGTTTCACATCTATGTGCCAGAGGTTATTCAGCCGAATTAATCTGTATTCTTCGATCATTTTAGAACCAGAATGAATTGTTTTAATAAGTATTCTCTCTCATTAAGTTTAGTCATAATTTGGGAATAATGGGCAAATACAGAAGAAAGAAACATTATTTCCTTTTCGAATTTAGAAAAAAAAAACTTAAATCCACTAAGTATTCAAAAAGTTTCCATATCAGTTCAAGTTCTAGAAATAATATGTTAGATACATCATCATTGTCACCTTATTCGGAATCATAAATTATCCTTTCTTTAATTCTCCCCCCACCTTCCTGTGAAATCTGTGAAACCACCATGAAGCAATCAATCACATAAATGTGTCTTTTAGATTTTATTCTAAAACCGAACGTTCTCCCCCTACACCCAAAAAAAAACGTTTTCTTCGAAATAAAATAACAAAATTGATAAACGATTGAGTCATTGGGCAAACTGTCAAATTCAGAGGTGGTAACGTTCAAGAATGGCAAAAAACTACTTTTGGGCTATTAAGAAAATTACCAGCCAAAGGGAAAAGTTGGGAATTAATCTCTTTGAGATTTTTCCCTTTTTTCCCCTCTCTTTGCTTAGTGGAAAGCATTTAGCTCTTTTACTGTCTTAATAGTTTCAAAAAAATTAAATCTGTCACAAAGAAACATTTAGACGTAAAAGATCGAAAATGACCAGTTCTCTAATGTAGCGTTCCCGCGTCCATTGATATATATCTGTACATTGATATTTTGTGATACATACGTTTCAACTGGAACACATGTTTCCTTTTTTAATTTATTTGCAACAAAGGGAAATATTGAGTGGAAACGCAATTGTTTAAAAACTTCGTTATTTTGTAAAATTGGTGTGAAAAGAGTCGTTCTTGAAAATAATTATGTTTGAATTCTTGATTCGAGTTTAAATATATTCGTTGAATGGAAGGTTTGAAAAGAAATTATAAGAATAAAAACTTAATCGCATACAAAGTAAAAATTGTAGAAGGATAAATCGAAAACATTCTAAACTCTACAATGTGAGTTTTAATGGAAATATAGCTTGGGAGTGCGAATTAATTAATTACTTATAAGTTAATCAGATAAATTGCAACACACATATTCCTTAATTTAATGCATTTTTTCCATATTTTTTATCATTACAAAACTGGAATGCTTTAACGAATACAAATGTGCATCTTTATTTACATTTATTTATACAACTAGATAAACCTGTGAATTGTTTTTAACGCTCCATCGTATTGCGATTTAATACCTAATATTATAGCATACTTCAAATTGTTCCGTGTATATATATACTCAAACACACGCAAAACCCCTCAACCATTCGAAAAACAAATACGAACATGGTCTTTTTTGTAAGTATGAGATAAATATTTTTAAGATACATGAAACATTCTTCATAGCATGCAGAGCGTACTTATAAAAGAGCAAAAATTTAAGGTTTTTCGTGTTTGGCAATAATAAAATAAAAAATAGTGTGAAATCTTTAAAATTTAAAGCTAAAATTAAATACTTCCATTTTGGCCTTTTGTTAAGTATTACAGAATGCGGCAAAAATACCCGGAAAACAATTTTTTATGAAACTTAATAAAAAATTAAGAAATGAACAAAATATAACAAATAATAATAAGAGTACACTCGTGCTAATAAATAAATTTAATTGGTTTGAAAGAGACCGCCGATTTCAGCAATGCAGAGGCACAAACGCTTGCAGAAATTTTCAACAATGTGTACCTCAAGTCTTTTATCTTTAATACCCCATCCCCACAGAAGTGATCACTTTAAAGAGTCGAAAGTTTTGTGCGGTTTAGTGGAGGCCTTGGACTCTAAAATGGACCATGTACTGTAATCCATGGGATGAAGAGCCGGCGAGTAGGTGGTCATCCTTCAGATGATATCATGTCTGAAAATTCGCCTTGCACCACCCTTGTGTCTTTTTGGCTTTTCAAACTGGTGCAGAGTCTTGTTAATGCGTTTAGTTTGTATTTTCGAAATGCCTTTGGTCCCACGGAAGTACAATTTTTGATCAAGAATGTCCCTCTGGTACTCTTTTTGATTGATTTTAACGCCCTTTTCTCCAAAACCCAAAGATGTTTTGCCACCTGCACAAATTCCGCCCCAGACCATGGCCGACTTTTGATATTGGTGAAGTTCAACAATTGCCGAAGTACTTGGGGCATCCACACACCAGATTCTATCGTTTTGGGAGTTAGGAACTTGTTGAACCGTAAAGAGCTTCTCATCAGTGAAAAGAAATAACTCCCAGCACTGAGTTGCAGTTCGGCATCTTCGGAGCCGTACGAGTTTGTTTTTTTCTGTGAAAAGCTGAACTTTTTTCAACTTGTAAGGCTTCAATCCAAGCTTCGCTTTCGCTGTTCGCCTCACCTATCTGTCACTTATTTCCATGTCCCCTACGATAAGTCTCATGGAAACCCTCAAATTTCTCTGGACTAGATTTTTCGATAGGCTTACGTTTCCTTGAAGTGTTTATAGTACGTTTTCGCCCACTTCCTGGACGTCGACCATCATTGCAAAACTATATGAAACGGCAGATTGCATCAGACATTGTTTGTCGAGATACATCCAGCAAACGAACTGTCGTTTTCCTTGCTGAAACAACTCTAAAATAGCAGACATTTTGCTCGACATCATCAAAAACACATGGATCAAAGTAAAAACTAAGAAATATATTGATAGTTATTTTATTATTGAAGTATTAGATAAAGAAACATGAAAACATCAATTAAAAGGAAATTCGTTAACTATTCTGGAAGGCTAAAAACTTGTCCGAGTTTTTTTGCTGCACCCTGTAAACTTTGTTCGCACAATAAAAAAAATGCTCCTTTTTTGGAACATTTTGAGTAAATAAATTGACCGCTTAAGGAGTTTAGGCAAAATCACCGTAGTTTTTTTTTTTAAATTTTAGTAGTGTTTTAAATAAGTATATTCTCTTTTGTAGATAAAAGAAATAGTATTTATAAAACAAGAGAATTCTCTCAAATTAAGCAAATCTAATAAAAATCTTGCGAAAAAAAAATTTTTTTTTTAAATCTATACTCCAAAAACTAATTCAACACATTATAATGTCAACGATTTTTACGCCTGATGTAAACTAGTGGTCAGGGTTACGTATATTGTAAATCTTGGTTTTTTTTATTTATTTATTTATTTATTTATTTATATTTTTTTTGAATCTTTGACAGAAGATCCATCATGAAAGAGGTTGATGCTTCTATGCCTTAAATCTGGTGAGGAACAAAAAAAAAAAAACTCTCGTTAATGTGGTGTGAAAAATTGGATAGGGGTGAGTCAATCAAGGTCTCCCCCCGTTAGATGAGCGAGGACTACAATTATAAGGCTCGTCACTTATTTCCCTCGCAATGCTTCATAGTAGGATGTTAATAAATAATCAATCAATTAAATCAGTGCACCTCAGCCATTTTAACGCCACGGATTGTTTTGGTTTAGTAATTGTCGGTGTAGGGGATACAGACTACTCTTGAAGCGAGTCGGTACCCCCTATACCGACAATGTTAAATTGAGCCATTTTAGGAACCTGTTTCTCAGAAATTGTTAAATATAAAAACTTCAAATTTTTTGGCTGTATAATAATTAGGCTTTTTTTATTTAAATAATGGTAAAAAATTTCAAATATATTGCTTAATTTTTCAAAAAAATTCATCGTAAAAGTATCGCTTTGAAATTTGTGAAAATTGTCATTTTTTTACGATAACTGCTACGGAGAAAATTCTGATTTTTAAAAAAAAAACGACATTTTATATGTCACGATTAATGGACTCCAGTCAAATATTTTGGGGAAATCCCCAAAAAATTCACATGAATATATAGTTGCATATCAGTAACATGAAGGAAAAAATTCATTACATTCATTCATTATTTTCTGAAAAAAACAAAAATACAGTTTCAAAACATTTTTGAGAAAATTGAATTTTCACTATAAAGTGCCACTGAATCACAAAAATATTGAATTACAACATGTATTTGTCCCATTTTATTAACATTAGCATTTTTTCAATTTATTTTACATAAAATAGTTAGCAAAAAGAGTCTTAAATTGCCCAGAATAGAATTTTTCAGAGAATTTTTCAGTTTTTTTAACGAGATAATTTCTAGTATTACATCAATTTTCTCAATTCTGTATCAATTTTTGAAGAACTAGTAGTTTTCCTGCTTTACAGATATCAAATTTGAGCATAAAACAACATAAATATAATGTGAAAATGTATAAATATGGTTTTTGTATGAATATGTGATGGTATTTATATATAATAATACCTAATTATACGACATTTTTAAAGTTTTCGCTTTGATTTTGTAAAGTTATCATTAGGTTTTGTTGTTGCAGACAATTTCTAAGTTTTAAACTTCAAAAATTACTCTGAACTGGTCAAATGATCTCAAAAACAGCCAAAATAAAACTATTTTTATGTTTTTAACATGAAATTTATGTATTTTTATGTATGTAGCAAGCTTATCCTAAAGACAATAAACATCACATTTGATGTGTCATCTGATACCTTTTTCTCAGAAACTATTAAGCATAAATGCTCAAAGTTTTATTGTATATGAATTAGACCTTTATATTTATACTGAAATGATTTTGTTTAATATACTAGTTAGTTTTTTCAAAGACAGACTGTTAGTTCACCGAGCATTAATATTATGAATTTATTGAAAATTGTTATTTTTTGTTTTATCTGCTTTCAGTTTGGATGTTTTAAGAATATTTCAAAAATGTTATTTCAGTATGCACAATTGTATTTAAAAAACATAGAGTATATACATACAGACCAGTTACACATTTTTAAAAATATAAATTTTAGAGAACAGAATTTTTTTATAAAAAATCTTAGCTTATCAAAAAAAAAAATTGTATCCAATAATTTTGTTATGCAAGGTAATGAAGGATAAGAATCTTGGTTCCCTTTCAATCTCTATTGATTTAATGAATAGTTTGAAATGTCTTTTACTATTATTTAGAGGAAAAACAGGTGTTTTACATATGCAATATTTTAACAACTATTGCCTGTTCAGTATCTATATTGGTTGCACTAAAGACATTCTCATTTCTGCCTTAATCTCATTTTTAAGCTATTAAAATAATTTTATTATCATTTTTTTCAAAATGCACGTTTCCAAAATGTACGCTTCCAAAATGCACAAACAATTATTATTTAGAAGCATAAAAATTTCGAAAGGAGAAATTTCACTATTTGTTTCTAATTTACACTACAAAAATTTTTTTACACAGGTACTAAATTTCAAATCAAAAGTAAATATTTTCTTCCTTTTTACAAACTTCGCTCCAAAAGGACGTAAACAAACTAACAGTTAAAATTGAAGCTAAGTTTCATTTAATCTACAGTTAATTGTGTATGATTAAATGAAATTTTGTGGACTCTTTTCAAGTTCTCAGATTTAAAAAGTCAATATTTTCATTTAATTTGTCAAAATTTGGCGTGTCGAGGCAGCTGATTATTTTTTAAAGTCATTTTAAAATACTTTTATTTCACATAATGGCTTGCATGTTACATCATTGGAAAGGTAATGATTTGGAGATTTTAGAAATAACAAAAACTCAAAATCGATTTTCAAAAAGTTTTTACCCTACTGACTGCTCTTAAACATGTCAGAAAAAAACACAGTTCCACCAAAAAAGGAGTATAAAGAAGCGATTCTCAACCTGCGGCCCAACGAGTTTTTTTTAAGTGTTCCGGTCATGATCCATTTCTTTGAGAAATTTACTTAAGAACATTGTATTCAAAATTTGGCGGGAAATTCTTTGTCAAGAAATCAAATACATCAATTTTGCTTTTTTCTGTCGGCGTCATCCGGTGTGAATTGATATTCTTTTTCTATTTGGAACGGTTACGGTTAGTAATAGCAGACAACAGTGGAGTAGCGACCATTTTATGGGTGGAACTTATTTTTAACTATCTTTCTTGTCTTACAAGAGAGAAATATTAAAATATAAAAAATAAATGGTTTCCAGACGATTGGGAGGTTGACTATTTTGTAATGAAAAACGTACATGCATCAGTAATTGTTTTATTTGTGACGAAAGTGCTGCATTTAAAAAATACCAATAGACAGGAATCATTCGATGATCCTTTTCCTCGAAGATCTTTTTTAAGAAGTGATAAATAAACTTTCTTGAATAATCTTTGCAACAGCAACAAAATGTTTTGCAACAGAGTGTTTCTTAAATACTTCTAATTTAATGTTAGTGCAAAAATAAAAAATATATATATAATTAAAAAAACAGCAGGAGATCAATTTTCCGCATTTTAAATGTCCAATGTTATCTTAGTCCTAAAGCATTTCTCCCCCTCCCCTCCCTATTTATCCCCATGTTGCGACCCACGTGAAATAGTTGACATTTGTACGCGGCACTGCAGAAAAAAAGGTTTAGTACCCCTGGTATAAAGTGATTTCCATAAAAAGTCGTAAAAACCCTAGAGTAGTAATTCTGAACCACTGTGCCGTTGCACTTTTGTGTGTCGCCTTTAAGTTGTGTCACCATTTTTTTTTAATTATTACTTATACTCTGAGAGAAAAAAATAAAGCCCGCAACGGAATCATTCAGCCGTTTTATAGAAATAAACTAAGATCATTCACGGTATATTTAACTTATACCATCGTGGATAAGTGGATATAAAAAAAATGATTGTGGGTTCGTAATCCATTTATGATAACGGATGTATATGTATATGAATTCATTTTGAATGAATGGAAAAATTAGGATTTAATTTCAAAAGACTCGAGGTTTAATTTCAAAACATTCAGAAGGGTCACATAATTCATTTTGGAATAAAATTAATGCCGATTATCTGGTAATACCAAAATAGCTTTAAAATATTGTTACAATTATATATATTTTATTTATGTGAATTTGAAATTTTTTCAGCATTAACAAATATAAAATTGAAAAAATATATCTAGATTTTTAAAGGCCGCTGACGAAATGAGAGTGATATTATGTCTTTTACGACCAAATATAAATGAAATGATTAAGCTCAAATTTCACATTAAATTTCTTATAATTAATTACTCATTAAACATTTTGCTGTTTTTGTCGTACATATTATTTTATTTAACATTGAAAAAAATTCTCATAAACTAATTTGCGTAGTGTATTACAGATAAGTGAAACTATTTTATTTTATTGTTAGTGTACCGTCAAACTTTTAAATTGTTAAATGTGTAATGAAAAAAAAAAGATTGAGAATCACTGTGCGAGAGAAATATACCACAGTAAAAAAATAATGGAAATAATTTAATATTCCTTGTGCAACCCGGTATTATCTGATCCACAGACAAATAGTGGCCCACAGCCCGGTGGTTGGGTCTACTCAATCAAACCATTCGATTTACATTTATATCCGTTCTATAAGAAAATCTCCCAAATTTTATTTCAAAGTATGTAAATTTTAAGTGCTAAACTAATTCGTTTTTTTTTTTAAAGAATTACAATAATCCACTCATATTGCTTTTTTTTCTGCGACCAAATAATTAATTGAGTATCATTCTATTTTTAATTTTAAATGGAAGTTAAAACTCAGCTATTTTAAAAACTTCCGTAGATTATTTCATAATATTTGTTAAATATGACAAATACATTTTATTAAAGATGCAATACTAACTGAAAAAATTCAAACCAATCGTTCCCTCTCATATTTATCCAAAATAAGACGATAGATTCTACTATATCCAACGGAAAGGAGAAAGACGCGATTTAAAGACACTAAAATACACTAATCAGGCTTTAAAGATGGCCAAGATTAAAGAGAAGGATTGGTTAATTAGGACCTAAGTGAAAAGTTGTCAACAAACAGAGAACTGCGATGTCAAGATGCATTAGGGTTTCCTTAGAGAATTGAAAAGTAATTCATTTCCGGATACGATAAACTATGAAATGTTTCCAGGAAAGGGGGATTTTAATGGGGAAACTTATGCAATTCGATGTTTAAGAATTAAGGTTTCTAGAGAAATAGGACGAGAGTAAAAGAAGGAATGTGTGTGTGTGTGTGTGTTAAGTGTCATGTAAATTTTAAGTTGACAAATTGATATTGAGGACACGTGGGACTCAATGTACTAGGTTCTTTAATTTCTGTAGGATCTCAAAATAATTCAATTAGAATAATCTTTAGGGTGCATTTATTCAATTCCTTATATTAGTTAACACTCTCTATATGCATCTTGTTCAAATGTTCAATCATTAATAAAATACCTTTTCTTCATCCACTCAAGTTCAAATACATTTTTTAAACTTGTAGTGGATGACGCTTGATGTTAATACAGTTTTTTCAAATATTAATTCATTAATTAAGCTTAATTAATGAATAAATAGTATAAAACAAAAATAATATTCCAGCAGCCTATATAGAAAGGAAAATGGAAAATTGCAAGGTAAATCGCTTTCTATTTTGCCGCTTAATATTCACATTCTGTCATATGTGTATATATATTTATATTAATTTGTAATTATTTAATGAATTGTAACTAAAATGAATTTTTCTTTGTTGACCTAAGTAAAAATTGACTTTAAAATCTTTTTTGTATGACTCGTTTTATATATAATTTTGAGTTTGAAAAATATTTTCCTAGATGCCTCATTTATTATAATGTTGTCTTCATACATTCTTAAGCATCTCCTTCTTATTTCAAATTTAAAATAGTTTTATAAATTTTCTACATTTATTTAAGCACCAAATGGAAAACGTGACATGTGCGATTTTTCTAACCAAATAGTTATTAAAATTGAAAAATGTCGTTTTCGTGAAATAGGGATAGAATGGAGCATTTTGAGAATAAAAAAAAATTCCTTTTTTGAAAAGTATCATTCATAACATCAAAAATGAGCTACAAAATATTATTTTTTTTAAATAAATGAATAAAAATTTCACAGATTTAAAAATATTCCGAGATTAATAATGAATAGTTTCTAAAAATATATTTAAACATGTTTTTTTAATACATGGATACGCTCCCAATGCCGTTCTTTTCAAAAATCTTATGATCGTAGTTACGTAAGCAAAGATCACTAAGGTTTTATTTTTCATATGTACTCGTATTAATTCTCCGTTAGGCGTTCTTCAAAAAATTACTCCCGAAAGCGCGCATGATCTCTCAGATGCATCACCTCATACTTACGTTTGAATATGACTTAATAATTGTATTTGTCATACGTTGGGCATTACAATATATTTAACATAAAATCATATTTAAAATATAATCAAAAATTGAAGTATTTAAACGAAAAAACTAAAAAAAAAACAGAATGGTTAGTTATCATTGAGTCACCACTGTGTACATGTTAATTTGCATTGTCGCAGTCCTCACAAATCACCTTACAATATTCAAGGCTCATGGAATATTTTCGTAAAATACATTACAACATTTTAATAATCTTTTCTTGATATCCTTATAAAAGGGAAACAGTACCATCTGTTCCATGTTCCTGGTGATTTTTTATTGGTTTTGCGCCTTGAAAGGAGTGTTGTATGTGAGATATTTCTTGAATCCTGAGTCAAAATAAACGAGATATTTGAATGTAACACTCAAACAGTCTTCGCAGGTGCTCTAACAAAAGTTCGTGGCCTAGTTTTCCAGAGATATGTGAACGAGAATCTGAGTGATTTTGATTCCCATATAGATATTTTAGGAGTTTATACCAGCTACATTAAGCATTGAATAAAATACAGTTACTGGCTGGGCACGCGACATCTCTCCAATGCATCTCAGCTGCAAGCAGAAAAAAATATCATACAGAAGTTGCAAATGACTAGTTTCGAACAATTTTCGTATAAAAAAAAAAAACTACATTATGTTGCAAGGGGGAAAAATCAAAATTTACGAACTGATGTTGTTGGACGCGCAACATCTATCAGAATTGACCCAGCCGTTTGACATATGAAGAAATCGGGCTCGTCGTTGACACTGAATCATAGGGCGAGTGATGAAAGGTAGATAGATAAAGGACGGTCATATTCTATCTCACCGTGTGGATGCAGCACTGAAATTTAAACATCTTAGAGATTCGCGGGTCTAATGCGAAGTGTTATTAGGGTGTGTCATAAAATTTATTTATTACTCAGAAATAACCAATAAACCTGAATAAAATTTATTCTGCTCATTTATTTATCTTTATGAACACTACGTATTATATTACAACTAATAATGCTTATTTGTTTGATTTCAGAAAGCTAAAGATTGAAATAGTTCGGAAAAAATAAGGATTTGTAGGTTGATTAAGTTCTTTCATTTAAAATATTGGAGAACCCGTGAAATCTATAATAAAATGAAAGTTCTTTAAACCCGGCACTTCTAACGCATGGTACTTCATACCCACCGTCTAACTTTTTTTCAACGCTCCTTCTAAGACCTTTCTTGGAAAATGGATAGTTTCTCATGTATCTGAGATCAAGGTCATATCCTTTGAGGAGTCTTAGCTTGTACGTGAATTCTAAGTATATATTTTTGGATGCCGCCTCTTTGGGTATGGCATACCCTGCGCGTGAATCGCCGTTACTATTCTGAATGCATGATCACGTTTTAAATCTTCCTTATGCTGTGGCGTATTATTGTAGTTATGATGAAGAAATGTGCCATTTAAGCATTTCAATACATAGAGAATTTAATAAATATACTACAACAGTATTTTCGGATGAAGAAATTCTCTTCGTGGTTAGGATGAGGAAGAATCGAATGATGAAGAGTATAAGAGAAAGTTGGATTCCTATACTGAAATCGATGCAGCTTTAGAAGAGGGAAACACAGTTGAAAATATATGTTTTATATATGCAGAGACACACAAAAGCATTTGGGAAGAACTTAATTTTAAAGGAGACAACTGGTACACATGTTAGCCATTGTCAAATGAACTTTTGAAAAAAAAAACAATTGCTGGAACAATAAGAAAAGGGAAAAAAAGACATTCAAAAATTTTTGAATTTTAAAAATAGAGAAGTTTACTCCTATATATTTAGTTTTAAAAAGATACAGATTTTTTTAAAAAAAATTAAGATCCAGTGAAATCATCATAAAATTAAAGAAGTGTATAAACAATGTATTGAATGCCCTTATAAAAAGAACAGAAAAACTAAATTTACGTGTGAAAAATGTAATAAACACATTTTTAATTCCTACTTTTCTTCCTTTTTAACTTTTGCATGCAAATGTAATGGTAAAAACAGAATGTTAACACCCTTGAGTATGAAATACCCTGCGAGAGATTTTTAGTTTGTTTTTTTCGCGCGAGTGATGCCGGATTAAAGTGATAACCTAACATATATCACTGTTAAGAAATGATAAAGGAATTTACAAAAAATAAATAAATAAATAAAAAAGTGAAGAATGGATTGAAAATTGTAGTTAGATTATCTGAAAAAAATACTAGTTGTTAAACTTCGTCCTAAAATAAGGGAGGAAAGGAAAGTAATTAAATAACTAATGGAAAAAAAATATGATCAAACCGAGATCAGGTGCACAGGGTGCTTTGTACACCCCAGCAAAAAGAAACGCCTCCCAAGATTCGAAAACGAATGCGCAGAAGCCCGATTTTTTCTGTACATGCACATTTTAGGCCATTGAAACTTCTGGTATAATGCAATCATTTTCGCTCGGACGATTAAAACTTAATGATCTTCAAAAGTTCATCCAGGGTGCAGAGAAAATCTCGCGACCGATTACGTCATATTTTTCTACTGCGTTTATGTCAACCATTATATGGTTCTCGACGTAATGTTTTTGGGACAACTAGTATACTACTCTACCTTTTGCATAAGAGTTGTTAAAAAAGAAATTAACAATGGTTACACACTCCGAAAAAATAAAAGGGATATACCTTTATCCTTCATCAATAAGTAAAAGTCTGGCACGTCCACTCTTGGCTTTCCTAATAAAATCCCGATGTCATTAGCTTATCATTAACAAGAGAAAAAAGAAGCGTTCGACTCATCTCTACAATGCATGGAAATTGCAAAATTTTAGTAGAAACCATAACTGGAATGATGAAACCTGAAATGGTGAATTTGTATAATTTGACCAAAGACGGTGTTGATATCACTGATGAAATGCGTGGTACATATGATGTGTTGTGCATTTGAAACCCTTGGTCATTCCAAATATTTTACCATCTACTTTCTACTTAACACTGCTGAAATTAATGCCTCCATTGTCTATCATTCTGCTTTTCCAGATAAAATAACTGAGACGCTCAGAATTATTACATGAGATTGGAATGGAACTTTTGCAGCCACAGTGGGATATGGGATCACAAGTCCCGAACCTTAACAAAAAATTAAAAGTGACGCTTTACTGATTTAACTTAATATAAAGAGTATTAATACAGCAAATACGGAGCGCTGCACTGTTTTTCCATGAATAAATGATGTAAATACTAACTGTTTTTGTCTTCAATGTAAAAAAAATACGCTCTTAATGTAAATGAATACAGTCTGCTCTGAATGTTTGGAAAAAGATTAAAATATTTTTTTCATACTTTCTACTATTGTTAACATTAATTAAAAAGTAAGTTCATTACTGGGGAATATATATGTTTTACCTATATATATATATATATATATATATATATATATATAATATTATTGTTTTTTTATACATATGTAAAAAGCATAAAATTTTGCATTTTAAAATGAAACTGCGGTAGGTTTAGCTTATATCAGTATTAGTCTCATTAGTATGCAATGAATTCAACAGATTCATTTGTATAATTCAAAACATATCTTGTACTTTAAAAACATGCATTATTATTGACGTTATTTGTTTCCATTATTAAATAAACGCGTTAAAAGTTTGGGGTATACTCAACACCTCATGACTAGCGACGGAGCAAACACAGGCGCGAGTCATCCCGAGTTAAGTTAGATGTATATGAATATGTATACAAAAAGTATCAATTCAAACTTTTAGGACAGTCTCAGTACAGCTAGACAATGAAAATCACATAGGATTGCGTGGTCGGAAACGCTTTCCTCCCACGACAGCGACGGCACAAAGCACAATAAAGAAAGGAAACGTATAAGATGAGAAAACATGTTTATTAGTAGCAGCAAAAAATTAAGATAAAAAGAATATTAAAGGGACAAAAAAGGTGTCTGTTGGGGTGATAGGGGGTCCATATGGGAAATGTTGACATGACTTGCGATATCCCGCATAATGGGTATCGGAATTGTTCTTTACCAGATCCAGCACAGTCTTCTTGTTGGTTGGTGTTCCAGTACTTTTCGCTAACGTTTCTGTATGCTCACGATGAAGGATCCGTTGTCAGACGTTCTATAGTGCAAGCCTGCAAAGGAGTGGCTAGGAGTTCGCGTCCTGGAGTAACATTAAGTGTACAATCGATGTCCGGCTCCTTTATTGCAATCAGTGGTCCCTTACGCCAGATGCATATATTCGAGCTCAGCGTTCGTGTAAATTTCCATCCTACGACCACTTTATCGACAGGCTTACTGAGTGCCATATGTCTCGTACACCAATCAAAGACTTCCAGCATTTTTGTTGTACTAAGATTAACAAATATGCTTTCTCATAATATTCTCCTTTCTTTCTTGTGTTTTCTGTCTTCATTACTGCTACAGGAAACGATTCCGACCATGCATTCCTTTGTGATTTCCCACTGTCTAGGTGTACTTTATCTGTTTTGAAAGTCGTTATCCTTTGAACTGATACAACCTGTATATGTATATATTCTTCTAAGCCAAAATAAATATTACTGAATATCTAGTACTAAAGACCTTTAAAACGCAGTTATTATTCTTACGTAAAGTTATTAATTTTTATTTCTTTTTTAAAAAGGTTTCTTAAGATGATCTTAAGCATCACATTTTTTACTAATTCAAGGATTAATAGCGATTGTGTATCAGGCAATAATACAAATAAATAAATCTATACATAATGGTTTATTTCAGAAATAAACGCTTATAACTATCATTTCAAGTCATAGAAAAAAGCAACCTCAATCACTTTGATAATCAATATTTTTTTCCTCTCTGTTAATGAATCCGTATTCGAAAAATTCAACTTTTACAAGACTCTTTTACTTGTCAAACTAGCGATAAAATTGCGATGGATCCAAACGGCCTGCTCCTGACACATTTCTAACATTTTATCAAGTTTCGAACGATGTGTCTTTCTAAACATTTCTTTTGAAAATACCATCTTGTGGTTACCGTTAAAATGAGAAACAAAAATAAATGGAAAATGCTTACAAACTTTATTTACTCTCTCCTGTATGAGAGACAATTATATAACTGAAAGTTTTAATTTTCTGTAAATAAATAATAGCATACTATATTGAATAGTTTCAATACATACTATTCCACCACGAAATAAGAAAAATGTTCAGCTCCAGTCGTTAACTCTACTTAAATAAATTCGTCTGTTTTTAAAGATGATATATATATCCTCAAATATAATGTTTTTGCCAGTGTCTCTCAAACTGTGGGGCGCGCCTCCCTGGGGGGGGCGCGATAAACCTACAAGGGGGGCGCGAGCATATCGAAAATAAAAGATTTAAAAAAATTTATTTACTAGAATGAAATAAAACAAAATACTTTCTGACATAATAAAAAATAAACACATTTACACGGAAATAATATATATATATATATATATATATATATATATTATCTACGATTTTACATCATCAAAAATAAAAGTTTCTACCTCAAAACCTCATTTTTTAGCTATCTTTGATACTATAACCAAATAAAAAACGTTTTTTTCGATTTGCTGTAATCCCTTGATGAGAGATTTTTTTATTACGCTTTCTTTTCAAAGCGAAAATGCTACTCTTTCCGAGGAAAGACAAAACCATGACCCATAATAAAAAAAAAAATTTAGGAAGATAAAAAGTTCATTCTGTTAAATATTATTGCCATCAGCTGTATGCAGCAGAATGTATTTGCTGCGGTTTGATCTTCGAGCTTGCTTGTAAGGTTAGTTACGTCCCTGATCTTATGTATTTGTATTTTCATTTAGGGAAGTTTGAAGGATTACTAAGCCAAGCATAATGAAAAACGTTTTACATCATTTTTTTAGAACATCCATATTGTAATAAATACACTTTTAATCCGGGAGCGGTCACATCGAGCACAGTGTGCACGAAATCGGTAATTCTGGCAAAACTGTTTAATTGTTACCAATGGCCCTGACACTATCCTCCTGTTTGACAATCTTAACGTGAACTAAAATATATTTGTCACATTTCTCCCTCTTTTTTGGGAGTGACAGACGTTTTTTTTACGATCTTAAAGTACTTGTTTTGTCTGAGTTCCCGGTGGGATAACTTTTTTTCCGAAATATTTTCTGTGTCCTTGAAAGCAGGGATGAGTATATTTTCTCTTAATTAAATTATTCACTGGAATTACGATTTTTATTGTGTACTATAGAAATAATTATAAAAGAAGGATTGGGGTGACTCACACAATAACCCCGCTCGACCATTAGAATCGAGTGCGAGCCTGCTCCAGGGTTAAAACAAGTTGAAGTCTTTTTCCTTTAAATATTAAAAATAATACAATTATTCTTCATCAGAATTTTTTTTATTGTTCATTATTCAACATCAATTCTAAATGCTAATTTTTTGAGGCTTAAAATTACAGTTCGCTTAAAACTAATTATAATTTGAGCAATCATTTTTAAAAAAATAATTTTACATTTTTGTAAACATTGCCGCACACTTGGCTTTACTCTCCTTACAATTAAGCGATTTTATATCAATAATGTTTTATTTTCTTTTTAATGAACTTGTGCAAAGAGCGGGCACTACAGCCGGTATACTTTTAATGTATCAGTGCTTCACAGAGTATTAATTAATACTAAATTAAGAACAAGTTTAGTAAGTATTAGCGACTTCCATGGGCTTGTCTTACAGAGCTAAGTTTTTCAAAAGAATGCTTTTATGATTAGAAATTGACCCTCTGAATTATTTTTCTTCATTTAGCTGATATCTATATTTTGTCTTCTAAGCAACCACCTCATTTTGCAATATGTTCCAATTTAAAAATTACAGAAAGGAAAAATAACATAATACTTATCCTATTGCTTATTTTTTTTTTTTGCTTAAGAGTAACATATACAAAATTTAATACTTATGTCATGAATTTGTACGGTTTATAATAAAGATCGTTGCTTTAGCGTCAAAGTGCACTATTATTGCATTCAGTACATTATTGATGTATAAGGGGGGCGCGATAAAAATTGTGATTGAAAAGGGGGGCGCCAGGATTGAAAGTTTGAGAAGCACTGGTTTATGCAGATTACAAAGGTATTATATAGTCACATGAAATGAAATTTTCTAAAAAAGTTTCGAAATGCTTATGCACATTTTAGCATATATTTTATAATTGTTTCACAATCAATTACTGGATAACAAATTACATTCATAGAATTTTATAAAATACATAAGGTATCCAACTACGTTCGGAAATATGATTTAAAAAAAGGCACATAAATGGATAATTCTTATGATATTTAGTGTCACTTAGATTAGAATGCATGTATAAAAGTGTTTTAAGGACTTTTTGACAAAAAATGTTTATCAATACAATATTTCGGCAAAAAATTAACTTAAAATAACTTTTTATCCAAAATGTTTTCCTTTTATGAAAAAGGCTTCTATTATAATAATAATTTGCCTGTATATAGCTCAAACCTCTGTACAGAGGCTCAGCTATGATTTTGAAAAATTCACGTTATTTTCAGAGTTACAACCACTTGAAATAATTATCGTCATTTTTTTCTTAAAATTTCTCCCCTCTGTTGTCGTAAAACATGGATAAACCCACTTCTAAGTTATATATTTCAAAAATTCTAGTTGAGCCTTTGAAAATAGGTCTAAGCTATATACAGTTAAAATATTATTATAATAGAAGCATTTTTTTTCACAAAAGAAGAATATTTTGAAAATGGATTATTCTATGTTCATTATTTGATAAAATATTGTACTGAAATAATTTTTTATTGTTATACTATTCTTAAAACAATTTTATGTACAATTTCCAATATAAGTGAAGCTAAAAGCTTTTGCAAACTCATGGTTCCGAACGTAGTCGGATACCTTAAACCATTACATAATTTATCACATATGCGTAATTTTCCGTTGCTATTGCTTAACATTATTTATATAAGAACTGAACAATAATTGTTTCCCTAAGATCAATTGCTCCAGATGAAAATTCATCCAAATATAGATATTTTTTATCTAAGTTTAAGACTCCGAAATACATCATTTGTCTCAAATTTCTAGCAGTGATGAAATTTTCAGTCTAATTTTTTTTTCATTTCTTTATTTTTTTAATTTTCTATTATAAACCTTAAAATTGTTTTTGGCAAACTATATGCATATTTTTAATTTCCTTCCATTTTACATCATCGTTATTCTCTCAATGCCTTAATATATTTAAAATTCCTTTTTTTCCTTTCATATGAAAACAGCTCAAAAGAATACTGCACAAAAACACGACACAGAAGCATGTATTAAGAATAACATTTATTTATTTTAATGTTTAAAGTAGTGCTCCTTAAACTTTCAATAATTGATTCAATCATAATTTTCATCGAGCCTCCCCTCTCTTTAATATAATAACAATGTATTGAATTCAGTGATACTATATTTTGACGCCAAAGCTACAGTAGAACATTAACCTCTGAAGAGCCACCGGTGTATATAAATATCTCGCTCAGCCAAACGATTAACTGCCCAGACGTATATATACGCCTTTCCGAAGTACGATCTTTTCTATGCGCTGTTATCCATAAAGTTATTCCAAAGGTTTGGAAATGCAATAAAAATTTTTGAGAGTGTTTGCTAAAGATTTACTTATTTCGGATTATGTGCTTATTTTTATTCCTTCGCCCCCCCCCATACATCACGTGGCTACGTAAGAAGCGGGGGCATTGGGGAGTGAATCGAGTAACTTTTAACTGGCAGTTAAGAGATTAATTATAAATAATGCAAATAATCAACATATGTGTTAATTTGTGTAAATAATTTTATATATGACAAGCCCATGAGATCATTAATAATTATTAAACTTGATCTTAACTTTGTATTGCTAAATCAATTAGTAAATACAATGGACAGTACTGATATATTTATAAGTGTATTATGTCAGTGTGAATGTGTCTTTTATTTTCTATCATGTCAGCGTTTTGTCAATATTTAGAACTTCTTTAATGGAAATTAATTTTCGCTGACATATACTGAACTGATATCTAGAGTACAATTGTTTTATTCGTTCATATCTAGTTCCTTCCCAAAAAGCAGCTAGAATCGGTTCAAAAAAACTTTCGAGTGTCAGATTTTATACTTTAACGATCGAGTAATCGTTTTTTTATAGAATACCCAGTTAAACCGTAGAATTGAATAATTCTATATACTTTAACTGACTTGTTCAGTTATTTCATGAAATATCTAGTTATTCTATGTGAAATACCGGATTTCACACTTTAACGGTAACACACACACACACATATATATATATATATATGTGTGTGTGTGTGTGTGTGTGTGTTACCGTAATATATATATATATATATATATACATATATATGTTAAATATATATATATATATATGTTACATATATATATATATATATATATATATATATATATATGTGTTACATATATATATATATATATATGTTACATATATAAGTGTTTTGCAGCTTTGGACTTAAGTACACATCCCAATTAATATTTTCGAAATCAAATCAAGGCATTTGTCGTGGATTTTCTCTCAGTCAAGAATGTATCAACTGCTCGCTGAATAATCAGTTCCTTAAAAAGGCTTGATATTGTCCCGAAACGTCAGTTATATGTGTATATTTATGCCATACTGTATAAATTTATATCTATTTAATATTCTTTTAACTTCGTATGCACCCAATAACACTGTGCATGTATATACATTACATATATTTCTCATATTTGTGTTCTATCATGTAAAAGATACTGAAATACATTCTACACTAAGTTTATTATATATTTGTTACCTTTTCTGAATCTTTCAAT
The DNA here is from genome assembly GCA_019973935.1 of Trichonephila clavipes. Taxonomy (NCBI): domain Eukaryota; kingdom Metazoa; phylum Arthropoda; class Arachnida; order Araneae; family Nephilidae; genus Trichonephila; species Trichonephila clavipes. The sequence continues at coordinate 438,324 of BMAU01001018.1, forward strand.
ATACAAACTACACTGTCATTCAAAATAGGTAAATCAATTCTGGAATTGAAGTAGTTTCCGCAGAGCGTTTTCATTCTCCAAAATTCTGAGGAAAGATTCAATTTTATTCCTTAGTTCTGGGATGGCAACGCCTCAGGTCTGAAGTATTGAAAGATGGGCACTCGGGGCAACCTGTTGATAGAGTGGAGAAACATCTTCTCGTATCTCTTCACGGATATCCTCTCAGGAAAGTTATTCTCGTTCTCAGATATCCGGCATCTTAATAATCATTTTCCAGTGCTGGCTTGTTGTGGCTCAGAACTACTTATGTTTGAAACATGTGAAATATGTCTTCCACTCCCCACTTTGGATAAATGTACTTACATTTCCTACTTCATTAAAGATACTTTTGTATGTCTTTCCTCTTAACATATCAGGTGTTCGTGAGAGAGAGAGAGAGAGAGAATTTCAAGAAAATCTTACCAGAATATTTCAAGGAATTCTGCTAAAACTATTGATTTCTGTAACTGAAATAACATGAAGAATATGTACCATCCACTTACCGCAAAAGTGCTTAAAGTTTAGCTTCCATTTCTATGTTCTTCTGATTGCAGAACTTACATATTTCATATCCAAAGCTAGACTTGAAAATATCTTAAAATTAAGCTAAGCAATGAACAATATGTATTTAAGATTAATCTGCGCTTTGAATGATAAATATTTATTTTTTAAAATTATTATTCAAGTAAAGTGATAAGTTGTATAATAAATAGAAATTCACACATGCAGCAAATACCCATATTAATTATTTGGAAAGTGTTCAGTGTTTAATTGTTAGGCAATTTCTTACACTTGCTGGTTTATGAGGAATGCAGACCTCAGAGCCGCGAGCAAAATACCTACTATTAGACAAACGATCAGGAGTAATGCTACCAACTTAGTTCATAAAATTGACAAATCTGACACCAAATCGATCCCTAGCATCGAAAAATATACTCCTGATCTTAAGGTATCCGACTACGATCGACACCGCGATTTTGCAAAAGCGTATAAATGGATACTGTTTATGATATTTAGTGTCACTTATGTTAGTAAATGTATATGAGATTGTTTTAAGAATATTATTACAATAAAAAATTATTTAAGTACAATATTTGATCAAAAAATGAACATAGAATTACCAATTATAAAAGTATTCTCCTTTTGTGAAAAATGCTTCTATTATAATAATATTTTGCCTGTGTATAGCTCAGACCTCTGTACAGAGGCTCAACTAGAGTTTTTGAAATATATATAACTTAGAAGTTGGTTTATCCACATGTTTTACGACGACAGAGGGGAGGAATGTTAAGAAAACAACGTCGATAATTATTTCAATGGGTTGTAAATCTGAAAATAATGTGCATTTTTCAAAAATCATATTTGAGCCTCTGTACAGAGGTCTCAGCTATATACAGGCAAAATATTATTATAATAGAAGCTTTTTTCATAAAAGGAGAACATTTTGAAAAAATGTTATTCTAAGTTAATTTTTTGCCGAAATATTGTATTTACATAAATATTTTTGTCAAAATGTCCTTAAACAATTCTATACATGTATTCAAATCTAAGTGACACTAAATGTCATGAAAATTGTCCATTTTTGCGCTTTTTTTAAAACCATGGTTCCAAACGTTGTCGGATACCTTAATTTTTCTCAGATCCAGATCAATCCTTATTGATTCTGCTTTTCTTTAAATTTTTGAATATGCTCTCTTTTATCTATATTAATTTTCTTTTAATTTTATTCTTAGATTTTCTCCGTTTGCTTCGCAATGATTAATCTAGCTTCTCACTTAAATTGCAAAAATAGCATACCCTGATTAGCCATTCACAGAAGCTCCACTCGATACCATATAATTTTAACTTTTTGCATCCAAATATTTGTTTTCTATAACTCGGATTCCTTTGTTACACCCGGATTGGCTAGGCATCGCTCCGCGCACTCCCTTCCCGAAAAGAGAGAGAGAAAATAGTTTTTTCCCTGTATGTCAAGAATTCTTCATCATTTTTTATATTTATTTCACTTATGTTTGTTAACTTATTAATTTCAAAGTAATTTTATTTAAATTTTCATTAGTTATATTTTAAGTTTGAAATACTATTTTTTAAAAAGGGCATTTTTTAAGCGTTTTAATGTCACCCAAAATGTCCTGATAGGAGACGAAGGTTCGGAAGAGCTAAGTGCTCCCACCTCACCAAACTACAATAAAGAGAAATCCTAATTTATATATTTAGGTTTTATGTTGTTAAGCCAGTTCATTCAATCGTCATGAGACAAATAAAATCCAGGAATTTTGTGGCCAGATTTTATTTTATATTGCACATGATAAAGGCACACAACACATAAACAGGTAAAACTAATACATTGCACATTAACTTTCTTTTTCAGACGCGTTTTATTCTCAGTCCAACGTTCGTTATCATTTTTCCACGCTCTCCTCTTACAGTAAAGTTAGCTTTGTTTTTCATATTTAGATAGCAGCGCCACCTATAATCAGTTGCGGAAGTAAAGCCAACCTTAGACGATAGAAATCTGAAGACATTCTAAACCAGTGCTTCTTAAATTTTTGATCGCTGTGGTCCCCCTCCCCTTTTTGTATTACCCTAGCATCCCAAACCCCCAAGATTTTGAAAAAACCTCCCTGACTCTCAACACTTAATTGAATGATTTAAAAGTTCCTCAATAATCCTGAGATTGCCTCTGCTACTTATACAGACTGTTATTACTCTTAACACTTGTAACACTTATGTAAACATCTAATTTAATCAAAATTTACGTTGTGTTAATGTCTGGGTAGTCACAAGATATAAAAAATAATAATATTCTTGACCAAAATACATAGTCTAGTAAAGTTACTCTCTTTTTACCTTCTCTGTCCCGAGATGTTTTTCTTAATAAGAATAATTTACAAGGAAAGAAAAGGTTCTACATTTAAAATTGTGGAAAAATATCACTAGAGTACCTAGATGTTTTTCACTCTGGCATGAAGTCAAGGAAGACCTGACTATAAATCTACAGATCCAGAAGGGGAATACTTCAGTTAAAAAATTCACTTGGTTTAAATCATGTGTGTGTGTGTGAACCATAATTACACATTCCACCACAAAATCCAATGAATTTGAAACTTATCTGGATTAATGGTGACCTGGTTGAAAAGGTAACTAAAAGTTATCCGGACCCTTCTATTTTGAAAGCACTTGCTCTCGAAATATTAAATATTCTTTACCCCGAACCAGAGTGGCTTTGGATCTTTACCAATACATTCCTCCTGTTTTATAGCCCTAATGCAGTTTTTTGAGTTTTCTCCGAATTTGTTTCTTTCTACGTCCATATGGGCCAAGGTACCGCGCTTGAAGGAGAAATTGCTGCGATCAGGATAGCTTTTTCCCCTCTTAAGTGACACTTGGAAACATTTACAAAAGCTGTAATTTTCACCGATTACAGAGCTGATCTGTTGGCTATCATTTCTAATAATAATCTCATAGCACAGGAAAAATTTGGGAAAAAAATTGTTTTTAATTACTTTTTATTAAACAGTTATAATTAAAATAAATATATATATACATATGACAGAATCTTAATTTTAAGTGACAAAATAGAAAGCGATTTTCCTTGCAGTTTTCAATTTTCCTTTCTATATATAATTCTGCACTATTTATTTTTGTTTGTTACTATTTGTCCATTAATTTAATTTACTGATTCTAATAAAATAGCATATTAGAGAGGAAATCACATTCTCAGAAGTTAGGCCGTTTCAGGTGGGATTTGAACCCTCCACCTTCGAATTAGAAGTCCAACGCACAGTATTCACTGCCCTACATGGACACAACGAACAATTTTACTTTCTGTATATGCTGTTAGACTGTTATATTTGTTCGTTGCTATTTATTCATTTTTTTTTCAATTTGATTAATGAATTAATATCTGAAAAATTGTATTAACACCACTATAAGTTTAAAAAAAATGTTTTTGAACTTGAATGAATGGATAGAAACGATTATTATATTAACTATTGAAAATTTATGCAAGACATATATATATATATATATATATATATATATATATATATATATATATATAATATATAATCAGAAATAATAAATAACAATAAACATTTTACTAAATATTGCTTAAATCAGAAATATCGAATTAATTTTATTAATAGTTCTATGAATAAAGCTATTCAAAATTGTAAGGATTAAAAATTCTTAGATTAATAATAGTTTAATACTATAAATTTTTTTACACATTGCATAGTTATAGTTACCTCCATATTCTATTATTTGTTAAAATTACTAAATATTATTTTATTCATATGTACTCTAGTGTCACTAAAGTTATGGTAATTTGGTATGGTCTTTTATTAATTTTTGTTTCTATTATTTTATACTTTTGTTAAGTGCTACAACTCAGTCTTCACATGCTTTGAATCTGCATTAGAGTCCAGAATCTGACAATAACTTATTTATTGCACTCAGATTTAACGCGTACTCTGCATTTTCAAGAGCAATTCTTAGGTAAGTTACCTCTATTTTGTAATCGATTTAGATATTCCTATCCATTACTTTCAACAGGTTTTTGCTCAGTATTATTTACATAAAGGAGGAAGGTTGGCTGGCCAAAAAACATGTTCAACCCCACTTTTATATAAATTATTTTATATATTAGCTGTCCTGAGTCAGCAATGTTTATAATACTGCAGCATCAATTTTATAATTTATAATTTTTAATCTAGTGTACTTTATTGTATGATCTCTTTACTGTTTCTGTGTTTTTTTCGAATGTGATTGATGAATGTTTATCTCTGGTTTGTAGAGAATTAGACTATATATATATATATATATATATATATATATATATATATATATATATATATATATATATATGGATAGAAAGAACTAACAGTAGGAATTGAAAAACTTGACATCAATTGAGAAAACTATAGTCCTCCAGTGTGTTCCTGCACACTGTGGAGTTCCAGGTAACGAGAAAGCTGACTTCCTCGCTAAAAAGAGTGTTTTTATCATGTAGAAAACTTCTCGCGCACGCGTGTCCTGTGTCCTTCCATTCCATCAAAAACCTTTTTAAAAGATCTATCAAAGCCCATGCTCAAGAAGACCTCTATAAAAGTAGTTTCCCTGTAGTGTTGGAAGAATGCAAGCCTTAATTTCTGTAGTGGCAAAAGGCAGGGAACGGCTACTGAATTTTGCCAAAGAGCCGGACATGACGGCCTGCAAATCCATCATTATGAACTCAAACTCGTTCCATTATCGATACGCCCTTTGTGCAACTTTGGAGTGGTTATGGACTCCGCACATCTTCTACACTACTCTGCTCTGCGCAAGACGTTTCTCGACGAGCGGTTTGGGAGGCAAGAGATATGTTGGATTAATGAACACTGTTTCAGCATTATTTGTTGTGTTCTGTTGTCATCTGCTGTAATTGTTTATAATCTGCCATTAGAAATTTTTCAAAAAAAAAATTAAATTGATATTCAAAAATAACTTTGCTATAGTTCTGAAATGTGGGGCAAGACTAGTGCATGGGACTTCAAAGTATGTGTGTGAGCTTATAATAATTATTTTTAATTCATCAGTACCATTTAATATTCTTTTTGCATAATAGAAACAAAAAGTAATTCCAAATAGTTAGTATTTTAATGTCCCTAAGAAGCATAATTTGAAAGAAAAGTACTATTTGATAGTCTCAAATACAAGTAAAGAATATGTAAAGGGTATTTATATTTCTTCTACCTGGGTATTATGTTATCAAAACCTAAAACAGTTTAGTTCCCTAAAATCAGTTTTATTTGATGTACTAAACAAATAAAACTATTCTATTTTGTCCCAAAAATTACTCGCAATAGTTCCTTCCATTTTACCATTTTGGTTTTAACTAAACCAAACATTAGATGACGTTTCCAAAAGAAGTGTTCAAAAAACACATATTTCGAAACTTGGTAAAATGCTAGAAATGGGATATCCAGACCATTAAGAGTCATCACAATTTCTATCAATGGATGGACACATAAAGAATTGTGAAAGTGTTCAATTCGTTGGGTCATGATGTGAAAATATGGTAAGAAAAATGGATAACTGAATAATATTTTTAAATAATATTATTGAAAAACTTAAGCTTATATAAGACATTGAGCTCTAACTGAATAACTTGGAAGCATCTTGTATTAATACGTTTGAGATTTGCTTTCATAGCTGCATGTATTTTACTTGGTTTCACAATGCTCATATCGAAATGAAAAGTTAAAGGTATTTTTAGGGGGAGGGAATACGTGAAAAGTTTTTCACCACAAACAATAACTTTTTTCATTGTAATGAACTAAATTTATGTGACATTATAGTCGCATGATAAATTCAATCACATATTTCTAGTCAATCAGCTCATATGGTTCACTGTTGCCTACATTTTTCTTTTTGCAGGAGGTTTATTTTCAAGAGTATAAATTTGTCTGCAATATAATATAATGCATATTAGTAAGCACATTACACTTAAGTAAACTGTGATTGACGAGTATACTCGTAATGGAGAAGCTGTATGATTTTGTGTCATGACGAATATACTCGTCATGCGAAAAAAAACAGTGACAATTGAATATTTAAATTAAATTTTTTGAGAAAAAATGCAACATAATATCAAATTTCAAAATGCTTAGCATATTTTGTACCCAGACAGGAGTCAAACAAATAAACAAGTAATATAAAAAAAATTAAGTCAATTCCTTCTTAGATCAACAAAGAAAAATTTTATATGTTAGCTATTTTTTATTAAATAGTTACAATTAATACAAATATGTATATACATGTGACAGAATCACAACATTAAGTAGTAATTAATTTGCATTAATTATCATTAAAGTATCGTATTCACATCCAAATTAATTGTGTATATGAAATTTCAGTTCAACTGAATGCTTTAAAACGGGAGAAAAAAAACATTTTTAAGTTTTGACACAATTCGCCAAAATGATGCCAACGTAGCTGTATTTGTAATTATTTAAATAATTAGTTGTAATCAATTAGTTTTTATTAATTATATTTAAATTATTATATTGTCATCCAAAATAATCATGTATACAAAATTTCAGCTCAATTGAGTGCTTTAAAATATATTTTAATAACGATTAAAAATCCCACGAAAATAAATAAATAAATATACAGAGAGTGTGAGCTAATAGTAGGAGTTGAATAAATATAAAGTTGAAAGATATAAGATAAACCCTTCCGTCCCCGTATGCACCAAATAGTGACTAAGCTTGCACAACGAATTAAATTTGCATATGATAGTAAGGTTTTTAAAAGGGTCAGAGGCAAAAGTCGGAAATTTGATTTATAATAAGTTCCTTCAGGTATGGGACTAATGCGTGACGCCAACCATACATAGCTACTGGCCAGAAGTTACCTAGCTATCAAGTGTTTTAAATACAAGTTGTTTGATGTTACAATCATCTGCTGACTTGAGAGCAAAGGTCCGATGTCATACTACCTAAAAACAGTTATTTTATTGAAGTGGGGAAAGCAAGGAGACTTTCCGGTAAGGCGACATGATCAACATGCTGCCCCTCTCTACAGCTTCCTCAGTCTCAAAGAACACAAGTAGAAAAAAATTGTCTATAAAAAAAAGAAGCAAACCAGTCCAGGAATTTTTACGATTACTAGAATTTAAAGATATCCATAAGATCTTACGGTTGGCTTCATGGACATGCTAATATTATATTTGAGATTTTTTCACCCAATCAACAAATATGAAGTTTTATTTAAATTTTTCAAGTATTGTTAGTTTTTAATCCAATGAAGAGCACGCGATTGAATCCTGATCAATCATCATGAGTTTTATACACTCAGATGTCATGGGATACAGAATTTTTAAACATCCAATTTTGTTAGGTTCTGACACTGTTTTGCACAAATATTTTAATATGTGTAACAAAGTGCTCAAAAGTTTTAAAAATGTAAGCTATCATGGAAGATACTTTCCATTATCATAATTTCCATCATTTTGTTTTAATATATTTCGATTACTCCCTGCTTTCTAGAATTTTGCATACTACTTTTTCATTCTATTTATACAGAAACTTAAGAACTTAACTCAATAGCGCAAAATCCCATGGGGGTCAAGGTCTACTGTGTCCATCTCAGAATACATGAACCCCTGGTGCATGAGGTGCATGAATAGATGTTCCAACCAGGGGGTCAGTCTTGCGCAAAAACCTTCCAGTGTTAAGCTCACAAGCAAGCTTGGTACTTATTTGTCAACCCAATGAAGGATGTGTCGACCATGCACAACCCGGGATTTTGAATCCTGGACCTGCGGCATGGAAGCGCGATGCACTACCCCTCAGCCACTGGGCTTCACAGAGACTTGACCATAGGAAAAATTAATTACGGAAATGTGCATTAATTGAATCGCATACAGATATAAAAGAATAATATTTTTAAATCAGGGATCTACATCATTCCAGCCAAAGATATATTTCATAATTTACACATATAACATTAACATTTAACTAAAAGACTTTCTACTTTCTTAGCAAATAAAAATTTAATTGAATATTTAAAATAAAGCTATATCCAAGTGGCATTTACTACTTAAACTGTTATGATATTGTGGCCCATCCGATATAGTGGTTAGCGACGCTGGCTGATATGCCGTAGGGCCTGGTTTCGAATCCCGGAGATGGCATAAATGTTTGTAATTGTACAGTGCCTTCGCGACATAGGGATACCATAAACAGCCGTCGAGCCGCAAGTCCTGTCATGAGGTTGGTGGATGGGAAAGAGAGGTGGGAGGCCCTATCCAACCCCAGGTGTCCTCCCTCAAAATTGGGGTGGAAACAAGCAAAATCGTACTGTCACTTGTATGGTGCTCAAAGCTATGGTTAACGACAGGCGTCACTTAGCCCTTTGTCATGATGAATTTCGTGGGCCTCAATATGGCCTTTGCCTATGAGGTGGCATCAGTAGCAACACCAACTACAAATTAAACTCTTAAGATACCGCAGTTTTGTAGAAAACTATACTCCGGAAAGCACATTTCGAATAAATTAAAATTTAACTTTGAATGAAACTAACATCTATAGAATGAAGCATCACCATCGTGGAAAGTAGTAAGCCTCCCATTACAAGGAACAAAAATGCAATGACTCTGAATATTAGTTTACTTGGATATATTTTTTAAACTACTGATAAATTAGTTTGCTTATGTATTTATTAACTTTGAAGGATCAAACTCACCCAGAGGGTTTAAAGCTACAAACCAGTCCTCCAACACATATAGTAAATACGAGTAATACAAACGATATCCACGAACAAGAAAATACAGTACCTTAATATTTTTTTTTATGAAAAAAACACCTCAGCAAAAAAAAACAGAGGGTTTTTTAAATTTCTAATGGGCTGCGGATTGGTGTTTAACCTTTACAGTCGAGACTCAACCAACGAGAAACTGACTTTTCTTTCCTGTCTTGTATACAGGACAAGGAATCTAGCATAGTTTTTTGATCAAAACTCCGAAACATGCATCTCTTCATGTGGGTAGAATGAATTTCACATTCAAAGCTCACTTAAAGCATGTTCTTAAATAAGTTTTTGGCAACCACAGAGAATAAGTGACAAGATTGACGAATTTATCACCCTTCGCGAGATTTTCAGCGAAAAACATGATGCCGCCACGGAATCATCAAGTAGTCGCTGTCCCCAAAGAATTTTTTATGCAGGTATAAAATGGTGTATGGAGTTCAGAAGAGAATCAATAGAGATAAGAATCAGCTTGGACGTTGACTGCAATAAAAGAGAGAAACTTTATCTGTCTAAGTTCCTGCATGGGGAACTTTTCTAGAAAGTCGTTTCCGGCACGTTTTAAATCTTGATTATTAAGAGTGCGAATTGCAATATTGTGAAAAATCTATTATGATATTTGTGTACATATAGGTCGATTTGTCTTCGTGTAGTCAGCTGTTCTTTGTCTATTAATTAATGTGTTATTATTGAAATAATGGAAGTCGCTAGATCCTTTTGCCTTAAGTAAATTTGTGACAATACATTTTCAAGAGATACATTTTTTATAACAAGGTTTATTCCTCTGCATACTTTATTTCCTATCACTTTAATTATGTACGTTATCAAATTGTTCTGAATTAAAAATTCTTTGGAATATGTTTGCTTATTTATAAGAAGTAAAATTATATTCCGTGGTTTTAAAAAAATCTCACTTCAACTTTAACGTTTACAGGATTTCAATTTAAAAATAAATTTGAGTTTGATATATGCTTTGATTGACGTTTTATTTCAGTCACAAAACGTATTTTTTTCAGATAATAAATATTTTTATATGACTTCTATCACATTTTATTAAGATATTTTCTTTTAAAAAAAATATTTTGTAAATTATGAATATGTTCAGTTTTTTTAAGACAATTTGATTTTTATGTATTTATTTTTTGTTTATTTAAGAATTTAATATACACCCACAAAATACGCAGAAAAAAGAATCATGGAAAAACTAATATTGTGCTTTAGCTGCTCATAAATTTCAAGTCTTCAGTTTAATGCAGAACTTTAAAAAAATTCTAAATGTTCTCATTCATCTTTCGAGGAAGAACAACAGAAAGAAGTTCGTAAAACATCAAGGGATATATTTGAAAGAAAATATTTTATGATGAATACATGGTATTATGCTCGTTTTTTATTTCTTATTTTATGAAAAAAGTTTAAAATGTCTCTCTTTTTCAAAGGAAAATAGCTTACTTTTTCCCCAAGTGAAAAGCCAGGTAATGAGATTAAAAAGTAAGTTTATCTTGTTATATAAATGGATACGTGGTTAAGGGCTTGTATTCTTTTTGTAAAGAAAAAACACATTATCTATTCTTCTTTCAAAGATTGCAAAAAATATGCTTTGATTTATAACTTTTTTCCTTTTCTCTTTTGCATGGATATAATTATTTTAAGGAAATTAAAAAATGAATTCGTTAGGCTCAAAAACATATTTTTTTACCGCCGATCAGGGGCAAAATCTTAATAATTTACCCTTGAATACAGTTTTCAATCTATAATGTTACAAACTATTATTTTGTCTAGGAAACTACAGGTTGGGAAACTTTGCAGGGGGATTTAAAGAAAGTAAGAATACGAAATAAATTTGAAGTGCACGTTAAAAAATGATTCACATATAAACATATTTTCTTTTTTATAACTTAGTAACATAAGCAAATATATAGGAAAAGGTACTTAAATTATGTTTCACTACGCAAGCTTAGATCCTAAGGCTAAGTATATGGCTGGTTATAAAACTACGATTGCCCGACAGTCTTAGTTATAAAGACTACTACACTGAAGCTAACTCATTTTAAACAACATTTTCTTAATATATTTATTCTTATTACTTTGCTTTATTAGATTTATCAGAATTCAGCATATGTATATGTCGCAGAAAAAAGATGAAACTAAGAATTTAATCAAATCCTTAAGGAATACTATCTCTTAAGGATTTAAGAGATATGTAAAAATAACGTCTCTCTTCAAGGTCATTTCCTGATAAAAGTAAGGGATTTGAACAAACGCCTGATTTGTTTCAGTGAAATGATGAAATAATATTATCAAGAATTTAAAAGTGTTTATTTAATAAATAAGGTGCTTTATTAAACGCAGTGGTAAGTAATACAACAATAGTCAATAAAATACAAATTATTTATTCGAAACTAATTAACAAATAATTGGAAAATCAGGCTAGTATTTTTTGATTTGTAAAATCTTTCCTCTGTGTTGCTTACACACAAAAATATCAATCCCTATGTTAATCCTATAGTGCCATTTTTATAAATATATAGGGTTGATATTTAGCGGATCGATAGTACTACCTCTCTTGGTTTGGAAGTACAATGACTCCACTCCCCCAACCATATGTCTCCTCCAGACAGCATTTTGCCAATGCAAAACCTAACTGGTTCATTAATCATTTCACTGAAACAGTTCAGGAATTTGATGAAATCACTAACTTTCATCAGGGAAATGACCTAGAAGCGACGTTATTTTCATATACCCAGTCCATTGATCATATCCCTTAGGGATTTGATGAAATTCCTAATTTCGTCATTTCCCTACGATATATCTGTATATATGAGTAAAATAAATGACAGGAAACAATTTATTTTTTTATAAATTACATATTTGCACAGTGTTAATTTATTATGCAAAGTTATATATATATACTAGCTGACCCGGCAAACGTTGTTTTGCCATATAAATAATTTCCTAGCAATTTCTAGTGTAGACAAAAAATAGCTTATTGTAAGTATGTATGTATGTTAGAATGTGTATATTGTATGTATGTAAAAATGTGGTATATGCGTGAAATAAGCATGGAGCGCTGTGAACGATGGAGGAATATAAAATCAACAAAAAGGCAAACATTATTTTTAAGTTATTATAATTTATTCCTTAAAATTATATATCATTAATTAAACAATTACGACAGTAACAATATTAAACAATATCAATCTCTTAATGCTATAGCGTGAACAATGTTTTTGTTAGTCCATCTTTAGCTAACACAAACAAACTGGATGGTTTACCCACTCGAGAGCATGCCACGTATAATTGTCCGTGTGAAAAACATGGTGTTCTCAAATCTAATCCACAAACAGACATCGTTTGACCTTGGGATTTGTTGATAGTCATTGCAAATGCCAATCTAATCGGAAACTGAATACGTTTGAATTGAATTGGCACATCTGTAGGTATAATAGGAATCCGTGGTATGAGTATATTTTCACCTCTGAACTTGCCATTTAAAATCCTGGCTTCGATCACGTTTTTCATTAATTTTTGAATGACTAATCGCGTACCGTTGCACAGCCGGGGCGGGTTCAAATTACGAAGCAAGATAATTGGAGATCCAACCTTTAATTGTAAATTATGCGGTGGCATGCCTGGCAAATCCAGTGAGTTCAAAAACTCTGTGGGAAAATTTACTGCTTCGCTGTCGTCGCAAACTGTATCAATAGATTTATATGATACCAAGTTCCTGGCAACAACATTTGTATCTTCAGATTAAAATTGTCAACGTCTACATTTTTGCCGCTAAAATCGCTCTTTCTGCAAGCCACTCATGATTTATGTACTGTGTGTGTACATCGGGAAATATTTGTTCAATGAGAGTATCTTGCGAATCAGCGATTGTGCAGAAATCGGTCGGTAATTTTACGTATCCAGTTTCATCTATAGCAACTTTTCCATCACCGATATCTAAGAGTTGTTTTGAAAATGTTTCAGCGGATGGATCTTGAAGCATTTGAACGCGCATATTTATTTTTAGCTGTAATTTTTCAACATTACGCCACAATGGAGATGATTTTAAGCAAGCGTTGATCTCATCAGCGTATGTTGAACGTGGAATGACTGGGAGTGTTTGTCTGAAATCACCTGAAAGGACCAACAGAGTTCCGCCAAATAGTTTATCACTGTTTTTAATATCTTTCAATATCCTGTTCAACGCCTCAAGTGAATGTTTGTGTGCCATAGTACATTCATCCCAAATAATAATTTTACACCGTTTCAGCACAGTGGCCATGGACGATTGTTTCTTAATGTTGCATACTGCGTCAGGGTTATTCTGAATATTTAGTGGCAGCTTAAATACTGAATGTGCTGTTCTACCTCCATCCAATAAAGTTGCTGCAATGCCCGATGATGCAACGGCCAATGCGATGCCATTATTTGATCGTATTTCAGCAAGAATTAGCGAAATAACGAATGTTTTGCCAGTTCCACCCGGTGCATCCAAAAGAAGAACCCACCTTGTCCAGCTGAAACTGCGAGCATAATGCGATCATAAATGGTTCTTTGTTCCTCATTCATTAGTGGGACATTGCGGGCAACAATCGCTGCCATTTCTACAGTACTGTACTGCAGTTCACGATTCATTTCAGTATTCATTAAATCAGATGCAGTTCGATTTGGCGAATTCATACCGAAATTACTAAGTGGTAAGTTGGCAATGACAATGCAAAGATCCTCAATAGCAATCAATGCTTCATTGTACATTTCGTCGCTGAATGTTATGGTTGGATCGTGGCACCGTATACGATGTTGATGCAATATATCATCAGTCATTGAATCTTTGTGAATTTCCATAATATCTGTGCTCGGGCTGGGAAACATGTAGTCAACACTATAGCGAATAGTCGACGAATTTGTATTGCTGTACAGTTCAATGCAACTTCAGCAAGCATGCACTCCCACTGGTTGTCGTCTTCCAGAGCAAGCCGAGTGCAAGGCATGCATCTTTATACGTTGGATATTGTTGCCCATTCACTTTACGTATATCTTGAAATGATAATGGGCCAGTAACATTAACCAACAGCAGTCGAAGATAAAAGCACTCAGTGTGTCTTGGACTGACTGTAAATAATCGCCCCAAGGCGTTTGATTTAAATAAATTGAGACATGCAACAACTGGTGAGCCTTGTTTGCGGGGCATCCATGTTTTTGTTTGAGTCCATGTGAAATAGCGTGGTACTTGTGAATGGAGTAATGTTCGTGCAAAAGCACCAAAATCATCCGCACGATTACACAATTCAAAAAATGCAGTGAGTGTAGTTTTAGGTGGATTTATTGCACGATCAATCGCTGTCTCGTTCGTGAAAAATACACGCTGACCGTTTTCAAGATGGATGGCTAACTGAACAACTGCTGGATCCCGTTCATGAATTGGAAAACCAAAGATACGCCAAGCAGCTTCATTGGAGCTGATGTACCGACCAATTTGGTAGAGCGTAATTTCATCGTTTTTATTTACTGGAGGAGCATTCACATTAGTATTTTCCACTCTAAACACAGCCATATCGCTGCCTTTATGGACATACTTGCAAATGTATTTGATGCTCTTCACAGAACTGCAGAACTCAACATTAATATGAGCATTATATGTCTTGCTCAGCAGAGGCGAATATGGCACCACCCAACGATTGTCAATATCAATGTCTGTGTTGTTGATATTTTTAATAAATGATTGTCCGCCATTTTCAGGATTTCTTCGACGATATATTGGGTATCCGTCGACATTTGTGACCGTATCATTGTTCATATCTTTAGGGAAATTTTAGTACATTTTCCATCAGCCATGCAAGGCGATGAACTATTAAGAGTACCACATGGACCATGAATCATGTTTGTTGTAACAATATCAAACAGCAGTTGGTCAGTGGATGGATCTGGAATTTCCGCAGAAATGATACTATCGATTTCTTCAGGACGGATTTTGTCGATGAACCAAACCAAAATGTGTGCATGAGGTAATCCTCGCTTTTGCCACTCAACCGAATACATCCAGCAACGTGTGGGACCGAATACATGTGATTTAGTAATGAAACTTATTAAAGACTTCAACTTTTGTCTGAACACACGTGCTGTAATGTTATGGCGATGTATTGAATTTTGGCCAGGCAGTAGCAAAGATGTGATCTCTGGCCATTTTGGATTACATGTGAACGTGATAAATAAACATGGTCGTCCATATTCGCGCACGAAAGTCAGAGCATCCTGTATATATTCTTGCATATGACGTGGACTGCCTACGTACGATGATGGTAAAATGACATGGTTACCAATTTCGGCGACGTCGGCGTTGTTGTTGATAGCGTCTCGCAAATGAATGTACTCTTCCGCGCGCAGCTTTGTTGATTATATCTTAAGTATCGTAGTCGTTCGCTCTCAATCTTCGCGTACATGTCGACCATGAATTGTTGACAAAGCTCACGACATCGTAAAATGACGTTGTCAGGCCACGTCTAATCATTAATCGGTACGCATAATAATCCTTTGAGCTAACGTTCTTGTTTGTTTCAGCTCCTGTAATATTTGTTCATAAAAATTTATTTAAATTTATTACGTTCAATAATTTAATTGTTTTGTTAAATGATTAATGATCAAATTAATAATGAAGGAAGTACCTGATACGGGATCTCGTTGTTTATGTTTATGCAATATCCGTCTTGTCTCTTCCAGAATATTAGCGGATATTGGAGGGCGTCATATGAACGATGTGTGTCAGCAATGAACTGAAGAATATTATTTCTTCTACGAATCACAATTTCTCGTGCAGCTGTACAATCGCCAACCATGATTCCAGCAACATCATCAAGAACGGGTGCATTGAATCTACGAATATGCTCTCCAGCTGGTGTTTTATCAGGATTAATGACGATAGCGTAATTATCGCTTTGTAATTGGTGCATATGTGATTTGAATATTTTCAACAACTCGTTGTGCTCGTTCAAAAGAGCATCTAGCTCGCTGACGATGCGCCTGGCATAAAGTGAATCAAGGTTATTATAATCACAACGTGCATTCACGCGATTGGCAAGTGCGCTTCCGGAATCCTCGCCGCCCATAAAATAGATTTGTAAGTATTTATGTGGTTCGTTTGGCATTGGCAGCAGTGAGCCCATTTTATGATAAACTTGGCCTCTGATTTTGAATGTAGAATTGAATTCTTGACCATTTGCATTAGTATTTCGAATTATTTCTGTTGCTCCGAACGATGTCATTTGAAAGCATGAATTGAATCTTCGAATTGACTTCAGGAACACGTTAGAATCTGGATCCGTGCCGATAAGTAAGCCGTTCAATGGTTCAGGTGGTGTTTCAATTTCAGGTAGTTGCACTTTTCCTGACGCGCAACACATCCCAGCTGGCTCATTTTTGAATTTCAGAGCATGACAATGCGGACATTCCTTGTCCATAGCACCAATTACCACTTTTGAATGAGCATAATATTCAATATCGGGCTCATACTGGAATGCTAGACGCAGGAATGAATCAGATATAAATGCTCGATGTACCTGTTGTCGTTGTTGGTCATTTGTTCTTCGTCTATTGACTGTGAAACGGCGTGATTGCTGTTGTTCTAATCTTCTGACTGCATTGCGTTCAGCTCGTGTATCTTCTGGCTCTTCTTGATGCAATTGCGCCATTCTGACACGTGCATCAGTATTTTGTTGCTGGATTTGTTCTTCTGTTCTTTCGGATCTGCTATTTCGCAAGTTTCGAGCTTTACTTGTACTGCGGCTCAAATCAGCCCCTTTGCGTTTTCTTGGCATTGCTCACTGTACAAAACATACATAAATAGAATTAATGAAATTATATAATGATGAAAAATGTTAAAAAAGTATAATTAGGGCCAGGATTTTTGTAGCAGTTTTGAAATGATTAGTTTTAATTTATGTAATTATAACAAAACTATAAGTTTAATGGAAAAATTTTTCAAACGAAAGTAAAAAATTAAATTTTATGAAAACATTGTCTCTTATAATTTTTCATACAACCAATATTTCCATTGACATTTCATAATAAAGATTCATAACGATTGATTTTTGGAAACTATGAAAAATCTTAATTGTTCAATTAAATGTTTTTAATAAAATCAAATTAAACTTACATTTTTATAAGATCAACAAATATTTTCGATATAAATAAAAAAAGTATACTTACAACACAAAATCCGTTGTTATTGGAAGTTCGTGTCACGTGTTGAGTACTTTTGAGGTTAAAAAATCACTTGATTAACTAAT
>BMAU01001019.1:600000-900659 GCA_019973935.1 Trichonephila clavipes
ACGATATCGGTCCCCTAACATTGTCGAAAAGGACCACTAGGGTCGAAGTGGTCTGATGGTTTGGACAGGCATGATGGCAGACGGGTATATCGACCTCCATGTGCTCGACAGAGGTACTCTGATAAGTCAGTGGTACAAGGACGAGATCCTCACGGAACATATGGACCGAATTTCATCTTAATGTACAATAACTTCCACAAACACAAGGCTCAATGGGTAGGCGAATACCTCCAATAGGAAGATATTCACCAACGGGAGTATCCTGTGATGCCCCCTGATCTTAATCTTATAGAGCACGTATGCTGTCCTGGACAAGTGACCAGTTACCTTATTTAGAGTGCAAGTTATGCCCCTTTTTGTTTTCTAATATATTGGTCTTATATCGGAGGATATTTTGGCCAAGTTTGGCTGTACAGTTGGGCCTCAATTCAGCGAAGTCGCTAAATCCCGAAAAAAAGTTCGTTATATGGAAAATTCGTTATATAGAGGTTCACTTTTCAATATACTTTAGAAACCAAGTAAAACAATTTTTAAATTCATAAACATAATGCATTGAAAAAAAGTAATTATTCACATCTTTTTGTAAATTAATATCTATTTCTTTCATATATATCTCACCAATAAAAAAATACTGAAAGAAAAACAAGAAAAAGAATGACGAAGAAATACTCTGTATTTTCAAAATTAAGAAAATTATTTCATATTAAAATTAACGAATTGTGAGGATATTTTCCAATTTAAAGTACACAAGCAATTTTAAACATATATTATTTCATAACTAGAAATTCTAAACATACACACCACTTGCGTCCTTAAATTTTTGTTACTCATAAAATCTGTTAATTTTTTTCGAGTTTTTTGTTTGAAAATATTTTTTGATGCAGTAGAAGATGTTTCTAGTGAACTGGACAATGGGAGTTAAAGGTTGCATCCCAGAATTATTTTGCTCTCTGCGAGATAGGCACCTAAAAAAACCAGTTCAAGTTTTATAATCAGCATAAAACGTATTAAAAGAGAGAATAATTTGAAATGTCCAGAAATACTTTAAAAATAGGGAGAAAAAAAATTGAATCACAAGAGAAAAAGTTCGTTATATCGAAAATGCACTTGGTTATTGAGAGGTTATTTTATGAAGAAAATCGGGAAATAATCTTGGTTCCAGGAAAAAGTTAGCCATATAGAAAAATTCACAATATAGAGGTTCGACTGTATTTGCTTTGTTAGTTTTCTTTTTATTGCAAAAAAAAAAAACCACCATTTGCCCTTTTAATTGTTTTCACCCCAGTGTACTATTAAAAATAATCGAGATAACTGGATAACATTTATTTTGCATAATAAGTTGATCCATATGTACATAATACTGTAAACTATAGCTTGTCCGAATGCAGATCGTCATGAGGACAATCACTAATTCGCTGTAAGATCGCCAGAATCGCTGGGCAGGAGAAAGGTGGTCAGGGGTCAGTTTTGTGTCAGGGAAATTCCTACATTGCAGGGGTACGTTCTTCTACCTTTGTGTACTTTCATTCACATATGACGTGTCCTGAGTCTGGGAAGGGTATTCGCTAAAGTCCTACTTGTGATGGGTAGTTCAGAAGTTTGGTATATGAATTTTTTTAGGTTTGTCTTTGAATTTAGACCTTGTCACTGAATTTATTTTTATGACATTGTTGTAAGAGGAAAAGGAATTTTCAAAATGGCCACATATCCCTCACAGACAATCCAAAACGTGGAAGAGGATACTGCCACAGTAAACAGGAGGATTTTTCCGACCGCATTGCAACCAATCGAATGTTTCATTTGAGTTATGGCAGTGTGTGGAAAATATTCACGAATATTTCACTCAAGGGCGTTAGCACGCGCTAGGTTCTAAAATTATGTACTCCTTTTTAGAAGCTAGCCTGATGTGACCAGTCAAGAGAGATGTTGAATATTTTGGAACAAGGTGACTTTTTGGTCAATTGGATAAATCTTTGACCCACCAGTATGATCCAGAAACCATAGAGATGAAAGCGAGTGGAAGCACAATCTTCCAAGAAGGCTAATTCGAGGAAGTCTGAAGGAAAAGACCTGCTGGGAATGTTAAGAAGCCATTTGAACAAAAATTACCTGGACTTATGCAACATCTTCCTTATTCTTCCGATGGCACCCGAAGCCACTTCTTGTTTTATTTTTTCTTTCAAAATTCAAAAACTTAATACAGGGTCAGAGATTCACCAATACACAAATGGCGTCGTTCAAACAAGAAAGAGCACTGGTTTTTAACGCAGTATATTGAATTCTACAATGTCTTCGAAAAGTCAAGAAACACTGGAAGGAATGCATAATTCTGAATGGTGACTATGCACAAAAATCTTAAGAATGAAAAATACAAATTAAGTTTTTATCTCAATTATTTTTCGTACTAATTAAAACTTGACAACATTCCTTCGTAAATCTTTTTAGAGAAATTTAATCCCCAATAAGCCCAAAGCGCCTTCAAGTAGAAGAAGGAGGATAATATAGAGGGAAAAAATTCACTTCCTGCAACCACGCTCTTACCGAACGGATGCGCAATACTGTTCGTCCCGTAGTATGGAGAAGTGCTTCTTATTACGAAACATTTTTGATATTCAAATGCTGTTGCGGCTGACATCCCCGACGTCAATTTTAACTTTTTCGCGACGATGTACAGAAAACATTGTAAGAACGAGTGTACTAAAAAAAGCATCCTCCCCAAATGTCATCTGCAGCCGTGTGATGCATTGGTGAATAGAATTTCGCTCTGGTTCTACAGGTTTTCTCGTCCCTACGGGAAAGTGCATTGAACTATTTGCCGTCCGATAAGGGGGTTTGAGATTGGTGAATATAAGACACACCCGTCGTTAAAGGGTTAAGGCTGGACTGAGGTTTTTTTAAAAATTTCCAATGGCCAGGGTTACAAAAGACCACTACACCCCAAAGGTGTAGGTGCAAAAAAAGTGGTGGAAATAAAAAAGTGGTGAGAAAAGTCTATGAGCCCAATAAGTCCCTAGTTTGCCAATAAAGATCGCACAAAGCTGCCCCGAGGTTAAAATTAACCACTGACGCGAATCGAGAGTGATGTATGGTGATGATCAATACAAGCTGTCATACCAGCTTGAATTGATACGGGTATCTCCACCCCAGGAGATACCTGTTTGAATAATTGGAAAATGAAAACGTGTTTGCGCTCTGTCCTCCTATAACCAGAATTTGCTGTAGCATTAAAACGCTCGATAGATTGAATAACTTTTATCTATATGTAAATATTGTAATTAATCGTTGCAGATGTAATAGTAAGCGAATTATGTCTAATAGTAAAAATATAGACTTTATCGGACAGCCGCAGTGCGCTACAAACGATGAAATTAGCGTTTCTATTCTGCTCAAATCTCTTAGACCCACGACGTCCACCTCTAATGGATCTTGTCACACGGTAACATTAGAGGTAATGAAGTCGCTGGTAGATTGGCCAAAGGGGATAGTGAGAATGCTTACTTATCAAGAACTATAATCAAATGAAAGATTTAAACTTAGTTTAATATAGCGTATTCACCTAAGCACCAATGGTACTTAGGAACATCCTCTGGCTCTGTGCTCGAAATCAAATGGGTTAATGACTCCCAGACCGCTCTGGCTAGACAAACGTCTTTCCTATGATAGTAGCAGAAAACTCCACCCCACTTGTAAGAAATTCTGTGACCCTCCAGCTTAATCGGATCACATCTTGGGATACATTGGACATTCTAAGAGGGATTCAACATCCGATCCTCTTATTATTATAGATTTTTTGGCGGTCAACTACCTTCTGGAGCTGATCTGATTTATGTCAGATTGTTAGAGGATAAGAAACAGCAGCATGAGATAAGTAATTTAATTCAATTACTTAAGTCTCACGCTCCTCATCAGTTTTTTCGATACGCTAAAAAGCCGCTGCATGACTTTTATACGGTTGGTGACTTCCTTATTATTTTCGTATGTTTGATTTTAAAAAAGGCTCAGTGGCTGAGTGGTAGTGTATCGCACTTTCACGCCACAGCTCTGAAGTTCAACTCCCGGGTTGGGCAAGGTGGACTCAGCCTTTCCTCCCTTCAGTGGGTCGATAAATGAGTACCAAGCTTGCTTGGGAACTGAAAATTAGAGTTTTCGCGTCAGACTGATCACTTGACCGAAACATCTGCACATGCACCCCAGCGCCTAAGCACGTCAACTGAGATAGGCACAGTAGGCCTTGACCCTCATGGGCTATTGCGCTACAAAGTTCAGTTCAGTGGATTTTAAAAAGAATAATACACCTTACTTCTGGCTTATCGTCTTTGTCATCTGTTTCTTCGGTCTGGGGACTATCTTCTTTTGGGGGAGTGGGAGTCTTTTGCTCCACGGTCTCTTTTGTGGGCTCTTCCTCCTTGGGAGACTCCTCTGGGCTGAGAGAGGATTTCTCCCCTGAAGAATCATTTTCGGGGGAGGAGGATTGAGGAGAGATCTGAGGACGAACGGTTGGTTTCGTGGAAGAATTCATGTAAAATTCTGCAGTCCGTCCTTTCTGGAAAAAGGAATGAAATAAACGTTCTATAATATTAGATTAAATTATTCGAGATAAACCTAACATTGCGAGCCTACTGCAAGTTACATTAATTTCATTACATTGCTGCAAATGTTTTACAACATGGAGACGCGTTTATTAAATTTTTTGAAATTAATCTTTGCATTATATTCTAGCACGTATTTTATTAAAAAACGCAATTTTTCACGAAACGTCCCTCTCGGACGTTTACATTCTTTAGAAAAATAATATATTATTGAGTACGGGAAACACAAATGCTATTTCGAGCCCCAGAGCCCAGTGGTCAGGGTAATGGACTCGTGGCCACGACGTGTGATGAGTTCGAACAAGTACTGCTGAAGACCCGCCGTGTGGAGAGGATCCATGTACGTTAAATATGTCGTGGTTTAAATGTCCTCTTGCGGTGTGGAAGTTGGGAGAGAGAAATTTCACAGCTCAGGTGTCGTTCTCGTCACTTGGCCATGGTTCAAAATTATGAGCTAGTAGCCCTCGAGCAGCTTTATAGGGTTTCTCACTCTCTCGAACCCAAGAAGGATTTAGGTTCCTGCAGCGAATGCTTTGCGGCAACCCAATTTATACAACAAACATCATTTAAGTATTCAATAGGAAGACTGAAATCTGGAAAGGAGACGCACAGGATTAACATTTCCGTGAACATACAAATTTTGTACATTCTACAGCAGGGTCATATAAATGTTCTACATATCGGGACAACATGTAAGAGGTCCGCGTCGCTCTCGCGAGCACCTAGATGTGTGTGTGTGGAGGGAAGGAACACTCGACATGGTCCAATTAATCCATTGATTTCCACACAAAGAACAGACACAATTTCAACTAATAATAGTAAGAGAATGTCTCAATGTTAACCGTGAAAGTGGAACAACGATAGTAAAACGTGAGCGATTAGGAGACAATCAAACTTGATCCTTATCTTAATTAAGGATCTAACCAATATCATCCGATTTAATCTAATCTCAATTCAATTTAAGTGAACAATCGTGACTTTAAAGTTTCCTGCTAATAAGAATCAAATCACTACAATTCTAATATTGTACCTTCCGTAGCAATCCCACCTGACTCGAGTAAATCTTCTCTTCTACTCTAATTTCAAGCCAGAACACCTCGCCTAGATGTAGTAAGTTAATTTACATACCTCTTCTTCCGGAGGGTTGGTCGTGAATAACGTGAATGGATGACCCAAAGATTTCCCAAGAGGATTAGTTGTAAAAAACGCGTAAAGATCCACCACCAACAGAAGGCTGTTCTTATGTACTAAGCATGTGTTTTGTTGCTTTTTTTAAAAAAATGTTTCAGTGTGCTTCGTTGAATAAGGCAACACACAGCATGCTTCTTTATATAGCATTAAAAGTATTGAGGTTGAAGGAAATTTCGGATTAAACTTCTAGGATGCATCCTAAGACGTAGCAGCTCAGGGATTGTGATAACGAACTTGTGGATGGTATTGTTTCTGTTAAATCTCGGGTTTGAGTCTTGGTTCCACTACAGAACTGACGTGTAGAGAGGCTGAGGTATGTCAAATTTATAGAAGCTCAAGTTCTCCCGTTAGCGTGGTGTGGAAATTTGGAGAATGATATACCAGCTCAGGTGTTGACTAAGTTTTCTGAGCGTGGTTCAATATTAATTGGCTCACAAGCTGTGGTTTATAGAATTTCATATCAGGCTGAAATAAATGACCGGAAATAGCCAACAAAATGAGCAAAGAATAATAGGAGTTTCAATTTCTAGCCAAATTTCTTTCTGTGATGGCAAGCTTTTTATTTAAACTCTATCCATCAATTAAATATTTAATATCCTTCAGTTAATTACATATAAAAATTTTTAATGTATCATTTGATAATACTCTTATCTTTCCATTCAATATACCTATTATGTATTTTTTTAATGCATGCTAAATTTTTTTGACAAAGCCGGTTCCCAATACTTAATGTATGCGTTGTTAAAACTATAAATTATAAATAATAATATTTCTGTAAACCCAATTTGAATTTGATTTTTTTCTCCTTTTTTTTATTAATCAAGCCAATTAAGGAATTCGAGTGAAACTTTTCAATTGATAAAAATTCGTTTCAGAATTTTTTTCTTTTAAAAGAAAAAAAAATCTGTCCTTGTGATTAAGTATTTTACTACATGTTACTGAACACAAAAATAATATTTTCATTAAAATTATCAACAATATACGCATGAAAGCATTCACTCGTCACAAGAAACAAGAAATGAATAATTTCTTTAAAACAAACAGAAGATTGAATTATTTTCATTTATTCCATTTTACTGAAAGAAAAAAACACACGAAAAAAGAGCAGTTACAAATGCAGTTACTTGCGTGGAATCCGAATGCGTAGAGCTCTTGAGTTAATTCAAACGAATTAGTTGAGAACAGTTTCAATTGTGTTCCTTCTTCTTAATCACATTCCGAAATTCCATTTGTAAAACAAAGTTTTTAAAGTTTAGTGCTTAATCCAATTTAAAATTTACGCTAATATGCTCTCACTCGTCAAATATTTTCTGTTGCAGAAACGAGAGGAAAAAAAGTTTTGTTTTTAAATCTTGAAATACGTGTAAAAAGTTGTTTGTTTAATTGTAAGCTTATTTACATGTTAGGAAGTTACGAAAATGCAGCAAGGAATGCTGTCTTTAAATTAGAGCTCTGTTACACATTCCCTTCTATTTAATAAAATCTTTTCCTAATTTGATTTGCGAATGTTTCTGAAAAGTATTATCGATCTAAATTGCAGAGACGGATTTTTTTATTAGTAGGTATTTGAAAAAGTTTGTGTTATTTATTCGTTAGGATATGGCTGTAGATGTTTGTTATGATTCTAGTAGAGAGTGTCTTCGGAATAAATTTAATTATGTTTTCAAAAGAAGCGGAGGTTTTTTTGTGTGTGGAGCAAAGCAACATGTTTATTGAATTTGTGAGTTACTCAAAACTGTTAGGGAGTATGCATTTGAAATAAAGTATGTACTCGAATCTAAACCGCACTTTTTTCCAATATTAAAGCTACTGAAAATCGGGTAATGGATGAGAATAGAATTAAAAATGCGTTGGACGGGGAGACTACAGGTTCTAAACTATTTTTCATTTTCTACAAAGACTTGTTGAGAATTTGAAGTGCGGCTTAGATTCGAGTAAATAAGTTTTTTGATTTTTTTAAAAAAAATAAATAGGTAGCATTTGTTGCCTTGATATGTATTAGACCTATCAATTTCTATTGTTCTGTCTGTATTTTTCTGGTGTTTAAAAAGATAATTTTCAGATTTGGTCGATTACCTCTGGAACTATAGGACAGATTTTGATAAAATTTGGTACGCACATAGGGTTGATGTAATGCCAAAAAATAACAATTTAACAGTTATAGTACACACTCATGATCATGTGTAACACTAAGCTATGTAACAGCAGTTGCAAAATAGAACAAAAAATTGTTTAATAGGGGATACACACATATACAGACCTTCATATATACATATATACCCTCTTACACATATACAGACCTTGGCACCATAATTTTATACTGGGAACAAAGAAATTTATGAGTTCCTGTGGAAATTATTTCTACTCGCGTTCAGCAACTCCGTTTCCAGGCTTTCGATTGTCCTCGGAGGGAGGGGGTTGTAATTACCCTCCTCAGAGCATCAGAGGCAGCAGTGGTCGGCCAACTGTGTTCCATTGAACCCTGGAGTTCCACGAGTCACAATAAAAAAATCGAAAATAAACTTATACATGAGTATGCAAAATGTGTGCATTCCCGTTCTCTATGAAGTTTATTCTACCATAAGAATTTAAAGCCCATCAATATCATTAAGAAATTGAAAATTTTATCTATACATATATTCACCTCATTTTGAAAAAAATACTTTGTTAACTTTATTATACCATAATAAAAAAAATGTTACATATATAAAACGTTTTATCTTTATATATATACTAACTGGCATACCCATTTTACGTACGGGTGAATTGAAAAATTAAACAATACAGACTAAAGGATAACGAAGTTTTTATTGAGTCAATTTTACGTGAATTGCAAATCAAAAAAAAAAAAGCTTTTTGCATATCTCAGCTGAACAAAAAACCTCCATATTTGTTAGATTTTAAGTCTGATTGATTGATTGAATATTAACGTCGCACTGTTCAGCTACACGAGGGCTTTTGGCGACGGACCACGTAATTTTGAACCATGGTCAAGTGACGTGGACGACACCTGAGCTGGCACCCCCCCTTTCCTAACTAGCACACCACATTAACGGGAGGACGTTTCAGCTCTCGACAGATTTAACGTGCATCGCTGCCCTACACGGCGGGTCTTTAGTGGTATTGGGCTCGAACTCGTGACAAGGCAAGCCACGATCCGATACCTATACCACTCGGCTACCGCGCGGCCACGATTTTAAGTCTGAAGGTCTAATATAGCTGTGTTCAAAAGAATTTTTTTTATTTATAACGCGCGTCATTCTCGTGTAGGTCGATTTTTGAAAACACCTTCCTAAGCCGAATTCTTCTCAGCAAAAATAACACATTGCTACAAATTTTGTATAATGAACATATTTGGATGTGTAATACGTTAATATTACTTTCTGTTGTATTTATTTTATATTAAAATTGTAATATTCCTCAAGCAACGCCATTCCTTACATTATAATGGCGATTCAGTAGAAACATAGTGACATGTTGGTGATAGAGTCAAGTTGGCATCATTTTTGGCGACCACGTTGGCTACTTAACGATTGATTGAACAGTGCAAAAGTTGACGTTTTGTAGCGCCACCGATGGGGAGATGCAATAAAGACAAAAACCTTTTGCACACAAAAAATACACATACATATGCCAATGTGAACGGTGTTGGAGTGAAGCGCTTTCACACATATACACAATTATCCATTTTCAGATTACTTACCAGATAGTGTGAATATTTTATTTTTTACTATCCGGTGTTCCACGAAGTAAATTTACACACGATGTCTTGAAAAACTAAATACTTTTCGAATGGAAAATGCACTCTTTTGTATTGATGGAAAAAACACCTACTGTAAAAAAGAAGGAAATTCAATTTTAAAAGTAAGAAAGAACAGCTCCTAAATATTAAGTTGCCAATTCATGCAAAATGCACAGTATTTCTCACACAGCTAGAAACATTTGAATGCCATTCAGAACAACGTGTACAAGTGAAAAATATTTCTCCACGTGAATGGCGACCAAACCAAAGTATAGAAACAAATGAAACTTAATGCGATTGCATTTAATTTCAATAGACCTAGACTTGGACAGTTTGTGTGAAAAAATGCTAGCACATATCTCAGTTACTAAACATAATACATGGGTAGGCGACAATTGGAACAAAGAATAATGCTATTAGTGAGTAAATTATATTAAAAGTAGATTAATATTTTTAAATTTTTTAAATGCAATACTGTTTTTAATTTCCTTTACATGGATGTATTGCTGATCTATTTTAAATAGGATTTTAAGATATATTCTTCTAAGTGTGTGTGCGCGTAAAAGGGTTCCACGAAAAAACTTTTTAGTTCTAGGGGTTCCAAGAAAACACCATCCTGTTCGAGGGGTTCCGTGAGTTGAAAAAGTTTGGAAACCCCTGCTTTATAGGGCTGAAGATTTGGCTGGGTAATCCATGTAGCGAATATTCTCACTTTCCAGAAATTCGTCAACCGGATGAGCTCTCTTCGTTTTGTCATCCCTTAAAATATAATCAAGGCCAACTGCACCCCTGAAAAGGCGAACATAGGGTGAACATAGACCTCAACCATTCACCGCATTATATATTGTGCTTCTTTCAAAAACACGGAGGCGTGTGCGGCCATTCAGCGTAATGTCTGCTTATACCATCAAGCCTCCGCTGCCTTAATGGTCAATTTCTGGGACAGTGGAGGGCAGGCAATGGGTCCCTGGTTCTCTCCTTATGAAAGCACGCCAATAATCACTGGTAAGCTGAAGGGGAACTCATCAGTGAGCGGAACGGTCCCCCATTGATCCATGCTCCAATCTCTATAATCACAGCACCATTTTAAATGGACTCTCCTGTTCGCAAACTGAGAGGGATGCAAACGACATGTTTCTGTCAAACAGCCCTCTCAAGAATCCTTTTGGAAGATGTCACCCTTGATACTCGGATTTCTGTGGCTCATGATAGAGCATGCCTCGTTATAATGGAGAACTTCTCTGGCTCTTGGACGACCTTGCTCAGTCTTTCCCTGCACGGATCCGCTATCCTGAATCTGTTTCTACTCTACTTGAACACGACGCAGGGCCTGAAATAGAATTCTCTGCAGTTCTGGAATTAAGATGGACCTGCTTCTAGCCTACTAAAATTTCGCCTCTTCATTTAATCGTCTAAACGGTAGTGATTACTCATTTATACTGCTTCAATTTTAATTTAACTGATTGCTGCAAAAAAAACACCAAAAAATCGGCGAAATGTGCTGGCGAACAAAGTACTGATTTTGGCACGCGCGCTTATAAATTCTGCTGCTCATTTAGCTCTGCTCACACATACGTATACACTAATGTATTCGACACACAAGATGTACATCTTTGTTTCGAAACAGTATTTTTACTTTTAACTCAAATATTTTCATAAAATTAGAAATCACATATGCAAATTTACTTAATTTTAAACCCCAGTGTAAATCTCACGAAGAATTAGAGAAATGTTTTGAAGCAGTAGTATATACAAGATTCTATCTTTAATTCACTAGTTACATCAACATTGCCCTTGTTCATCAAGGTACATAAAATGACACTGTTCTGCCATTCATCCGGTACAGTTGCACTACTGTGCCGTAGTGCCCGGATTCAAATCATGGAGAAGGCATGGATGTTTGTGAATGTATAGCGCCTATGAGGCACTCTAAATATTCATCGAGCTGTAAGTCTTCTCGTGCGGTGGGGGGAAAGTGAACAGAGATGGAAGTTCTCCTGACCCCACCCTACGAGTGTGTTTTCACTCAAAATTGAAGGTGGAACCGAGACAAGTTGTACTGTCACCTGAGTGGTGCTCAAAGCTACGGATAGTGATATCCATATGAAAACTAGCCTCTTTCCGCGGTGAATTTTGTAGGCTTAGATCTGCCACTGCCAATCCCATGGCATTGGAAACAACAAAAGTAACACAATGGAATTGGTTTATTGATTGATTATACGATGAACTGCACTGTCAGGTTTTGGGCCCCATACCGGATCATACAAAGGACTGCAAAAACATAACATAACATAGGCTGTTGGCGCCAGTTGGCGAGAATTCTTTGTATAGATTGCTCCGAGCCAACTGTTGTAACCTTTTTGTAAACAGTTCGAAAATAGTAGCGATCCCATATGGTTGGGACCAGTTTCGCTTATTAAAAATTGTCAAATTTACAGTCCATTTAGTTATTTTAGTCAACATTTGGTCCGCTCGCGGAGTTGTAGAACCTTTGCAGTATCGTTAGAATTTATAGTAGTATGTCTAAAGAAGCAGTAAAAGCGCTAAATAGGAAGCGGGGAGCTGTAAAAGCTCGGCTAACAAGAATTAAGGACTTCATGAAGAATCCTGATGAAAAAGATAAAACACATTTAGAATCCAAACTGGATACCTTGAAAAGCTTACGAATTAAGCTAAGTGATATTCGGGATGAATATTATGAAGTAGTAGCAGATGATAGTGATTTGGAACCCCTTGAATCAGAAATCCTGGATTTAGAAGATGATTGCGAAGATGATATATATATATATATATATATATATATATATATATATATATATATATATATCTTACCTGGATATATAATTCTTACCTGGATATATATATATATATATATATATATATATATATCCAGGTAAGAATTAAAAATATTCTTTCAAATATTGATTTGAAGAATAATGCTGTTACATCTTGTGAAAATAGTTTTAAGAACATTAAATTACCAGATATTCAATTGCCACGATTTAATGGTTCTTACCATGAGTGGTTTAATTTTAAAGAACAATTTGTTTCTTTAATTGATTCTAACAATAGTTTAAATGATTCTCAAAAGTTTTATTATTTAAAATCTACACTCACTGGAATTGCTAAAGATGTTATAACGATTGATGATTCATGTTTCGTCAATATTTGTGTGGACTGTAAAACTGGTTAAGGAATAAAATATCAGTCTTTTTCGCAACGCTAAGCCTACTTTATTCGTGCACCGGCTTTTGTTGGGGTACAGCTAGACAAAATGTCTACCTTTACAAATTTTTTACAGATGGCGCTACAGTGCACTGATGACGTAACATTCCGCCCGGCGTTGAAATAAACAATATTTCAAAAATATATTTAAAAATACAATTTGCTATATAAAGTTTACAAATGCATAAATGAATTAAATACAAATATAAATTCAACATTCTAAAATAAGAAAAAAAATACAATATTCAAAAATAGAAAAAATACAATATTCTAAGAATATAATATACTTCATATTACAATTTAATTTACATTATTATTTTCTATTGGTAAGATACATATTTTTGAGATAGAACGTGTGAGAACCAGAGTGGCAGTTTTTAGTTTAACGACTCTGACCTTACCGTCAGTTCCATAAATAACCTCCAAGATTCTTGCCATTGCCCATTTGCAGGGAGGCAAATTATTTTCCTTTAAAAGCACTAAACACCCTACGGCAACATTATTTTTCTCGAACTGCCACTTGTTTCTCTGCTGTAAATGATTAAGATAATCATTTTTCCAGTGTTTCCAAATAGTTTGTACACACTTTGTTGTATACTGCCACCTAGATAGTCTATTATCTGAAATATCTAAAATTGCGGGCTCAGGTATTGCACTGATAGGTCGACCAATTATAAAGTGTCCAGGAGTTAAAACTTGATATTCATTGATATTATCTGACAATGGTACTAATGGACGTGAATTAAGTATACCTTCAATTTGAATTATTATTGTCTCGAATTCTTCGAAAGTTATTTTACTATTAACTAAAGTTCTATAGAGATGGTGTTTGAATGATTTTACCCCTGTCTCCCACAAACCCCCGAAATTAGGAGAACGAGGTGGGATAAATTTCCCCTGGATAGCTTCTGAAGCAAAATAATTTGCTCGTTTTTGTTACAAATTAATTTTATGAAACGATTTAATTCTGCAGCCGCGCCTTTAAAATTAGTTGCGTTATTGGACATTAATGTAGAAATGCGGCCTCTACGGGCACATAGCCTCTTCAAAGCTGCAATAAATGCCTCAGTTGTTAAATCAGTCACTGCCTCTAAAGCCTCTCTGCCTTTGTAGCCAAGCATACAAAAATCGCAACATAAACTTATCCCCTTTCTCTGATTTTTAAATTTTATTTGAAAAGTTCCGCCCCAGAGTTTAAAAATGGCGCACTTGGAGTTGCTCTATCTGATGGTAGATTTCCCATTAATTGATCTACCCCAGTAGGCTTCTGTCTAAAGCATGCAATGCAATCATGAACTGTTTTTCGTGCAAATACCCTTGCCATTAATGGGCCAAAACTGCATTCTAATTTGATGTACTAAACCCTGAGAACCAATATGAAAAAACTTCTTATGCATATGCTCAATAAGTAATTTAGTAAATTTATGTTTACTAGATATAATTATTTGATGTTTTGCTTCAAATGGTAAATCAGCATTACTAAGCCTTCTACCAACTTTGAGTAAAGAATTGTCATCTAAGAAAGGATCTAAAGCCTTTAACTTACTTGTGTTTTTGAAACACCTTTACCTTTTTTCAAGGCATCGATTTCTTCTTTAAACTCACTTAATTGTGCTATTTTAGCTAAAAATTCCGTACTCCTCTTTATCTCATTTGCAGTTAGGTACTTCTTATTACAAGAATCCTTAGCTTTGATGTTATTAATGAACCTAAAAATAAAGCTGAAAATTCTAATTAATTTTATGAAATCATTTGTAACATTAAAGAGTTCATAAAAATTTGAACACTCAGTCATTGAAAGAGTCACAGCACATTTTAGTTCATCTCTGTAGGAAGGATCAGGAAAAAGCTGATTGTCCTCGTATTCATCAGATTGTAAATCTGGACCCGAAAACCACATTTCGTTCTTTAAAAGTTCATCTACATTGCAGCCTCTAGAAATTAAGTCGGCAGGATTGTTCTTGGAGTTCACATGTTTCCAATGATAGTCCTTTGAAAGTGCTTGGTCTCTGCCACCATGTTGCTGACAAATGTTTTGCGTTTATGAGGTTCAGTCTTTATCCACGCTAAGGCAATCGTTGAGTCCGTCCACATCCAAATTTTATGAATAGGTAATTGTAGAATTGGCACAACCTAATTGCAAACCATTTTGACTAATCTCGATAGTAGTGAAGCTGCAGACAGTTCTAACCTCGGTATGGTGAGTGTTTTCAAAGGGGCCACTCTGGACTTGCTGCATAATAATCTACACTGGTGTGCAAAAATTAAGGACGAGACGGTTTTTTCAATATAACTTTGTACAAAAGCTTTCCAAATCAACACATTTAATACCGTAAGATCCCCAATACGTAAGGACATGTGTAATGTAAGCAACACTTACTAAAAGAGAAATCAGAGGGATAAAAAGAAGCTTTATTGAAAAAGTAGCATGGAGCGCAATGCTACTGAAGGACGAAACATCCCTGTGATGGGTGTCCAGCAAGAAACATCCGGTCTTTAGTAGGGGATATGATCTCCCCTGACTGCTAGGCAGGTTTCACTGAGTTGTTGAGGCATTGCTGCCCATTCGTCTTGCAGCGCCAATCGAAGCTCCCGAATCGTTACTGGTGGTAAGGTACGAGCTGCCAAGCGTCTGCCTAGAAAATCCCATTCATGCTCGATGGGATTGAGATCCGGAGATCGTGCCGGCCAATCCATACGTTCAATATCCTCACTCTCTAAGAGCTGTTCGGCAGCTACTGTGCGATGACATGGTGCATTGTATGAAAAGGAACTGCAGACCCATAGCGCCTCTAAAAAGACGCACATATGGAAGAAGAATCTCGTTACAATAACGGGTCCCGTTGACTGAACCTGCGTCGAAGATGTGAAGGTCTGTACGACTACCAAGTATGATGCCTCCCCAAACGAGAACACCGCGACCTCCATACCTGTCCCTTTCAATGATGTTCGAGGGATGATTGCGGCTTCCCCGCTCTCTCCAGATGAGTATGCGATGAGAATTGCTACTCAAACTGAATCTGCTCTCATCTGTAAAGAGTACTCGTCCCCATTCATTGTCTCTCCAATTCCGGTGTTCCCGGCACCACAGAGAAGGCCTTCTCCGATGGGCAGGCGTTAAAGGTACACACCGTACAGGGCGTCGTGCAAACAGACCACCACCGTGCAGTCTTCTGGCCACGGTAAAACGCGATATCGGTCGTCCAGTCGCCTGTGTCGTTTGTCCAGCGATTTCTCCCGCTGTCTGCCGCCTGTTTCTTCTGGCCTGTAAGACAATGTACCGATCATCTGCGGGTGTGGTTCCTCGTGGACGACCACTACTGAACCCCCGGATAGCTGTTCCTGTAGTTTGAAATTGTCTCCAAAGTCGTGAAACGATGCTGTGAGCAATTCCGAACTCTGCAGCCACACTTGTAACACTGCGGCCTTCCTCCAACTTCCCAATGATTCGACCTCGGGTAAAAGCATCCAGATGTCGTCTAACAGATTGATTATTCGCCATTTCTCGCTGAGGCAGCAACTCGGTGTGATTTTAACTACTATACGGCGTACAATCTCTTTGCCAGAAATATTGATCTTACACTGACAACATGCTTTATACTACTCAGACACTCCCCCATTACGTCTACCTGCATATCTGCGCATGTGCTACCGTACATCAACTTACTTAATCTCCTGATTGGTCTTTCTGTCCGCTCTGCCTCTTCGTTCAGCTGATATGCTAATTTTTCGACTTCGTCCTTAATTTTTACACACCAGTGTAGTTTGAGATTGTCCAGATTGGTTGAAACATTTTATGTAGACAACAGCAGCATAGGCACGTTCTGATGCATCGGAAAAGCCATGTATTTCAATCCGTATTGTTGCAGGAAGTAGAATGCACCTTGGGATTTTGAAGTTATTTACTTTCGATAATTTTTGGTAGAAGTTCATTCACTCTTCCATTGCATCTGGTGGTATCTGTTCACTCCGGTCTAATTTTATTTTCCAAAGTTCTTGGATGAATATCTTAGCCTTTGTAACAATGGGTCCTATCAGGCCCAAAGGGTCATAGAGCCTTGCAATTTCTGAAAGCACGTCTCTTTTTGAGAAGTTGACTTTGTCACTAAACTTTACTTTGTATGTGAGACAATCCACCTTTGGATCCCATAGCATACCTGATGATTTCACTGGAGCATCCTGAAATTCCTTATCAAACACATAGGAAGATGCATATAAATCTTTCAACAGTTCTGGGCTATTTGACACCCATTTGTGTAGCTCTAAACCACCTCTCTGTAATAGTTGAGATAACCTGGTTTGAAGTTTTTTAGCACCCTCTAATGTAGACTCTCCAGAAAGAATATCATTCATATAACTATCATTACAAATCACATCTGCTGCGTCAGGAAATTCCGCTTTTTCTTCATCTGCTAAGGCCTTTAAGGTCCTGGTAGCTAAAAATGGTGCAGAAACTGTCCCATAGGTTACGGTTTATCTGTAATTGCTCAATTTTTTTGAGTTTAATTTCGATTTCGGTGACACTAGTATCCTTGGACACCGTCTTATCTCAGAGGTAAAAGCCTCTAACCTCGTTAAAGTTCCTTTGATTGAATCTTTTAAACGATTCAATTTCTCTTCAGTAGCTAGGTTGGAGTTATTTTTATTTTCCGATTTTTTACCCATTTTCTTTGGCTTCGTAGGACCAATGTTTCGTCAATATTTGTGTCGACTGTAAAACTGGTTAAAGAATAAAATATCAGTCTTTTTTGCAACGCTAAGCCTACTTTATTCGTGCACCGCTTTTGTTGGGGTACAGCTAGACAAAATGTCTACCTTTACAAATTTTTTACAGATGGCGCTACAGTGCGCTGATGACGTAACAATTCATATACTTCATTATTTGAATGCTTGAAAAAGAGATTTGAGAATAAAAAATTGATAATAAATAGTCATTTCAGTGAAATATTGTCATTGGAAAAATTTACTCACGAATCAGCTAAAAATTTAAGAACTTTAATAGATTGTTGTTAAAACCACACACATTTAAGAGGATTAAAAATGGTAGGATTAGAATTAAACGAATTTTCAGAAGTTCTATTGATAAATTTAATTTTAAGAAAATTAGATAAGGAAACAAGAAAGAATTATGAGCTCAACTTAGCCTCTACGGAACTGCCTAAGTGGGAGGATTTTATGAACTTTTTGTTAAAACGTTGTTTAGTTCTAGAAAATATTCAAACAAATAATGCAACAGCTTTTCCATCGGAACGAATTTATAAAACAAAGTTTTTCCTTGCTAAATTAGATCCGGCTAGCTGTGTAATTTGTAAACAACAATCTCATCCTGTATTTAGATGCAAAAAATTTAACGATTTGAGTGTTAATGAAAGATTTAATTCAGTGAAAAGGAACAATCTTTGTATCAATTGTTTCAGCTCTTCTCATAAAGTGGCTCTATGCAAAAGTTCGAGGAATTGTCCTAATTATTCTAAGCGTCACAATTCAGTTTTGTGTAGAAATTTTGAGAGAAATGTGGATAGCCAAAGAAGTCCAGGTAGCGAAACTCTGCCAAATATGGAACCTAGAGAGAATCACCTAATACTTTAAATGTAAACAGGGAATGTTTCCAACCAAAGCAAACCATTCGTTCTTGTGTCGAATCGTTTGAAAACGGAGGGGAATTTGTGGGACATTCTAAGGGTCATTCAACTATGCTCTTAAGCACAGCTGTAGTATATTGTCAAAACAGTCGCGGGGAAGTCTTTCCTCTGCGTGCCCTACTGCACTCAGCGAGTCAAAGTAATCTGATCACCCACGAGGCTGCCTTGGCTTTGGGGTTGAAGTGTGAAAGAGTAAACACCTCTATTTGCGGTGTTAACGGGACTCCTCAATTTATAAAAAACGAAGTGTCTACTGTTGTTTCAAGTAAACATATATTCAAGTAGACATATATTCAACCAGTTCTAAATTATTGCAATGAGGTGCTAATCTCTGCTTCAGAGAACGTTAGAAAACTTCTTGACACTTTCCATAACCAAGCCCTTCGCATGATCACTGGCGGAGTTAAAACTACTCCAGTACTTGCCATGCAGTTACTTTGCGACCTTCAGCCATTCACTAATATAATTGAGAAGAATGCTGCTATTCTCTTCAATAGACTTATTAGACTCCCAAATAATTCATTCTGGCGGGACTATGATTCCGATGGAGGACGTAATCTTAAGACTCAAAAAGGCTTTATTCAATGTGTTCGTGAGAACATTCAATATAAAGTCATTAATGATGTGCCCTTTGAATTACTGTCTTTTGCTAACCCACTCGACTACGCAATACTCGACATCAGATTGGACCTTGTTCTGAATGTGAGAAAACGTGATCTAAGTCCAAATGCTCTTCACGCTATAGCTTTGGAAACTATCAATACCCGCTTCCCACCGGAGGAGTGGCTTCACATTTACACAGATGGCTCACTCTTGGACTTCGCCCAAGGTGCTGGCATTGGTGTTTTTAGTCACCTCTTCTTCTATTTACATGCCGGCCCTTTGACAACTCACTTTGATTGTGAGGTTGAGGCGATACATATAGCCCTTCAGCAACTTGCTGTTCGTCTTCCCCCCATTGAAAGAGCTGTAATTCTTTCAGATTCTACTTCTGCCCTTCAGGCTTTGTCCAACTATAATGAGAATAATTGTTTACGTGTGCAGAACTGTAGAGAACTCCTGGGAAAGATAAAAGGAAAGATCGTCTTTCAATGGGTACCATCCCACTGTGGTCTTTGGGGAAATGAGAGGGCAGACTTTTTGGCAAAAAAGGGAACGGGTATCCTTCAGAACTTTCGAAGAGACCTGACACTTCATTCTGCCAAACTGGAAATTAAAAGGATTTTTAGGGAATCATTTCGCCTTACAGCTTCTCGTGTTGCTCGTGATAAGCCTTGGAGTACACTATGTAAGAAATCCCACGGTATTCCAAGTTCTCCTCGTGCTGCTGCTGTGGCTAAATTTAGACTTTTAACCGGACATGACTGCCTTTTTGCTCATCTGTTTCGTTTTAATTTAGTGACTTCACCTATCTGCGTTTTGTGTGACACTGGACAAGACATGACTGCCGCTCATTTGGACGAGTGCTCTGCACTGAATGATCTTAACTGCATTGTAAAAAGGTATTGGAGAGCCCGTTGCCTAATGACCTGATGGTCAATGGCCTGGCATTTGTAAAATAAATGTTTCAAGTAAAAACAGACAGTTTCAGAAATTAATGGAATTTCTTGTTGTACCGAAAATTACGGGTTTGACTCCAACAAATAAATTAGATATTAGTGGGATAAAAATTCCTGAGTATATTAAGTTATCGGATGAGAATTTCTATTCGCCTGGAAGAATAGATTTGCTTTTATCAAATCAGATTTTCTTTGAAATTCTAAATAGGGGGAAATTAAAACTAGCAGATAGGAAGTTTATATTGCAAAATACAGTTTTCGGTTACGTAGCTAGAGGCGTCATGTCACATAATTAAACTAATAAGAGCTATTGTGGACTAGTTTCTAATGCAAATGAGCTTAATAATAGTATCAAACGCTTTTGGG
Source organism: Trichonephila clavipes (assembly GCA_019973935.1). NCBI lineage: Eukaryota > Metazoa > Arthropoda > Arachnida > Araneae > Nephilidae > Trichonephila > Trichonephila clavipes. Next base: position 620,315 of record BMAU01001019.1, read on the forward strand.
AAATTGAAAATTGTCCTGATTTTGAAATTCCTACAATGAGTAGAGAAGAAAAATTATGTGAGGAACACTTTACGAGTACTTATGATAGAGCTGAAACTGATCGTTTTATCGTGAAAATGCCTCTGTCAAAGGATCCGAGTTGCTTGGGAGATTCGAAACAAATGGCATTGCGTAGGCTTAATTCATTGTGGAGAAGATTAGTTCAAGATCCAAAGATATTGGAATTATATAGAAATTTTATACATGAATATTTAGAAATGGGACATATGGAAGAAGTAGTAGAAGATGAGGATTCTGCTATTGTGTATTATCTCCCTCATCATGGTGTCTACCGCCAAGAAAGCAAAACAACTCCTTTACGTGTAGTTTTTAATACATCCTCAATTACTATTTCAGGGGAATCGTTAAATTCTTTACAATTGAATGGTGGTGTTATACAAAGGGATCTCTTTTCAATTTAATTTAGAGCTCGCAAATTTGCGGTAACAGCAGACATTAAAAAAATGTTTAGGATGATTTTGATCGATGAATCCCAGCGTGATTTATTACGTATTGTTTGGAACGATACAATTGACAGTCCTGTGAAGATTTTTTTAGATTAACTACGGTTACTTACGGCACCAAGAGTGCACCATACCTTGCGACAAGATCATTGAAACAGCTTGCCATAGATGACGGTGATAAATATCCATTAGCTGCCGAAGTTATAATGTCTGATGTCTATATGGATGATCTTCTTACTGGTGCAGACGATTTAGAATCTGGAAGAAAACTCCAAGTGCAACTAGTTTCAATGCTAAAGGGTGCTGGAATGGAACTCCACAAGTGGTCAGCTAGTAATCCATTACTTTTGCCAGATTCAATGTGTCAAGTTAAGGACCTCTCTTATTCTTCTTCAACCGAGACCAAGACCCTTGGACTCTTGTGGAAACCACATCCTGATTGCTTTCAAGATTTCTCCCATGACCTCAAACTGTGACAATCTCATAGTCACAAAGAAATCAGTAATCTCTACAATCGCCAGAATATTTGATCCGCTTGGACTAATTGGATCTGTAATAACCAGGGCCAAAATCTTATTCCAGTCTTTGTAGCAGTTGAAACTTGATTGGAATGATCCGTTGCCTTCGAACTTAGTTTCCTATTGGAAATCCTTCATAGATGCTTTGGAATCTATAAACTGTCTCGACATCCCACGTTATTGTCTACAAGATAAGTCTATCAGAACAGAGTTGCATGGCTTCTCTCTGACTCGTCTGAAAAGACTTAAGGTGCTGCACTTTACCTACGATGCATTAATACAAGCGGAGAAATCTCTGTTAGGCTCCTGTGCTCCAAATCAAAGGTAGCCCCCCACTGAAAAGTATTACTATACCCCGATTGGAACTTTGTGGTGCAGTGCTTTTATCAAAGCTTCTTAAAAGAACCCTCGATGCCTTTAAAGTTAATATCAGTCAAATTTACCTTTGGACTCATTCCAGCATTGTACTGGCTTGGATCAAAAAGCCACTTGCTCAACTTAAAACATTTGTGAGAAATCGGGTTAGCATAATTCAGGAGCTCACAGAAAGGGATTTTTGGAAACACGTGAATTCTGAAAACAACCCTGCTGACATCCTTTCAAGAGGTATTAGTCCAGATAAAATTCAACATTGTGAACTTTGGTGGTTTGGCCCACCTTTCTTACATCAGTATAAAGAACTGGAACCTTACGATATTACTGCCGTAGAAGGAGATGATCTTTTCCTACAAGAATTGAAAGAAACTTCGGACTTTCCTCTATGTGCCTTATTAAAGAACTTTGAACCACTGGATATAATTAGTAATTGTTCATCATTTACTAAATTGCAGAGTAATTGCCTGGTGTAAGCGATTTATTGAAAATGCAAGACATCCAATGTGCCGAACTATGAGATCTTTAAAGAGTAAAGAACTATCAGAATCTTTAAAGTGTATCATAAAAATATTCAAAGAACTTCATTTTATAATGAAATTCAATATTTAGAAAAAGGAATTCTTCTTCCAAACTCATGTAAATTGTTAAACTTGCACCCCGTTTTAGGTGATAGTGGATTACTTCGAGTTGGAGAACGGTTAAGAAACTCTCCTATTCCAAGAAATCAGAAACATCCCATGATAATTCCCACCACAACCATAATTTTACTTATATTGTTATTAATCATTTTCATGTTCTCTATTTTCATACAGGTGCTGAAGCTACCTTAGCAAATATTAGGAATAGTTTTTGGACACCATCCGCAAGAAATGTAGTTAGAAAAATTCTTAGAACATGCATCACCTGTAGGAAGGTGAGTGCTAAAGGTTCGCAGCAATTAATGGCTGATTTGCCAGCTGCGAGAGTAACTGCTTGCAGAGTTTTCAGTCAGGTAGGTATTGATTATTGGGGACCCTTCCAGTTGAAAACTTTTTCAGGAAAATGCAGGCAGATTAGGAAAGTCTATGTTTGTGTTTTTATTTGTTTTATGGTTAAGGCTATCCATTTAGAAATAGTTAGCGACTTAACTACAGAAGCCTTTCTTGCAGCTTTAAAACGGTTTGTGACTAGAAGAGGGCGACCCATTGAGATCCATAGTGATAATGGTCGGAACTTTGTTGGTGCAAATAATGAATTAAGAAAAATACTTAAAGCATTATTTAAGGGTAAGATGGAAAAAATAATGGATTTTTTGTCGAAAGAACAAATCAAATGGAACTTCAACCCTCCTTCCACACCACATTTTGGTGGTCTATGGGAGGCAGGTGTTAAATCTTTAAAATACCATTTAAAGAGAGTAATCGGCAATTCAATTTTAAGTCATGAAGAATTTCTAACTCTTTTAGTTCAAATTGAAGCGGTTTTTAATTCTCGACCAATATGTCCTCTTTTTAATGATCCGAATGATGTTGAAACTTTTAACTCCTGCACATTTTCTAGTTGGATCATCATTAGTTGCAGTACCTGATCCTGATTACACTGAGATCACCATGAACAGATTAAGTCGATGGCAGTTGGTACAAAGGATGAACCAACATTTTTGGGGCAAATGGTCTTCAGAATATTTAAATAGACTGCAACAGAGACCCAAATGGTGTAAGGGCAATGTAGGTTTCAAAGAAGAGGACTTGGTATTAGTCAAACCTACAGAGAACTCAGATAGTTTAAAATGGCATTTGGCACGAATTTTAAAATTGCACCCTGGTAAAGATAATATAGTCAGAGTAGTAACTTTAAAGGATAAACAGGGAATTTATAAAAGACGCGTTACTAAAATTGCCAATTTACCATATGTAAATTGAATTGTCATCGTAATTGTATTTATAAATACACTCGTGTCCATAAATTAAGGATAATGAAGTTCAGGCAAAGAAAGAGACAGAAGCAAAACAAATTTGACTTATTTGTAAAGTCTATTAATTAAACAAAAGGTAAAGAGCAAAAAAGGTGCTATATGTTCGACATAATTAATAAAAATTGCGATTTTTACTCCCTGGAGCAAATTTCAAAAAAGAACTCATTTATAAAAAAAGTATAACATGGTTAATATGATGGTTAATACGGAGTATGTCTCCCGCAGGATGCAATACAGGCCTTACAACGCCTAGGCATGCTGAGTTTCAAATTATCAATCTGATCTTGGGGAATATTGCACTACTCATCAAGCAATGCCCTCCGAAGTTCCGGTAGACTGGTAGGAAGGGGTTGATGGGCTGCAATTCTTCCGCCAAGCATATCCCCACATTCTCTATTGGATTAAAGTCCGGTGAGCATGCTGGCCAATCCATACGGGTGATATCCTCCGATTGAAGGCATTCGTCTACAATGTTTGCACGGTGAGGACGGGCATTGTCATCCATAAACAGAAAAAATTCAGCACTCATGGTGCTCCAAAACAAACGTACATGTTGTTCCAGAATGACATTCCCGATACATGTGGCCTGTCATCGTTACACTCTGAACACGCAGGTCAGTTCTGGATCCAAGAATAATTCCTCCCCAAACGCGCGCGCGCGCGAGCCATCCTGCACCACCGTAACAGTGTCGTTCAATGGTGTTCTCTTGGTGGTAACGGGTACCTGGCGCTCTCCATATTAAAGTCCGGCGAGAATCAGACTGCAAACTAAACCTGGACTCGTCGAAAAACATCACACAAGACCACTGTTGTGGTGCCCACAATACATGCTCTCTACTCCAGGTTAATCGCAGGCGACAGTGAGTTGTGGCAAGTGGAACACATCTGACAGGCCTACGAGCAAATAGACCAATGTGCCCTAAGCGTCTGTACACGGTCTGCCTTGAAACTGTCGTACCGGTAGCTGAAGAGAGCTGACGAGACAGGTCTCATGCTATGCTCCGTCTGTTTTTTTTGGCAGTAACTGCCAAATACCGGTTCTCATTCGACGTTGTAACTCGGGGGCGACCTGTGCTGTAACATCTACTCACATTACCATCATCTTGGAATCGTTGCCAAAGCCTGAAGATGACAGTCTGGGCGATTCCAAGTTCCTCGGATACTTCCAGTTGGGTATGTCCACATTTCAGTCGTCCAATAGTTCTATCACGTAAAAAATTATCCAAATGCTTCCTTTGTGCCATAACTATACGGTCATTGCACTGAAAGGCTTTTAAAGCGCTTGTGAACAATTTTACTTCTTTGCCACCATTCCTTATATACCCCTCATTTGCACTCTCGTCATTGTGACGTACTATCCGCGCCATCTGGTGGTCTCCTGTAATTTGCATATTCTTCTTCAAGATGTGTGTAATAATTCTACAGGTGAAATTTTTATTCTAGAGTTCAATTTCTGTGTGATTCTGAATTATCCTTAATTTATGGACATGAGTGTATTATTGTGTATCTTTATATATATATTATATTGAATTGTAATTGTTATTTCCATGTATACTTATTGTATTATTGTAACTTTAGTAATATTTCTATAATGAAAACTTGTTGAATGCCTTCGTCATTGCAAGGCGGGGCAGGATGTTGACGCCAGTTGGCGAGAATTCTTTGTATAGATTGCTCCGAGCCAACTGTTGTAACCTTTTTGTAAACAGTTCGAAAGGTTACAACAGTTGGCTCGAAGCAATCTATACAAAGAATTCTCTCCAACTGGCGCCAACATAGGCTTTAAGGCCTCTAGAATCCTGGCACCCCCACAATGCGGGGTGTACGTTACCCCTCCGGACTCCACAGAAACACGATAGATTTGGCGACGGATCACTTAATCTTGAACCTTTACCAAGTGACAAGTACATCGTAAGCATTTTGAGATTTAACATACATTGTCTCCTTCCTCGACATGGTACTGGAACTGGATGAAGGTATTGTAACTATTCACAATTTACCTTGCTGTCTAGCGCAGTGGTGAGTAAACTGCGACTTTCATTCCCCCTTTAGAGATTCTCTCTGGTTTTACTCAAATTTGAAGCAATTGTATAGAAATTTTAATCTAAAATGTCTTAAAAATATTCAATGAAAAATATGTTAACTTTTTTGGCATTTTCGAAAATTTCAAAAAAACCTCGATATTGTTATGCCCATGGTTGTGAACACTTATATATTGGCATTAATTTTGAAACTTTTTGTCAGCTTTAAAGGTGGAATCCGCTCTCATCAAGACCCACAAAATTTGAAGTATGCTTAGTTACTACTCTATTAAAGTTTTAAAAAAATTTGGAAAATCAAAATAGAGAAAGAGTAACCGTCTTATTTATTGCATTTGTACTGAAGAATTTTCGAAATGTATTATTCCTCAGACTCCATTTTGTTTTATAGTCAATGACATTAGCCGCTAAAATACGACCCATGCTTAAAAAACGTATTCCTACCGCTGTGTTCTAAAGATTTTTTTTACAGATCTTTCTGTCACCATACTTTCGATGATCTCTCCTGTATTTAGGTATGTCAATTTTTTGATTATATATATCTGTATATTTGCTTCAGAATTTTCACTTAACGCCAAAAAAAGTAGAAAATGGTCTAATGTTCAATCTGCATCAAAGAAATAAGATAAGTATGTGAATATATATATAGTGAGTGAGGGAATATTAACGTTGCACACTATTCAGCTACTCGAGGGCTTTTGGCGATGGACCTCGTCATTTTGAACCACGGTCAAATGACGAGGACGACACCTGAGCTCCCACCCCATCTTTTAACTTCCACAACACATCAACGGGAGGACATCTGAGCCACGACATATTTAACGTACATCAACCCCCTTTGCACGACGTGTCTTCAGCGGTACATGGTTCGAACTCGTGACACGCCCCGGCCACGAGTCCGTTACCTTGACCACCGATATACATAGCCTCCTCAGACCCGAGACAAAAATAAGAGCTTGATATTTTGTAAAAGGTACTTAAATAGTTATTTTGATCCCTAGGATGTAGAAAGGTGCAATGAAAAAATTTATTTTTAATTTATAGAAGCTAGGGGGGAGGGGATACATCAGGATCCAGACACTACAATCAGAATTTTTTTAAGTATTAAGCAAGATTGAAGTAATTAATTTAATCTTAGATTTTAATCACACAATACACACAATTCATAAATTCAACATGAAAATTAAGGTTTATTAAAGTACATATTACATTAACATTATTTTTTTTTGATTTTCGTGAAATGCCTTGGATGTCTCTAGTACTTGTAAAGCACAGAAAATCGTTGCAGACTGTACATTGTACAGTTGTTAAGCCGAACACTACTCATTGATCTCATTCTCTCACTTACTTCGATGATTCCTATCTCCATCCATTTCAGACATGCGCCTAGCTTTATTGTTATGAGCTTGTAGTGAATCCGCCAAATGGCGATAGATTAATTATGATAGTTTGTCACCTGCGTGTGGCAACCCAAAAAATGAGCCAAGATGAATGTATGAAGAGCGGGAAATGGTCTCATTAGTGAATAAAAAGTTCCGATTCTAACGATGCGTGTGAACTGTTATTTAAATAGTATATTATAACCAAAAATATACAATAAATGGTGACTAAGGACTTTGGATTTAAAAAGCGCAACCAATTTTCATTTATAATCCTGTATATTTAAAACCAAAAGAAAAAGAAAACTGTTTCGAATGAAGTCAAAATGAAACTTTTCGTTCTACAAGAAGTGGCTTGCAGTGAAATTCGCCGGTATTGCACAACTATTATGAGTAATCATTCTCGAATAGAGGAGTGAACTCATAATTATCTCCTTTTTTTTCATTAGAAGCTGGCAGATAAGTGTCATTTTATTCTTTTCCATCAATTTCTGTGCTTCCAATTTGTGTTTGTTATGATTTCCAAATGTTTTAACTTTTGAGAACTATTTTTTCTCAGCGCGCGATGTTATTTTATTTAGTTATTTATATAGAGAATATTGTTAATGTTAAATAAAGTAAATGAATAATGTGCGCAAACAAAAAAAATGTACATAAGCATAAATCATATTTAATAAATGTGCACATAATATTCTTATATTACATTTAATTTCGTATATAGACAAAAAAAATGTCTTACGAAATGTAATACTTCTTTAGTATTTATTTCGAAGCAATTATATTTTTTAAAAGCAAGTGTATGTTACATTTATATTGGTGTATTTTCTATATATAGTAATATCATTTAACAATCCTTGCATTATGACCGAAGTAAATGCTGTGCAAATTCCTGCTTATAATAAATCGGACCCCGCCTTATGGTTTATCATGTGTGAAAGCACATTCGCTCTCGCTACACCGAAACCAATAACTGAATCAATAACTAAATATAATTATATAGTTTCTCATATACCACCGGATATTGTATCATTAGTTAGAGATATTCTCATTAAACCTGATGCTACTGATCCTTATGGAAATTTGAAAACAGAACTTATTAACCGCTCGGGTGAATCTTCAACGTAAGAAATCCGACAGCTTTTATCGGGAGAAGAGTTAGGTTCTCGCCAACCTTCAGAACTATTGAGAAATATGACGCAACGCGCAGAAACTTTTAACGTTCCAGAAAAATTAATGTTGGAACTGTTTTTGCAGCGATTGCCATCTAGAGTACAGTCCATTTTAGCTGCTGTTTCGGATCTTACTTTAGCCAAGGCTGCTGAGATTTCGGATCGAATTTTCGAGGTTACCCCAACTCCGGTTGAGACTTATGCAATATCGGGAGCGTCTGCTACTACAACTGAGGATAGGTTGTTTCGAGAAATTGAAAAATTAAATAAGCGAATAGATTCTCTTTCATTCTCTCGTAGCCGCTCACCGTATAGGTATAATAAACATTATCACCGCAATAATAGATCAAAATCTAGGGATTCTTCCATATGCTGGTATCATCGCCGTTTTGGTAAAAGGTGTAAAGAGGACAAATGTGTTAAACCCTGTTCTTGGCAGGGAAACGATACCAGCAAAGAGTAGAGGCGACTTATTCTTTGCCTCAGGAGTCACGTCGCCTGTTCATTAGAGACCGAATATCAAATGTTTCTTTTTTGGTCGACACTGGTTCCGACGTGTCCTTGCTCCCAGCACTTGAGTATCATAAGCGACATCCTCCCCAACTTACCCTTTTTTGCAGCAAATTCCAGCACTATCAATGTATATGGTCAGAAAACACTTTCTTTAGATCTTAATGTTAGGCGAGAATTCATTTGGACATTTTTACTTGCAAGTGTTAAAACACCTATTCTTGGAGCCGATTTCCTCCACTATTTTGAATTAGTCCCAGATCTTCGCCACAAATGTTTACGAGATTTGAAAACCAAACTTCAAACAACAGGTCATATAAAACAAGCTGCACTTCATTCAGTTAAAACCATTTCGAGTCATGAGACACTTTATCATGACCTTTTGAAATCTTACCCATCCATAACGAGATTACCTGATCCAACTCAACCAATCAAACATAATACTGTCCATTTCATCAAAACTAACGGACCCCCTGTAGTAGCTAAACCGAGACGGCTTGCCCCAGATCGCCTTGCGATTGCAAAATCTGAGTTTCAACAGATGATGCAGCTGGGACATTTAAGGCCATCTTCAAGCAACTACGCATCTCCGCTGCACATGGTTCCCAAAAGGGCACTTTCGATTGGCGACCTGTGGGGGGATTACCGTGCGCTAAATGCACAAACAATCAAGGATAATTATCCAATTCCTTGTTTAGCTGACTTTACGGCTAATTTGCACGGATCAAAAATTTTTAGTCAGGTCGATCTCGTTAAGGCATATCACCAAATACCAATGAACCCGGATGACATCCATAAAACCGTGATTTGCACTCCTTTCGGGCTTTTGAAAGCACCCGCATGCAATTCGGATTATGTGGCGCATCAGCTACCTTTCAGAGATTCATCGACGAAGTCACCCGTAATTTAGAAGGTGTATATGCGTTCGTCGACAATATCTTAATCGCTTCCAGAGATCCGGAGGAACATCATAAACATTTAAAAGCCTTATTTTCGAGATTACACGAATATGGCCTAAGTATAAATGTTTCTAAATGCGTATTCGGTGTTTCAAAAATCGATTTTCTTGGTTTTCACCTTTCAGAAGAAGGTATTCAACCACTCCCCGACAAAGTCAAATGCATTACAGAGTTTCCCAAACCATCAACTCTAACTCAATTGCGTCGCTTCTTAGGTCTCTTCAATTTCTACCGTTGTTTTATACCTAAAGCTGCCCATTTACTTGCTCCTTTAATACAATTTTTAGAAGGGCATAAAAATAAAAAGAAAACCCGTTCTACTGTTCCCCAACCAACCGAACAACTACAATGGAATGACGCCGCCTTTCGTTTAGCTAAAAATGCTATAGCTGAAGCCGCACTTTTAAGACATCCGATACCTGGAGCTTCGTTGAGCATTTGGGTAGATGCGTCGGATGTCGCTATTGGCGGCACATTAATGCAACTTTCTAAAAACCAATGGGAGCCAATAGCTTTCTTTTCAATGAAATTAAATAAATCCCAACAAAAATGGTCCACTTATGACCGAGAGCTATTTTCAATTTATTCCACAATCAGAAAATTCCGATACATGTTAGAGGGTAGAACATTTCAAATTTATACTGATCAAAAACCACTAATTTATGCTTTTAAACAAAAAGTAGATAAATGCTCACCCCGGCAAATGCGTCATCTTGATTTTATTGCACAGTATTCTACTGATATTCGGCATGTGCAAGGAAACAAAAATATAGTTGCCGATGCACTTTCAAGAATCAAAATTGATTCTATTACACAATCTCATATGTTAAATTTTAGGGCTTTCGCGGAAGCACAGACAATTGATTCGGAGTTACAACAATTTCTTCACGATAGTACATCATCTCTTCATTTAGAACTAAAACCATGCCAGGTTTCAGATCACAATCTAATATGTGACACTTCAACTGGTACTCCACGTCCGTTCGTCCCTACTACATTTCGTAAACTCATTTTTGAACATTTACATAATCTATCTCATCCAGGAATAGCTGCCACTACGAAACTCATTTGCTCAAGATATGTCTGGCCATGTATGAAAAAACAAATAAAAACGTGGGTTCGAGGCTGCGACAAATGTCAACGATCCAAAGTACAGAGGCACACAAAATCACCTCTCGGTACTTTTTCTACACCAGATGCACGTTTTTCCCACATTCACATCGATATAGTGGGACCATTGCCTCCATCTGATGGTTTTCAATATTTATTAACGATGATAGATAGATTTTCCAGATGGCCAGAAGCTGTACCCATTCCTGAAACCACAGCAAAAACGATCAGTCGTGCAATATTTCATCATTGGATCGCACGTTTTGGATGTCCTTCGCTTATCACAACAGATCAAGGCTCCCAGATGCGATCATCGTTATTTGCTGAATTTACGCGGATTCTTGGAACAGATAGGGTTAAAACAACCGCATACCATCCTATCTCCAACGGTTTGGTCGAACGTTTCCATCGTCATTTGAAGGCATCCATCAAAGCCCACGAAAGTTCCAGATGGACAGATGTACTTCCGATAGTTTTGTTAGGAATAAGATCAGCTGTCAAGGAAGACTTGAAAGCCTCGTGTGCTGAATTAGTACATGGCACAACATTACGTCTGCCTAGTGACATGTTGAATGTATCGATAATTCCGCCATGCGATGAAGAGTTCATTACTTCTCTGCGTAATATCATGCGCCATTTGAATCCAGTTGCAACTTCAACACATGGCCATTCTGCTCATTTTGTGCATCCAGCACTATCCTCATGCACACATGTTTTTCTTCGTATAGACAAAGTTAGTCCACCTCTCACTCAACCATATACTGGACCACATGAAGTTATTGCAAGAACTGATAAAACTTTACAAATTATTATTAATAGTAAACCATCCTGGGTGTCTATAGACAGAGTTAAACCTGCTTTTGTCTCACAAGATTTTGATTTTCTAGGGCACCCAAAATAAACACTGCTCTTAAAGATATTACAACCTCTCCTAAGACTGTTTCGGAGGGTCAAAAACAATTTTCTAGTTCCAGCAAATGCTTACCATCTACTACTTCAACCAGAACTCGATTTGGCAGACAGGTGCATTTTCCAAAAAAACTGGCAACATATATTACTTACTAATGGACATTTAAATATTTTTTTTTGTACATTGTTTCTTGTAATTCTGTGTATTATTATTGTCATTATTTTTTTTACTTTTCATTGTATCGTTCCTTTCAGTCACTGGGGGGATACTCCTGTAGTGAATCCGCCAAATGGCGATAGATTAATTATGATAGTTTGTCACCTGCGTGTGGAAACCCAAAAAATGAGCCAAGATGAATGTATGAAGAGCGGGAAATGGTCTCATTAGTGAATAAAAAGTTCCGATTCTAACGATGCGTGTGAACTGTTATTTAAATAGTATATTATAACCAAAAATATACAATAAGCTGCTTGATGTGGAATACAAGTCGTAACTCTGCGTTTTAGAGGGGACTCATCATTTTCATCTTCGGCTAGCGAAGGAGTGGGAGAAAGCTTCTTCAGTAAGCTGTGTATGAGTGTATTTGCTATACTGAGTCTAAACGCAAAATATATATAGTACAGAATGTCCTTAGGTTTCCCTAATTCTGTCATATTTCTATATGCGAGCCATGCACTCGACATGGTAAAGTCTTTCATATGTAGAATGACTTGTATTGTCCATTTCTTGGTTCGGAACTTCTTCCTGTAGAAACTAATGGTACGGTCCAGATGATCGATACCCCCCATGTAATAATTGTAATTTTTTACAATGTGGGGGCAATCTTATCTCCTGAAAATCAAATGAAACTGGATTGAACACTTATCTATATACATTCCCTATTGAGTTGGAGCAGAAAAGTCAAAAATTACATCCTGATCTTCATCATCATCATCCATCTCACTTCCGTTATATCCTTGATAATCATCTTCATTTGACAGTGAACTCAAATCAGAATCATCGTGATTCAACAGCTCTCATCTGATGTAAAATATATCACTGACAAAAAATACTTATAAAATAAAAAAATTATCTGGAAAAATGGGTAAAAATGGAAAGCAAACACCTCAACTAAAGATTTTAATTCAAGAAATACTTCTATCAATCTTCAAATCCTCCCAAAATGTAAACAAAAATTAAAACAAAATTGACTTAAAAAGTATGTTCATAAGTGATTAGGCCCGATTGTATCACATGTGATGCAAACAAATTTATCAAGTCCTTATGCTTTAATATTTCAGTAAAATTTCTTTTTTCCTGTTAAATAGTAAAAAGTACAAGAAAAAGTATATTTTAAAAATAGTTTAATATTTGCATATGAATAAGAAAAAAAATATTTACTTAGGCGACGTGCAAACATCTTGTTTTGATTCTGAGACGCTACTAGAAATCGCTATCACAGACAGATACTGCCATCTGTTGACTAAACGAGGAAATTATATGACACTTTGTATCATGTGATACAACCAGTTCCAAATTTGTTTTTGCAATTCAGCCTTCGCAAAAAATTATGAAACTTTTGTATCACATGTGATACAAGGGGACCGTGGAGGATATAGTCTCAAAATATTACATAAAAATTACCAGTGTACACACAATGGACATTCTAGTTTAGTTCCCAATTTTAAGGTCCAAAAATTCTTGGAATATTATTTTAACAACCCCCCATACAATGGCTCTACTCATCAGAGTTCCATGATAAATATTATCACATGTTCTCCATTGAATTCAAAGCTGACATTAGAGAGAGATTTGCTGTTCTACTTGTAAAATTTAATTAAAATTTCTGATTTGATAATTGGATAATAAGGCTCAAATGTTAAGATTCTTCGAAAAGTATTTAAAAATTAGGAAAGAAATACTTTTGTTATAGGTGTACTTTTAAATCAAATGCATTTTATTTCCTTACATACAATATATATGCTTTTAAAAGCATCTGCAAAAAGCTTTTAAAAGAAAATTTCTGTAAAAAACGAAAGCTGGCAACAGCGAAGTGCATGAACTGATAGGATTGAAATGTGATTGAATTTATCATGTGACTATAACGTTAAGAACTTATTGGCGGAAAACACATGTTTATAGGCATCATGTGACTATGACGTTACATGAGCTTAGCCCATTGAACAAACTTTTAAATTCAAGTTTATTTTAATGCACGCACTGACCTGATCGAGGATCATGGGATCTGCCCCAGATGTTGCGAGGATGGTGTACAGGTACTGGTTCTTCTGCTGTCCGGCCACGTGGAGGGGAGTGCGTCCATTCTGTCCGAATGCGAAAAAAACTATTCTTGAAATTCTGCGTACATTGGAAGGATTCATGATAAAATGAGATGAATTAAAAAACGCATCCATTTTTGAAATGTTTGAGTTCAAAAGGTCTTCCTTTTTTAAGAGGGCTCTAAGGAATATTTATTTTATTTATAATTTTTCCAATGTTTTGTAATAAATTTAAAACAATTCTTTTATTCTCACTAAATATATGTATCGGGATTTTTTTACCTAGATCTTTACAAACCTCACGGGAAATTATTGTTTTTGATAAATAATGGCTTATATGTGTCTAGAAATAACCATTGTATTGTATAACCCTTCTAACCATTTTGTCTTGAATGGTTTACAATAAATATAAATTATTTTTGCTAAAATGGTTATGACTCATTTTTTTTCCTATCTTGCGTATCGTCAGAATAATTCCCTATTAGAAATGTTTCTTCATTTTCTCTTGAAATAAAACTGTGCGATACAGGGAACATTTTTTTCCTCTATAACATAAAGAAAACCCCGACAGAAGTAGTGAAATATCAACATTATGCCTGTAGTAAAATGAATTTTGCTTTTAAATTTAATTCATAAAGTTTCATAGCATATTTGAAGGTGAGGAATAAAAAAGATACAAAAAGATAAAAAAGAAAAAAATCCTTACAAAAGCGTGGTGAGGCCACGCAACAATTCCATGCTCACCGAATTTTACAAGAGGGATTTCTTCCAACTGATTTCATGTGATGATAAAGGACTCAATTTCGGTGCCCCCAAAATAGTGCAAGAAGTAGAGTTATGATTTTCTTAGCAGTACAATTTACGTGTGTAAAAAAAAATGACGAGCTTACTTTCGGAACATCTCTCGCATATATAACACTTATATTAAGTAATTAGACAACATAACTAGTTTCCTTATAACAGGTGATTCAATGTCTCTCGTTTTCATTTTTTTCAATTCTCCTCCATTGCTGGTTTAAGTTCATTTTAGGCCCTGAGCACAGAAGATCTACAGGTCTCCTTGGCAGAAGGGGATCAAAATTTGTTACGAGAAAATCTGGTTATGACCAGCTTATGCAGGCCCGTATCCCCCAATGAATAATCTCCATAACTAAGCAAGTTGCTATATTGAGGAACAACTTTCTTCCCTCTTCTTAAATGTTGATTAATTATTTAATAGATGGATTACGCATGCGGAAGAAGGAGTGCACTTAGCATGAAATATTATTATAATCTTGTGCAAAGCAAGTTAACAACTCATTAAAAAGCAAGCAATTAAATACTCATTAAAAAAATTCCACGTTCTCGAACTTATGAAAGGTCGAGAAACAAGAAAGCACATACCCTGTCCTTGACATTGAGTAAGGTCGGGTACTTGTCTAAAAAGTAGTTAACGACGTTGAGCTGATCGTGCAGCACGGCGTGGTGCATTACCGTAGACCCATCCGCGTTTTTGGACTTGAGCACGTTCTCGTCGTTGCCAATTTGCTTGTCCAGGGACTGGAGGTCACCTCTCTCCACCGCGTGGAACAGAGATCCCAGATTCATCTGCGAAATGACGAAACATCAAAAGATTCAGAAACGAAATAGCGTTAAACTCTTGCATGATAATCGTTCTGCAAGAATTCTTACATGTACATCCAATTAGTTTATTAGCACTAAAATTGCAGTCACTCTGAAATACACTCATTGTCACTAAAATTTGCTCACCAAGAAAAAGTAGTCAAAATGAAACGAAATTTTACATATGTAAGTGCTACTTTGTTATAAGTAAGTGATCACACAGAAATCAAAGAAAAGGGATAATTTATCGCAGGAAAAAAATACAAATGAACAGAACACACCAGCTGTGGTAGAGATGTGTCGCTGTAAAGCAAAGCCAGAATTGAGGCGTTCACCACGGGGCTTCCACACATGAACACGATTGTCATCACTGCTCGAATTTCGACTCGTCGCTGAAGATGACCTGGCCCCATTCCTTTGTAGTCTAATCCCGTTGCGCGTGACACCACTCTAAACGGAGGCGTAGGTGGGTGGGTGTCATTGCCAGCACACGGACGCCGGGGTACTAGATGACCTTCAGCCAAGCGCCTTACAAAGGTTCGGGAAGACACAGGGGTCCACAGTGAAAGTGTTTCCTACGTCTGGATAGTAGGCTGTGAGGCAGTTAGCTCTACGTATGCGTATTGTATGCTATGACGATCTTCTCGACGACTGGTCTATGTGATGTGACCCGAGTCTGATCACCATTTAAATCATGTCTATTCTGTCCACTGGTCTCAATACCTCCTCACAGTCAAACCAGAAAGGCTAACTTGACGAGCTACTCGCTGAGTTGACCATCCAGTTTCCATCATTCTTCCCCTCTCGAACTCTGACAGCTGCTCATATTATCTTCGATGACGGCGTAACGGCATGTGTACCTTAGCGTTTATTTTGCAAAAGATTAAGTACACTCAAACTAACTCTGCTTACCTGCTTTTTTTTTCCAAGGAGAAAGAAGTTCAAGGCTCTCTAGCGACATAACTCAACGTGCGCAATCACGCTTAATTTAAAATCATTTACACATCTATCCGACATGTACATTCACGCTAAGTTTTATTACGATCCCATAACTATTTCTCGGTGCGCAAATTTTTATGGCAATGAGAACATTCCATGGAATAAACAGAAATAAAAAAAACTAAGCAAAAACTGTTCCCAAATGTTCACACCGTAAAAAATTCTTATGAAAATCACAAAGAATTTTTATACAAAGTCCACTTAATAATTTTTTGGGTCTTTTTAAATGCTTGCTCTTGTCATTGATAAAAATTCTAGAAGCATCGCCACAAAGTATCAGGTACCATGAATATACGAGGAAAAATTTGTTTTATTTAATTTCAAAAAACAGCGGTAAAATTAGCACATAAATATGAGACTTGTATCGCTTTAAGAAATTTATCTAAGAAAATTTTATCAGTTGAAGATTTTAAAATGTACTTATTTCAGAGTAATGCTTTCTTAGAAAATTTTTTTGGAAAAAATAGACTGTATTTTTATTTCGTATCAAAATACGAAAAACTTATATAAAAATTATTAAAATTATTAAATTATTTAAAAATTTAAAAATTTCTTTTAGACTTAATCATTAATATAAAGAACTAATTATATATCTATTTCTTTTATTTTAAGCAGCTCTAGGCAATTTAATTTTCCGTTCTTGTTTGTTTCTGCAATTAGTATTTTACGTATTTTTTATTCCTTTGATACTACAATAAATATTTCTTTTTGTAATCTTTATTTACATAAAGTAAAAAAGCGACTCACACTTACTCATCTCGATATCTCCGAAACTATCAGACAATAGACTTGAAATTTGGTAAAGGTATTTCTTTCATGGCGTGAGTAAGCGAGGGAATATTAAGTCACACTGTACAGCTACTCGAGGGCTTTTCGATGACCTTTTGCATACTAATCTGATGGACTTCGTAATTTTGAACCATGGTTAAGTAACGAGAACGACACCTGAGCTGGAACCCCCTTCCCTAACTATCGCACTACACCAACGGGAGGACGTTTGAGCTCTTGACAGATTTAACGTGTATCGCTCCTCTACACGGCGGGTCCTCAGTGGTACTAGGCTCGAACTCATGACGCGTCAGCCACGAGTTCGTTACCTTGACCACTAGGCGAGAGCGCGGCCACCCTTTCACGAAGTACAGATCCGCTAAGAACCGATTTCACGTTGAGAAGGCTGAAGGGTGTTACAGATAAATATATTCGCTTTTCGAACTATTATATCTACAAATTTAAAATTTAGTAGGCCAATTCCTTTCATTGAGTAGAGTTCGTCTATGAACGGGATTGACGAAAATTGACCCCAAAAAGGGTCGCGAGTGGTTAAGGGGAGTTAGAGGTAAAAATTTCTCTCTTATTTTTAAAAACATGTTAGTTTTTTTCCACCATGAACATATTTTACGGAAATTGACTTCTATAAGGACAGGGAGTAACTGGAGCGTATTTGATACAAAAATTATCCAGGTTTCGAACTACTAGACTTACAGTAAGGAAAATTAGTATGCATGTTTCTTTTGTTGAATTGAAATCCGCTAAGAATAGGTCTTACGGTAATCGATTCTTTTAAGGTGCTACTGAAGCTTATTCATAAAAAAATTCCGCTTTCGAACTATTAGACATGAAATTTTGTTTACTTTAATGAGCAGAGATCCTTTAAATGTGGGTATTGCGGAAATCTCTTTTGATGGGGGTGACGAGAATGTAATTGTACTCTAATTTTAAAAATATTATTTAGATGTTTTGTTCCTTTTTAAATCAAGAGGTGAGAGTTATAAGAATATTTTTCGACGCAATCGAATTCTTAATCCTAGCTATCAATTGATACATATTCGTACAGCACCATGGAGTACCGAGCGAAGCTATCGAAAATCTTTCGAATGTCTTAATAGACCGACATACGTTCATTTACATTGGATCTCAGAAATTCTTCGATAAAACATGGAAGGCATGCTCCTTCACACGATGAGATGGCGCCATTCTCCTCACCAGGTAAGAGGGTAGAGACTTGAGGTACTGCCTCACATCTTCGTTCCACGACGTCTTTCCGACCAGATGCTGTCCATATCCTTCTTGCACAAAATCCTTGATGCTGTCCAGGTCACCACTCTGGAGCCAGTGGTTGATTTTGTCCATGGTGACTTGTGGCAAAGAGCCTGCGGCGCCGTTGATACCTGAACAGTTAATAAACATGCTTATATTGTCTCATCACTTTTGAAAACAACCTCTTATTTTATCAGATAGTTTAATAAAGAAAAAATATATACACCCAACTTTTTGACACAAATTTGAAATAACACAGTTTTCCCAATATACTTGTTAACGTGAATTTTTTGTTCTAGCATGAATCCCTCTCCCTTCCCAATTGTTTTTAAATTCTAATTTTGACAGTGTAATCAGAAGACGGCCAGTGATATACATGATGATGCGTGACTGACTTAGTCTACTTTATGGCTTGTTTACTTTGTATTCTGGAGATACGGGGAATACCTGGATTTTATAATTATTTTTTCTTTATTTTGTTGCATCTCAACTTGAACACAGCGTTTCGTTCTTCAGTATAATTGTATTTTGGATTAAAGTGTGTAAGGATCTAACCTCCGCGCCTAGAAATGCGGGAAAAAGACTAACCATGTTCGAAATTACTAAGTTTATTTGCAACACAAACAACAATACAAATTTTATCCATCAAAACCAAGAGATGCACCCAATTAAAGCAATATATCGACAATTAACGAGGTACGCGAAGTATGAGAAGACTAATTACCGGCAACACTTTCTTATAGTTCAAGAAAGCTGCCTTCCTAGCTATCTAATCTAAATTCAATCTCCAGTGACAAATCGTCATCTTAATTATGACACTGATCAAATACCGAATATCTGCGTTACACTTTAAATTTGATTAATCACTGCTCCGTTAACAGCCTACCCTATCTCTCTATATAACTTGAAAGCCTAGACTTTATATAGTAGTCATAATTTACATGTTCACGTTCTCTTCTTCAGAGGGAGCAATTTAATAAAATAGTTTTTAAGGACCAAAGATTCCCCAAGAGGTTTGTTAATGAGAAGGTCGCGGATTGAGCCGTCACAAATGTTCAGTTCATTGAATGCAATAAATAAATTCAATAAAGTTATAAATGTTGACGTTTAAATTAAAAAAAATTTTTAAAAATTCGATAGTGAAATTTCGAATATAATTTGTGAGTACTGCTATTAACCGCTGATTTAATTTTTTACGGCTTGAAGTTTGCTACAAGTACGGAACAACATTTTCTTACTCATGATCCTGACATAAAGCGTGCATTAAAATTTTAACGTCAGCTTAAGTTTTGTATCGCAGGATATCAAGAATTATATAAACATCTTGAAAAAAGAAACACAGAGGCCGTTAATAACGAACGTAATTCTTCATTTGAATCAAAGACAACAGTTGTACTAGACCAGGGAGGGCGAATCAATGGCACGGGACACAATATTTTGGGCACGCCAGTGATCAAAATGGTTTGCATTATTTAAAAAATAACAAAGTTCATTATGAAGTATTACGAACAAACACGAGTGATCGTGAGCACGTTCTTTCAATTCCTACTTTAGCTCACACTCTCTATAAATTTATACATCTTCGGGGAGTTTTCAATCGTTAATAAAATTCATTTTAAAGCGCTCAATTGAGCTGAAATTTTATATACATGATTATTTTAGATGACAATGCAGTCATTTATTTATAGTCATTTATTCCTAATTTTCATTTGATTTTTTCATACGTCTGATAATTTTATATAGACTGAATTTTCACTGTACACTAATTTCAATTTTTTTGTTATAAAAATGAATTGTTTGTTTTATAAACAAGTAACATGGATGGATTTCATTATTACTATTTTAAACGGATTTTTGGAAAATTATTCAGAGTTTTGTTATCTTACACGATTTTTTAAAGTTATGGAACATATCCCCAGATTAACCATATGTTTCATGTAATTTTTTACACGGGTTTCTAAGAAACGCATCGAACAGGTAAAAAAAAAGTTGTGTACACCTATTTTTCCCCTTTTATTTCAAGAATGGAAATATCACTAATCATTCAACAATTCTTTCAATTATTTGAATTTCAATTTCGAATCTTTCAAGGCAGAGAACTTAAAAAAGTTTTTATTTTTACATAAATTTTGCCTCTTAAATACCTATTTTTTCCACAAAAGTATTTAAATTAGAAAATGCAAACTTTTATTGGAACATCATAGGCTTTAGATTTTTTAGGTAAGAATTATTCACGGAAAAAAATATAAATTTCATAAAATGCTTGAAAATGATTTTTAGAGGTCAATAAACAACACTTAGAAAGAATTAAATCAATATAAACATTTATAATTAGAATGATGCATAATTTTAGAATGGCAATATTTACTTCTATATTCACTCAGTTACTCACCACCTCCTCCTGCTGCTGCTTTCGACTCCAGCCTCCAAATTACGGGACATGTGAGTAAATAGGAAATATGCAAGAGTTCAACGAAACAATTTAAATTTCGAATTCAAATTGAAACATGCAAAAAGTAATATAAAAGTTTTATTTTAAGTCAATTCCTACTTAGGTCAACAAAGTTATTTTAGTTACTTTTTTTTGTAAATAATTAATATAAAAATATGTCTAGACATAGGGCAGAATCACACTATTAAGTGGCAAAATAGAAAGGGATATTTATGGCAATTTTCCATTTTCCAAACGATACATGGAGTTGGACTATTATTTTTGTTTGTTACTATTTATTCATTAATTAAATTTAATTAAGTAATTAATTTTCGAAAAAAAACTGTTAAGTGTCAAGTGTTATCAACTGTATATAGGAAGTGTTATCAACTGTACATAGGAAGTGTTATCAACTGTATATAGGAAGAGTGTGAACTAATAGTATAAGAATTGAAAAGAAATTATTTCCAGAAACTTGGAGAGAGAAGAAAATTGTCACCTGGCAATTTCTTCATTCTCTGTTGGGGAGGAGGCTCTGATTTGCTCCTCTGCTTCTTGGAGAATTTCTGGTGCTGATTCAGTTTGTGCGGGATTGGCACGTGGTGCGTCCGGTAGTACTCGGGAGAGCGTCCTTGCTGGAACAAGAAATATCATAAGAGAAAACATAGGAAAGGGATTAATTCATGTTTCCCCTTCACAGCTGGATTTATACTCTAAATAAAATATTTTCTCCAGGAGTACAGTTAAAAAAAGAACAGAAATAAATTTCTATTAACTAAAAATATAATACTATTTTCCTTACATTAGTACATATTTCTTATTAATAGGAAAGCAATGAAAAATGTTCACTATTTTTTTACAATGGGGCTGTGGATTGGTATTTTTAACTTTGCAGACATTCCCCAGGAGCTGTCATCACTTTTTAGTGCGGCCCCCTACAGGCGATACCAATGGCCGCAAGAAATTTTAACGCCCAGTTACCTCGACAGAGGGAGGTATCTGAGCTCTGACGATGTGAAATTGTACTTAGGAATTTTGTTGCCGAGAGCACCGTAGCCAAACGGGCACTCAAGGCATTTTTTACGTGCCGCATAGTTATCCGGTTGTATAATCGACCGCATAATCGACGCTGTAGATTTTCTGCGTCATGAAAATTCATCGACTTGGGCCGGGGTCAAACCCACGACCTTGGGTACAGAAGGCCAGCGACAAACCAACTACGCCACCCAGTCGATCAAAAGGATCATTATTATAAGATAAGATGGAAAATAAAATTTCTTTCCCATGTTGGCAAAATGAACACAAAAAACTTAAGTGTTGAATATATTTTTCATCTGTTCCTCGAAAAACCATTGCATGCCTTACATGTTAAATTTTTTTGACAAAGTCAATTGAGAGGAAATAAAAAGAGAGGAAAAGTTGATTACGTTGTCTCTTATTCTGGAGTCAGCTCCTGCTTCTAGAAGCATCTTGAAATAATTCGAAGCACCGGGTTCTCGAGACATCGCCGCGGCGTAATGTAAGGCAGTGCGACCTTCCTGAAAGGAAATAGAATGTAAGATATCTACTGTGATTGTATAGTGAAAAAAAGGAAAGACGTTTGTCGCCTTTCAACCCACAGGAAAAAACCTCATATAAAAACAAACAAATAAAAGAACCATTTTTTAAATGCAAATACCCTTTGCTTTCGATATAATACTACGTATACGTAAAATTATGTATTGTCTTGGGTTGTGTTTGAATGTATTGTCTTGTGAACTTCCGCTTTCGTTTGTGTGTGAATATTAACGTCACTCTGTTCTGCTCTACTCGAGATCTTTTGGTGACAGATCTTGAACCATGGTCAAGTGACGTGGACGACACCTGAGCTGACGCCCCGCCTCCCTCTTTTAACTTCCACACCGGGAGGACGTTTGAGCTTTCGACATATTTTACGTGCATCAAATCTTATACAGAGGGTCTTCAGCAGTATTAGGCTCGAACTTATAACACGCTGGCCACGAGACCATTACCTTGACCACTAGGCTACCGAAGCCCCGTATATGGAAGAAAAAGCCATTTTTAAACAAATAAGAATTTTTATTCCATTCTTCAATTAATTCTTAACAATCTTTAATTGAAGCCTACGTGGGACAAGTTAGCTTTAAACTACTTTAAATGCTTACAAAACTACTTATCAGTCGAAGCAGATATTCGGCTGCAATTATCAATATCCACGCGAGTCGTCGAATCCTTTCTTAGGACGATTCAGATATAAGCTCTCCCTTATTCTAATTGAAACGCAGTCAAAAGCTGTTTTCTCTCTGTTTTTTCTCTAGGTCACAGCCTAGCCGTCAAGTAAAGGACTCGTGGCTAGCGTGTTATGAGTTCGAGCCTAGTACTGCTGAACACCCTCCGTGTAGATGCTCGTTAAATATGTCGAGACTCAAACGTTCTTCTATTCGTGTTAGGAGAGGGAGGTGCTAGCTCAGGTGTCATCCTCGTCGCTCGACCATGGATCAAAATGATCAAGTCCGTCGCCAAAATCCTTCGTGTTGCTGAAGAGGGTTACGTTAATATTCACTCACGATCACTTTTTCTCACTTCATTCACTTGACATTAAATAGCTTCACAAAAAGAGGATTATATTAAAAGACCCGAAGAGAACAAGTCGTATAAAGTCCTAAAATGTATATGTAACTGCAAAAAGGGGACATGAGTTATCATTTCTTAAATATTCTATATCTTATAATAATTAAAGGCAAATTGAAATAAATACGAAACCATGACATATTAATAATAATGAGTGAAATTTTTAAAAATTATTTTATTGTCCTATCAGGTTAATAAAAATATTTATTGTACATAATAGGAGTGATTTGTTCATTACTCTGACTATAATATAAGCATTTGAAAACGATTTAATGAATTTATTTTTAATACAACCAGGAAACTCTCACTGCGGTCAGTACACAAGAGCATATTCACAGTACTCTTAAAAATGAGCCTTTAACTGTGTGTGTGTCAACGGAAAAAAGAGTCAGAGCTTAATAGTGTTTGCACTTTATGGTGGGCTCCACCAAAAGACCGATTTCCTGTTAGTGAACTAATGACGTCTCAACGTTCACGTAGTTTCGCGTGGAAAAGTATCCAACGCTTATGTTCTAAGGCAGGTCAACAATTGACCTCCTTTTATCCAGTCGAAAAAAAGAGGACTGCCACAGCTTCCAGTTTCAAAGTCACCGCATGATTGGCGACAAGGGCCACTAACCGGATAGTAATCACCGCGACGTTCAAACAGAAATGATTCTGTCTCATGAGTCGTCTTTGTAGACGTGTATTCCACCTTTAAATAGAAACCAAAAAGTGAAACCCATATGCTCTACGACGCTTCCCCACTCAGCGACAGCCCAACTCATTCCAAAGGGTTCTCTGATTGACTTTCAGATTCGCTTGGACTCTACACTCTCAGTGGCTTCTCACGGTGTCAATGTTGTTCTAACGCTGCCCTTCACAGGAGTGTTTTGCTTTAAAAGTGACCACCGCGTCTTTCAAGTGGCTAATTTAAGAGAGTATCTGATAGATACCGAATAAAAAAACTGCTTTGAAAAAAGAATGAAATTTCGTATTTAACTATTCACATTTCAAAAGAACATTTTGAATATTTTTTTATTGAAATGTGTACCTTGTCCCTGGCATTGACGGTCTCGGGGAACCTATCTATGAGGAAGGCCAGTGTCTCCGGCTTGTTCATGAGCACAGCCCTGTGGATGGGGGCCATCCCGAAGTGGTCCTTGGCCAGCACCATGTTGTCCGTCTCGTGAAGCTGGTTCTGCAGCTCCGTCAGGTCGTCATTAGACACGGCGATGTGGATTGCTTCAATCTTGCGAACCAGCAATGGAACCTGACACGCGAGCAAAATAAGAATTGTTAGTCTTAAAAAACACACTTACAGCTTTACCTTTTTTACTCTCATTGCTTAGGTAAAGTTAGGGTTTTATTTACATAAAAAAACCAAGAATTTGTATAACTTGTTAGTTTTTATTAATAAGCTACTCGTTTTTCGTAAGGGATAATTTTTCAAAAATAAAAAGTATTATTCTTGATTAAGTATTAAAGAAAGTAAAACCCGTTAAAAAGCAATATATAGAAAACTGTAAAATACCTTTTTAATGAACGCACTAATTATTTATCTATAACGCTCCTCGGTAGTCAATTTTCGCAAACCCTTTTTTCAAGCAGATCTCTCTCTACACATGCTAAATTTCAAGTCTGCAGATCTAAGAGTTTAAAAACAGGAACATTTATTTGCTTCGCCCCTTAAGCCCTCGTAATGTCTCTTTGGGCCAATTTTCAGAAACCCTCTTTAGTAACAAATCCATGAAACAAACGCGCCTGCCGAGTTTTAAGTCTGTAGTTCTAATAGTTCAAAAACGGAATTATTTAACTTTAATGCCCCTTAGCACTCGCAACGTTCCTTGTGCATTGATTTTTGAAAAATCGGTTTTTTAGTGGATATCTTCTCCATCGAAGGAACCCCCCAATCAAACATCACTTGTGTGGATCTAATAGTTGAAAAACGGAATTATTTAACTTTAATGCCCCTTAGCACTCGCAACGTCCCTTGTGGGTTGATTTTTAAAAATTCGGTTATTAGCGGACATCTTCTCCATCTAAGGAACATTCGAATCAAACATCAATTGTGTGGATCTAATAGTTGAAAAACGGAATTATTTAACTTTAATGCCCCTTAGCACTCGCAACGTCCCTTGTGGGTTGATTTTTAAAAAATCGGTTTTTAGCGGACATCTTCTCCATCGAAGGAACCCTCCAAGCAAACATAAATTGTGTCAGTTCAAAAACGGGAATGTTCATTTCTAGCGCCCTTTAGTCCCTTAAGCTATCCAACTACTTGCGAAAACTTTTTTTTTTAAAAAAATGAAATGGAAATTTTTTTACTTATTTAGTATATTTTAAGGCTAAAATTAGGAAGAGAAAAATGAATTATTACTATTTAAATGGGAAAAAATATGGGTAGAAATTGACAAAAAATTACCTAAACGGGTTCCGCTTTGTACAAATAGTAAATATACAAATTCTCAATTTTTCAATTTGGATGTGTTACTTTGACCGTCAGGATAAGAGATATTTTAATTTTTTTACAAAAACTAGTGGACTTTATCTTAGCTATTATATGAGATTGCTTTAAAAAAAACAGTGATTATATTCACATAAAGAACTGCAAATTTTGTAATAAAACAGTTTTTGATAAATATAAAGGTTAAAGCACTTCTACTGTTATACACAGAACATACACACAAATTTTCAACAAATTATTTAAAAAACTTTTTGAGCAATCGCTGCCCCCGTTTCAGTTTTTCGAAAAAAGAACACATTTTGAGTAAAATGCATTTTTAAGTTTGACATCTTATGTAAAGTTATGCCATCTGCTTTTTTACTAAAACACTTGTAGTTTTTGTTTGGAAAATAAAAAACTTGGTATTTTTATAAAGCTAATAAGAGGGCCTATACAATAAAATCATAAGAAAAATTTGTCAATTTTTTTTAAAAAAAATCATGGTTCGAGCAAATAAGGGTATGGGCAAATCTGCTTTTGTGTGTGTTGCATGTCTCTACTTTATGAAAGGGACGCATCTGATACTTAGCAAATATCAACTCTATACGTCTAATTGTTCAAAAACGGGAATATTTATCTTAAGCTCCTTTGGGGTCGATTCAGGTAAAAACGAGAACCTTCTTTCATCAAATCACTCCCTTGATTGTACCGGGAGTCGTTTCTTAGCGGCTCGCACATCATACACTTTCTTTACTATTCATATAAAGGATAAGAGAAGCTTATTTATATATATATACTCACTCACTCAACACGATATCTTCGAAATTATGGTTCGAAAAACTTAGTAACTTCTGTGTTAGTCGACCAACATACCTGAAATCTGGTAGGCGTGTTCCTTTCATGGAGTAGAGATCCACTAAGAAAAGGTTTTGAGTATATCAATCCCCTAGGGGAATGCGAGGGTATAAGTGCCATTATAGATAAGTGTTCACGTTTTTTCAACTATCAGGCCTATGGAATTGATATTTGGCATGCATGTTACTTTCATAGAGTAGAAAATCAATACAAAAGTGGTTTTTACGAAAATCGAGCTCCCGGGGGAGTTTTATGAGCACGTTTTATATATGAACAAGTAATGTAAGAATTTTTTTAAAGTCAAATCCTCTATTTCGTTAGAAAATCTTACTGGCGCCATCTGTTGCAGATAAATGTAACTTCATCAGAAATAACGCAGAATAAATTTAAAATTTAAAAATAAAATTTAATTAATGAGTTAAGTTCGAAAAATCTGCATTAACATCACGTGTTATCCTTTACAAAAAAATTTATTTTAACTTCAGTGGATGTATGAAAAAGTATTTTATTAACGATTGAAAATTTGAACTAGATATATATATATATATATTGGGAGAGAGTGAACTAATAGATGAAATTGAAAAAATTTCCGTTTATGGACTACTAAACCTACAATCTTGAAATTTGAAAAAAGTGTTACTTTAGCGATCAGAGATCAGCTAAGAAGGTTTCCAAAAGTCGATCCACAAGAGACTTATGCCGGTGCTATAAATAAAAAAAATACTTTTTTTCTTCAAGTACTGGAATTACACACTTAAAATGTGGCCAATATGACTTTTCGTTAAGGAGAAATAGGCTAAAAGCCTTTTTTCGTGCTTACTTTGCGATTCACTTTAAGTTAACTCATTAAAAATTTCTTTATCCTTCAGTCTCTATTGCTTTATTTTTCAAATCACCCCTACAAAGAATAGATGCAGGATATTCTTGGTAAATATAAGCACCAAAACATTTAATTGAAAATACATTTCCCTAAAATGCTCTCCATTTTTCAAAAATTAAGATATTTCAAACTTTAAGGTAAAGGTCTTTGTAAGGGTATATGAACAAACCTCTAACTCTTGTCGCTGTGTGCGCCCGAAAACACATTTCGTAACTGCCCCTATTGGACTTGGGTACTATGGACGCATTGGCCGAACGTAGGGACATTATGAAAAGGGTGATAAGAGAAACCGCCCTCTCGACACATTTACCTTTTCCAAACGGAAAGGCATTTTGCCCAGATTACAGGTTTGGCAAAAATAAATAAATTGAAACCTTTGTTTTTAAACAATTTGTATCACAAAAGATGTCGAATCTTTTATCTATAAATTAAAAATAATTAAATGATGAAAATCAAACTATTAATTTCGCACACAAATCATTACAAACTTAAATAAAATCCTCATGTAATGAGGACTTGCCTTTATGTCATACGCTACACCAGTGGCATAACAGAGAATATTAGGGCCCTCCTGAAAAGTCAGGTTTTGGGCCCCAAACACGTAATTGACGTCAGTCAAGCTTTGGGCCCTTTAGAATCCCTGCCCCTCGCAACGGGAGGGGGGTGTACGTTACGCCACTGCCCTACACTCATTACAACAGAAGGAGTCCCCTTTTTTTTATCTTGACACATTCCTTATGGAACCAGGATGACCAAGAGCCATAACATTGCATCCCTTGATTTTTTAAATTCTTTAATCTCCATGAATGTCTATACTGAGTGTCGAAAAATATACATTAGTAAAAATTCTATTGCCGCAGCAAAACGACGGATTTGAAACATCGAACCTTTATCATCACCTAGTGCACATTGTAAAAGAGAAGTAAAGCGTTTGATTTCAAAAAGCTGTGTTTATTCTGTGGTCAAATAGCTGATGAAGCAGCAGAGACTAAAAAGAAGACAAGTACAGACGCACGATCAGTGGAGTGAGTTCTCTCTCTCGAGAGAGAATTTAAAGACGTTTTTAACAAAAGCAAAAGAACGTAGTGATTCTATAGGAGAATAAGTGATAGATCGTATACTTTGTGAGTATGATTTGATCGCCCCTGAAGCAAAATATAATACTCTCTGCTACACCAATGTCTTAAATCGATTACCATTTACTGAAAAGAAGCCTCGTCAAGATAATTAAGTCTCAGAAGCTATAGAAGAGATTTTTAATTACATCGAAAATCACGACGATTCACAATTTACATTGAAAGAGCTCAGAGATTGTTCTGACGGGGTATGTACTAGATGATAAAATTATAATTACGAGATTTCAACAAAAATATTTGACAGATATAATAATTACGATATAAGTAGAATCTTTTAAAATCATATATTTTCGTGATACACAATCTAATATATTATCAAAAGCTTGGTATGATAATAAAAAAGATCCCGAAGAAGAATGGTTACGAATTGTAAAAGCTGCAACAGCTATTATTCATGAAGACATCCGGTGATCTGTCATTGAAACCAAGTCTTATCCACCACCAATTAAAATGTTGGATGATGTTAATCAAGCTAAACCTTAAAGTCTATTACATTTCTTACAAAAAGTCACAATTAAAATCAGAAAAGGAAAAGTAACTAATTAAAAAAATGCACCGCAATAAGTCATGCAATAATGGCTGCATTACGAAAACCATCCTTTTCATCTCAGCTACTATTAAGCCTTTCTGTATTTCTTCATAGATGATATGGATCTAAAAGACCAATAGATGTGTTTTATAGCTTGGGATTTGCAGCTTTGTATCATAATACTGCACAGATCAAAATTTCAGCAGTTTACCATCCACAGCTTCGTATTTTATCATCGGAATCAGGCACGTGCGTACAATATGTTGGAGACAATGCCGATATAAATGACCATATTCTGGAGGGTAATATAATCTACATGGTATGGGGATGATTAAGTTTGTTATTCCAAAAGATGCTGTTCTTTGCGATGATCGCATACAAAAATGTACAACCGAACTGAGTGCGAAAGAGTTAGCAGCAATATCACATGTGTCTCTTCTACGGTATGGAAAACCAATTGTATCTGGATACAAAAAAATTAAAGTCGAAAATCAATATCTGCGGGTTTTTTAAAAAAAAGCGGGGGGTGTAGGAACTTTTATTAGGATATTAGGATTAAATTTGTAGATCAACTAGCTCTAGTATTCCAAGAAGGAAACTGTCCTGTACAAACATATTACATGAAAATGGAGTACGAGTCTTGTTAGCGATATACAATGCTCCAAAATCTAAAAACAGTATTGATAATCTTCTTTATACTCAGTGTTCATCAAGTTAACAAAGCTGAATAAACCTGTGTAGTTATCCAATTTCCACCAACAATTGCAGCGGCTCATCAACACATTAGCCGTGTATATTATTAAATTCAAACTTGGTTAGGGAATGATTTCGAACCTCAGGAATAATTTGGATTCTGCGGACTGAATCTTGGAACAGATTGCGACAATATTACCGCCGGCTCCAGAGGAATTACGCAACACAATATTTTGCAACTGCAAGAATGGTTGTGGTTCACGCTGTGGATGTAGAAAATCGGGGTTGCAACGTTCTTCAGGTTGTTGCCAGTAACGGGCAAGCTTACTTCAATGCTTCACGATATAAGAGCGATCTCGATGAAGATTGTACTTTTGATCCCGAAATCCTTCAAGATTTGGAGACAAATATCCTTGACGATGAAAATAATGAGACTAAATTGGAACTTTTCGAGTTACAGGAAGACAGGTAAGTAGAAGAGGAAGAAAACAAATTAACATTCATGTTCGTCTTATTATTAATTTTTTTGTAAAACCTCTTCACATCCGAATTTCAATTGTAATAATTGTATAAAACGAAATTTCTAAATAAAAATATAATTAAAAATTACTCATTTTATTTTTTCTCTGCTTTAAGTGTAATTATTATATATAATAAAGAATATAATTAAAAAATACTCTTTAAGCATATATGTCAATAAATGTTGAACTACTCGAACAGGTAAGTGTTAAAAAATGTATACTTGATTAATGAAAACTATTATTAAACGTAATGTAACAATTAATAAAAAATGCAAGATGTTTATAACTATATATGATATTTAAGGTTTATAGACTTTATTCGGCGTATTATATCATGTGACTAACAGTTGACCGTACATTATGCGGTAGATAGCTAAGCGCTTCGCGTTCAAAGCCAACTATCCCAAAAACGGTTTGATCTATAAAAATGATTCAATTAAAGTTATAGAAAATTTTATTCTCTACAAAATGTATTATAAATGTAAATAGCTTTACCATAGGAAACGAGAATTTTGCACCTCGACCCCGATTTTTTTACCTTTGACCTTGAATATCTTAAGGCGCGGACACGAGACTTTTGAGACAACTTTTAGAGTGCCAAAATAAAGGTCTATACGAGTTTTCAGCTTATTATCTCTCATTCTGTAGTTGACCTTTATTTTTGACAAATATGACTGGACTAAACACTGAAAATACATGATGATTTACAATATAATTTTCGGTTTTAATTTTGGTGACATAGAACAGATAGTTTGTTTAGCGCTTTTACTGGAAATAAAGCTCCGGATTTTCTCTCATTATTTTCCAATTTTTGATAACATCCCAAACTGATGCCAAATGGGTTTCATTTCCAAAAATCTGTGAGCCGGCATCCCACTCTCTCCACACCGCCTCGACAGTAGCAGCCCCATTTCACGACGGGGTTTTGGGAGATTTCAAATTCGACACAAACAACCTCGGCCACCCTGACCACTCGGTTATTTGGGGCCTATATATACTCAAAGAAACACGGATGAATGCGGCCAAATATACGTCACCTGATCACTGATGTATTTCTGCAGCTTGGCGTTGTCGCTTTTCTGCAAAGCGACTTTCTCCCCGTAGCCCTCCAGAACAGCGCCTTCCAGCTTCTCCAAGTCTGCCTCGCGCACCCACCGCTTGATGTTGGCCGAGTTGATCTCCAGTCCTAAAGACGAGAGATGTTTTTACAATATTATAATCAACACAGATAATTTTGGTAACACAGGATAGTGACCAATGGCAGATATGTATACAGTCGGACTCCAATTGAACGAATTCATTGGAATCGAACATTTCGTTCGTCGTTAATTTGGGGTCATTCGTAATATCGGGGTTCAAATAAAATACAAATTTTTGCTCTTTTATTTTGGAAATTCCGTTATAAGCAATACCCAAAAATATCCATAAATAGAAATTAAACACTTTTTATTAAATAGCTAAAATTACTATTAGTGAATTATTATGCACCGGTTAATTCGAAATTTTAAAATACTAAGTAAAGGTGTTTGGACAATCTTTTTGATACCTGACTTGAAAGAGTTCTTTTTCGACTGTATGCAGAAAAGAAAATATTGTATCATTTTCATCCGACTGCATAAGGTATGATTCCACAGCTTGAAAACAATGTAAAGCATTAGAAAATGTGAAAGTTTTGATAGGAGTTTCATTATTAGTTTCTATATCAGAACTGTTATCCATCGGCTCCTATAAATCAACAATTGCATCAACTTCAATTGAACATATAGGCAGTCCGTCATCAAATGTAACATTATAGCTGAAGTTTTAAAATATCCCTTGCGTTGTCGAGTCGGATAAGACGAGAAAGGAATTTCCTGTTCTATTCAAAACTCACATGATAGGTTACGCTCACGACTCACATCTGGACCTATAAAGTCTAATAATGATCTACGTCCCTTCTCGTAGAAATGTGTTGCTTCCAAGCTGCTTCTTTTTCTGTTCCGGACAAAAAAGATATGCCATTTGAGCAGAAGTCCAATTTTCTCTAATAGAAAGTAGCACAAACATTTTTTGACTGTTGAAATAATTCGTTAAGTTGTGTTTTCTTTTAGGATTTAAATAGGGTTTTTTGCCTTCATTTTAATCGGGAAGAGAAAAAATTTGATAAATTGGAGTTCGACAGTATTGACAATAATTTACAATGCAAAATAAAAATAAATATGAAACGGTATTGATTAGTGTTTGTGACTAAATATGAACATTTATAAATTTATGTTCATGTGCGTTCGGATTCGTCGTAAAATTAATCCTTAAATGCATAATGTAACCAGTTATATACATTCGAATTCAACTTAATTTTATTCAAAAATCTGTGTGTGTGTGTTTCCCAACGCATGTTAAACCATATATGAAAGAAAAAACTCGACATTATTTTTGGTGGATAAGTTATACGTATATTTTTTGACACTTGAATGGTGGTGATGATAAAGTTTAGGGTGCTACTTGGAAAAATATTTTCTATTTTTGAGTTTTTTTTATAAAAGAAGGATTTATCTAACTTAAAAAAAATTACTTCTCATCTGTTGTCAGGTACACAATCAATGTTTGATGCTGCATTTAAAAATTTTATTGGATATATGTCAGATTTTTTTGTGAAGTAATGTAAGTTGCCAAACTATTTTCAAAATAAATACTCAACACACTATTACTTTTATTTTTTTAAATCTATTTTTTACGTAACCTATGACTACATTCCTATGAAAACCAAATTTTCAAAATTCAAAAGAAAAAAAATCACGCGCTTAAGAGTTAAGGGTTTGTTTCTGTTCGCAGTCTGATAGAGTCGTTTCAAGTTGAAAAACACTTGTTTTCTATTTCTATGAAAATTTCTTAGAGTAAAATTCTTTAAAAATAAAAGGATTTCCTAATATTTTTCAGACTATTTAAAGTTAAGGAATATAAAAGTGTACAATTAGGAGGTAGAATAAAAGTGTATGTATACGTACACTACCCTATTACATTGATTCGGGGAGACGGTTCCAACGAAAAGTAGAATAAATCTTTGGACAGCTTCGAGGAATATGATTTCATAAAATTCGATTATTCAGCTGCTTAACGAATATTTGTAAACAGAACAAATGAAATATATGCCCAATAGTTTCGTACACATTTTATATTAAAATCCTTCGCACATATTATTATTTCTTTAGTTCTAAATTATTTTTACGAACTTATTTTTCTTACATTAATTATGAAGCAAAAAATGAATTTATGCTTAAATTCTTAAAGAGATTTTGAACTTTGTTCACTTCTTTGCCATAGGGGTATTGTAAATGGAAAGATTATCTGTAGGTGAAGAGAGAGTAAAAACCCTTCAATAATGCTAAGTAAGTTGAAGTGACCTTGGTGACATATCACCTGCTGCCAAATTGGCAATATCAGATAAAAACTAACTTTGGAGAATCTTGGAAGACGAAAAAGTCTTAGCGTCTTTTAGAATGGTTTCACTGAGTATATAAGGATGACGCTGTAATTACTTGAGATTTCCAGGATAAATTACAATTCACTCCTAGCGCACTTGCCTGTTAATTACGTGTAGATATTAATTACATTTAAAAAAGATAAGCCACGTAACAATCCATCTTTTCATTCTCACAATATTTATTACCATCTAATATGAAAGAAATGAGTTTCAGTGTTCCATTGGAGGTATGGGATCTTTGAGTTTTTATGAGTATACACTTAATTTACAAAAGGCAACTTAAAGAAGTTGATATTCAACAGAAAGAGCTTGGAGACCTTTTGCGAAAAATTCAGAAGGATATTTTGATACTGTCAAATAAATATCGCATGGGAGCGTTTCATTTTATTTTTAGTTAAAAAGGAGCAATTAATTATACTTCTGGAAATTCTTTATAAAACATACAACCTTGTCACAGAAACAAACTCTAAGACACAAAAATTCTACACTCTATGCGATTTATAGGTAACTATTTAAGATAAATGATCAGTTTATTTAAAATTTTAAATAAGTTTAAATTTTAAAGCTATTTATATTGAACAAACTGCAACTCAATGTAACGTAAAAGTGATTCAAATAATTTTTTTTCTTTTTAATAAACCTCGAACAAAAAGTAAACATTTTGAAATTGATCAATAAATGAAGCCCCCCGTGATTGAATAATTCCTCCGCATCTAGAGGTTTGCTTACGTTTTAATTTCGGAGGAGGCAACAAGGGCTGGCTTCTGAAGAGAGTCTTCTTGGGCATCTTGAAGCTCACGTGACCGTTCTTCACAGGCTCGGAGTCTTCCGCCGAATCACTCTGCTCATGAGCAAACAGAAATAAATATTCTTAGAATGAAATGCAACTCATTCATTAAAATTCGATCTATTTTATAGATTCCATCTCAAATACGAATTTCTGTCACCCTCATCTGAGAGTTTGCTTTAATTAAGGAATTCAAAGTTCTTACCACTTCTCCATTGGTGGGTCGAATATTTCCATTGAAATCTAACGCTAACGCGGCTCTGGTTGGATAGGGAGATTCTGGAAGAAATATAGAAATTAAATTTCTTTCCAAATATCATTCATTTACATAGTTTATTTGTAATTCAGTCCATAAAATGTTAGTATATGCTATTGCTTATATGTTAATAGTAGTCTGTTATCGAAAAATTGTTGTAAATTAAATTTAGGAAGATGAAAGTAAAAAAAAAAAAAAAAAAAAAAAAGGATTTTTAAATTTTTCTGCAAAATCAGGTTTTCTAGAAATTCTGTAATGCGAACAATATATACAAACTAGTGATAAGATATTTCTCAATATGATTATTTCTTTAAATCAAAAATAATTCAAAGATAACTTCCGACTTATTTTTCCGATTCCAACGGATCCTTGGGGGTCCTAACAGTGGCGTTACGGAGAATATTAGGGCTCCCTGCAAAGTCCCAGGGTTGTGGGGGTTATGTTACGCCACTGGGTACTAGGTGACTGCTAAAAGGGTCTGTGGCAAATTAAAATTAATTTGGGGTGAGGGAACGATGTCCGCGAAATGTTTCACATAATGTAAAATATTTGAGAACCACTTTTAAATTATTATGAAAGTTAAATTAAACAAGTCATGATTTTTACGTGTTAAACAAATTTTAGAGTAAAATGTTATAAAACACATAAGAAGTAACAAGCGCCGCACAGTGAGCGTCAGGCCGATTGCGTTGTGTAACCATTTATGGAAGCTTGAAGAGGAACAGAATGTCGCCTCTGACGCAAAATATGGCACGGTATAAAAAGAGTAGTAAATCTAATCAACAATTCAGTTTTGCTTTGTCCATGATCCTTATACGTGAAATGAATCCAACCAAAAATTCTTAGTTTTGATTTAGTAGTTAGTATTATTCATCTCATTGCTTCACTCATCTCATGCTTCAGGTATCACAATATTGTTACGGGATAATGAATATTTAAAATTGTGCAAATAATTTATATCTTGTTGTGTAATACGTTAATGTTACTTTCTGTAGTATTTATTTTATGTTGAACTTCTAAGATTCGAAAACAAGGCCATTCCATACATTATAATGGCGATTCCACAAAAAACGTGTGGCCACGGTAGACTAGTGGCCAAGGTAATGGACTCGTGGTCGGTGTGTCATGTTGAACCAAGTGCCGCTGAAGACCCGCCATGTAGGGAAGAGATGCATGTTAAATCTGTCGAGAGCTCAAACATCTTCCTGTTGGCGTGGTGTGGTAGTTAGGAGAGGGGGTGCCAGCTCAGGTGTCGTCTTCGTCACTTGACAATGGTTCAAAATGACGAGGTCAGTAGCCAAAAGCCCTCGAGTAGCTTAACAGTGCGACGTTAATATTCACTCACTCACTCAATTCATGGAAACGTGGCAAAATGTGGGCGGTAGAACTAATTTGGCATCCTTTTTGGCGAGTTGGCGAACTTATGGATGCTATCAGAAATTTATAGAAGAATGTACATTTCTCACGTTGTATGACGTAAGCGGAATTTTCGAGAAAAGTCCGTGCAGATTATAAATAGGGAGTCACTCGCTGAAACTGCATTAGTATTATTTTGACCGTTGATGAGTCGACTAGCAATTAGTTCTGCTGTTAAATGGAACGAACGAGTGCATTACGTACTTGCATTTTAGAAGTCGATATTTGTGTCTTAACGCCGTAGAAGGTGGGAAGATCTTATGAGATTTATCTTGGAAATATTAATGTTGTTTCCTGTATTTCAAGGATCGTTTTTCGACAATAAATTTTCATCTCTCTTGCTCTTTTAGACTGATAGCATAAAATCCTCATTCCCCAATATACGCAACAATATTTTCTCATTTAGGACATCAAAGTTAAATTAATAATTATTCCATTATGCATTGAAACAGAGTTATTTCGCTTTGGGTTTCATGGCCAAGTTTTTGGTATAGAAAGGGGTGCATAGTCACAGTAAGTTTTAGAATCCCCGTGTTAAGTGATGTGGAATTTATTTGAAAATAATTTTGCTTTTTTACGATTACGACGTCCTACTATTCTCGTGTTTTTCTTTCAAAACCAAGCAAAATAAGTGAATCTTACTTCTCTTGGGTGAAGCGACCGCTTTGATCCTGTTGGCGTGATTGGCCATGTAGTTGGCGTTGGCGCGCTGACTTTGCTTCAACAGCTGCTCCAGATGAAGATGTTCGGAAAACTGAAGGTAGTATTCAGCGGTCTTGCCTTTCTGCAAGGGAGGGTTATATATTAGTACAAAAATTATTATTTAACTTCTTTATATCACTGATCAACTTGATTCTCTTATTTCATGTAGTTTTACTTTAAAAAATTATAGTTTAAAAAACTATGAAACACGCTTTTACAGTTCATTGAACTAAAAAGTAAACAATAATTGTTAATATAAGAATAAAATGATTAACGAGGAAATTAATGTCATTGTGGTAAAAGGCCAGGGTGCTTGGTCTTACTAGTTCTATTCCGAATTGCAGAGTGAGTGTAGAAATGTAGTACAAAGCACCCCACGCTTTTACCACAATCTTATAATTTTCTCGTTAATCATTTTATTCTTATATTAAGAATCATTTTTTGCTTTTTAGTTCAATTAACTATAAAAGTGTGTTTTTTAGCATTTTTAAACTACAATTTATTTGTCATCTTTTAGTTTGATTTACAATAAAAGCGTGCTTTTTTAGTTTTTTAAACTATCATTTATTTCCATTTCCAGAAAAACTGGACAATTGCTTACATCATGGTAAGAAATTGCTGAAGTAAGCGTTTTCGCTTTAGGGTTGTAGCTTAATTTTTTAATCGCCAAATATGGAAATGGGATCAGAAATTAGCTGTCAAATTTGGAAAGGGGAAATCGTTAATCCTGATGATGTGATCAGGACAATGGAACAAAATTATTAAATTATTGTATTGTCATCACGTGGTCCTTGTGTGCAAAGTTTGGAATTAATCTGACCTTTTAAAGTGGGTAAAAATCGAGTACAAAGATTCCGTTCAGTTGGACACTGTCGCAGTAGCTGTGTTAAATATGAAAGAATAGAGCACATAGGATCATAGAATTGATTCGAAAAGAAAGAACGAACTAGGAAATGTAACGAACAATGGAAACAGACAAACAGAATGGCACGCAATTAAAATTTCACGATATCCTTCGTGAAATATTAATTGCCTGTAAATGAATTAGGATGGATTTATAGTTGCAATAGGTTAATTTCTATGGGGATTGATTTCATTTAATCCAAATGATCAAAAATTCAATTTGAAATCTTTTTCTGGAATCTAAAGGAGAGTTGTTTAAGATACAAGTGAGGATATAATCTGGGTAAAATGATAATAGTAGCATTAAAATAACAAGAACTTTGTTGTTGTTTCTTATCCCAGATGGTGTATAGCTACACCATCTCCATAAAACTAAACATCGGAAAAAATAGGATTTTCTAAATCCTTGTCAATAGTAAAATTCAACCAATTAAGAATATGACTGAGGGGTGGCCTGATCAGTTTTGCACCTATAATACTCTCGAACGACTTTCCGGCCCGGTTGATAAGTAAGAGATTTGATGTGGCCACTAAATGTTAGAGCCACCTGTTAATTCCTAGGAATGTTAAGTTGTTGATACCACAACGAGATTTTTCTTAAAATATCAAGGGTGAGCAGGGGGTGTGCATTTAATTCAATTTCACTTCAAAGTGCATTTAATTCTATTCTTTTATTCGAAGAGAGTTTAGCAAAATTACACAAGTGTTACCCCGCAAGGTGTCAGTAATGGCATACTTGATCAAACTATCGGCCGGCTGTCTCATTACCATTCAATTCAATATTGAGGGTACCCATTGAAATTATATAGTGTTGAGAAAAGAAAGTCGAACAATAAGATCCAGAATATTTAGGCTTGTCATATCCCCAACAGTTGTCCAACGGAGGAGCACGGCTGTCAACTAAATTCCAAATGTCCCTGAAGACAAGGTCAGGAGCAGTGTAAATAAATTGCAATAATTTCAGACCTAGAAGCTAAACACAGTAGTTATTATTCCTAATCTTAATGTCAAATGTATCATCAGATCTCTTAAGGTTCACACCGCTTCCAGAAATACCAACGTTTTACTGAGCTTAACTTATAACAATGGGCTCTCTGCGAGGTCTGTCCTCCCGAACTAGGGTTTTCTTCCGTTCAGCCAAATAGCCACTTTAAGCTAGACCAACGCCTCGACACAAAAGAACATAATGACCAAATGGCTTATAAATAGTCAACGAGATAGATCATACAGAATGATTAGAGAAGATTATATGGATGCCTATGGATGATATTGCTACAGATACATTGTCGGGGGTTTTTGGTATCATAGACTACGAAGTTTTTCGGATTGCCAAGATCGATAGGTTTCATCTCATTCAGATAAGTACCAACTGATTCTTACCTTTTTACTTGTCCTATTTGCGTATCGCATGGTCATTTCTGGTGTTCAAATTAATAAAAGTAAATTATTGCAATTCTTGTGGTAATCATTTCGAGTGATTCAATGGCTTCTCCACCCTTACTTCTTTCCTCCCCGGGGAATCCTGCTAATGAGCGAGATCTCTAACTGTACCAATATGAGGAGGAGGTACCTCGACAAACATTCATTGTCAGTTCTTCCTTTCTTTTTTTACCGTAATTTACCTTCTTATAAATGAATTTTTACGACAAATATCTAACAAAATCATCTGTTGAATATCTGCAAGGTACGAAGTACGACACAAAAAACGAGACTAAGCGTGTAGCTTATAAAAAGAGTTGAGTTAACATCCTCCCATACACCTCCTCTATCCATGTGGTCAGTTTCGACAACCAATCACACCAGTTTGGAGCACTGTGTCGTTGAATGAACATGTGCAACAGCATTCTGCTTGAACAATGTAAGAACCAACATCAAGTTTCTTGTGAAATTAATAAACCAGCCACGGAAATATTTCAAACGTTAACCGAGGCTTATGGAGATGAAACCTTGTCACGTGCACGTGTTTTTTGTGCCACACCTTGTACAACCAATAGAGCTCAAAACATACACTAAGGATACAGTACAAAAAGAATCATTCGCCATTACTTATTAATTCGTTATGGCAGAAACGATTTAGTTACACAAAGCACTTACGTAATCTAGAACTAGAGGATTGGCACTGAAGGCGATGAGAAGGTTGTAGATTTCGTGGTTATCCTTAAGACCCGCTGCGTAGTGGAGAGGGGTGCGGCCGTCCTGTTCAACAGAGACAGACATTATTATTAACAAAAAATTAAATTGAAAAGGAACATTTTGTATAAAAGGTATTTTCACCAAGTGGGTATTTTAAATCTGTTCAGACACCTTTAACATAAGAATGAAAGAAAATATAGGGGGATTCCTAAAGAAATATACACTTTCCAAATGCTGTAAGCAGTCAGGCTGCCACCTTAGCGAACCATGAGGTAGACGTACTCTTAACGTTTGTGTTTTACCCCTGACGGAAGTGACGTCGTTCAATAGACTAGAGAGACAACGTGTCTAATCACGTGACTAGATAACCAAAATTGCAGCATTTGCAGTGAAGAAGGCTTTTCGTGTTCTTGAGTTTAGCAAAATGTCACGGAAGCCACTTTTGGGGATATGTGAGTTGATGACACAGTTGCAGGATAATATTAACAACCACCACATTCTCTGATTGGATGATGCATCACCATACTGGTTGGCCAACGTGAGATGAACATCTTCCTCACGAGTCACGGATTACAGCATTCCACTTACCCAATGATCATCCAAAAGTCCTGACTTAACACTTTGGGATTGCATCCAGTTAGGTACTCGTTCCTATTCTTCCTGTTGGTCTAGCAGAGCTGAAACAGCGTATCACAGCCACTGTCGATGGACTGGATTCAGATATCTTAACACGCGTTGGGATGAAAATGAATTACCAACTCAATGTGTGTCGTATGACTAAGGGTTCACATAAAGAACATTTGGGAATGTCTCTAACACAGTGGTTCTTGGTCCATTGCTTGGTCTGCACTTGACGCAGAACCACAGATGTCTCCACCGCCAATGGTGCAAAGAAAGATGCATGTGGGTGGCAGAATGGAATGAAGTTGTCTTTATTGACGAGTCACGCATTTGTCTGCAACACCACGATTGTCGGATTCGCGTCTGAAGACACCGTGGAGAGAGGATGCTGAACAGCTGCGTTATGCACCGCCACACTGGTCCTGCACCGGGTATTATGGTATGGGGCGGTATTGGATATCCCTCTCGCACTCCTCTAGTACGCATTTCCGGTACTTTAAACAGCCAGCGCTACATCTCCGAGGTGTTGGAGCCAGTTGTCCTTTCTTACCTTCAGTGCTTGGCCACAGCCATATTTCAACAGGATAATGTGCGAACACACGTGGCACGCATTGTCCAAAGGTTCTTCGTCAATCACCAAATTGAATTGCTTCCCTGGCCGGTTCTCTCTCCAGATCTTTCGCTGATAGAAAACATGTGGTCCATGGTTGCTCAACGATTGACCCAGATTACACCCCCAGATGCCACACCAGATCAACTTTGGCAACGTGAGGAAGCTGCTTGGTCTGCTGTACCCCAAGAACACATCCAAAGTATCTTTGAATCAATGCCGAGGCGTGTGGCAGCGGTGTTCTCCAACAATGGTGGCTACTCTGGCTACTGATTCAGACAGGAACCACACTTCACAGAAGTCTATAAATTTAATCATTTGATACTTAGTCAACATGTTATCTACAAAATAAATTTTGTTGTGCTATCTCTTGTCTTTCTTGGTGTTGCATTTACGGTGGCCAGCAGTGTACTTTGCGGATAATTAACATTAAAAAGAATTGCTGAAATAACATGACGTAAAAACGGAATTCCATCTGAGTGTCTCATTTGTAAAGTTAAAAGTTAACGCAGATTTTCGTACATAACCTAAAGGATCTTGAACAAAACGTTCGTTTCAAATAATACACCTAGATATAGACTATATTTCTGAATTAATTTATGGGTACGTTTGAAAGATGTATTTCTTAAGAAAATAATGACACAAATGATTTTGTAATTTCGAAGGTATCCAGATCTGAAAAACATTTGCTACATTTTAAGCTGGATTCTCCAGATCTCAAATACACGATTTTTTCGAGTTAATCTTACAGCATAATCAATAGTCTGATAACACTTCAGAGAGGTTCAATTATCCAAATTACGTCATCCTTCTCACTCTTGAACAGAAGAAATTAGAAAAGTGCAGTCCTCTTACCAGGTCTTTTGTGTCTTTGCTCAGAGGGAAGTTCATGGCAATGTATTCCACAATGTCCCGATGTCCGTACATGACCGCCTTGTGGAGGGGAGTAGCTCCCAGAGGGTCACGAGCTAGGGCGAGCTTTTTCCTGTCCAGGAGTGCTTGGACATCTCGCAACCTTCCCCTTGCTACAGCTCTGTGGATCTCGTAGATCCTCTCCTGCAATGAGGAAAAAGAGAGATATTTCATATTATTTGTGAGATATTGGAGATGGGGTTGCTTCAATGATGTTCTGCCTCACGAGAGCTTTATTAAGAGGAATGAAAGTTTCTTTTCAATCTTGTGTTTATAAACATCACACTAATCATTAATAATATATGCCTGAAATATAAAGCACATTTCCTATAAAACTTATGCAGGGTACCTGCCCCAGGATTATTGGAAACCCATGATCGGAAACGTCTTCGTTAGCTAAGTGGCGTTGTTCACAAGAACATTTATGGGAACTAACTTGCATTACCTCAGTCGTTTGAGCTGTCATACCTGTTGGTATACGATACCAGATACGAGCTGGCAGATGTATAGGATTGGTAGAAGGAGAAGAAAGGAGTTACCTACGGAGAGATGCAACGG
Organism: Trichonephila clavipes; assembly: GCA_019973935.1. Classification (NCBI taxonomy): domain Eukaryota; kingdom Metazoa; phylum Arthropoda; class Arachnida; order Araneae; family Nephilidae; genus Trichonephila; species Trichonephila clavipes. Next base: position 663,096 of record BMAU01001019.1, read on the forward strand.
ATGTTTACTAATTTGCATCATTTGTGGGAATAGGGATCATTACGTGGTCTTAGGAAGAGTGATGGTGGGTCACAAGTGACTCGAACTCCCCGCATGGAGCAGAATGTGTTGGATACTGTTCGAAGGAATTCGAGTACCAGCTTATCAGCCATCACTGTGGCCGCAGGAGGATCCCTGAGTAGTGTTTATCTTGTTTTGCAACAAAAAGGCGCATACCATCTTCAAAGAATATCGCCACAGCACACGCAATATCTTTGACCAAGAAATACTAGACTGTTCGAATTAATTGGGATAAACGAGAAAAAACGACTTTTTTCTTAAGTCTTTGCTTTTAATCATTACATATGATAAAAAGAAAGATTTATAAATCTCAATATTAATACGAAGTATGTCTTCGTTTAGCATAAATGACCTACTGAACACATTTTGGAATTGACTCCGATAGTGCATCGCACACACATGTTCTTAATTTTATCATCGAGGAACTACACTTGTATAGCTGTTTCATCTTTGTTTTGTTGTCGTGCAATTCATCTTAGAAACGGTCTGATGAATTACCAATCCAAACAAGAACTTGTATTTTATTTTCCCGTATAAAAGTCTGTTTTGGACTGATACCGAATTATGACAAAAAGCGGAAGCCATTTTAAAATGTACCAAATGTTATCATGAATTGAACAATCCTGCCACGTAATATTTCTACGTATTTGACAGAATTCTTCATGCCATTAAGAGGAACTCAATTTCCAGTGTCCTTTGTTGTGAAATACCCTCCCAAACATCTCTTCAGAGGAATATTTTGCAGTTTGTTGGAGATGATCTGTTAACAAAGTTTCACCTTCACTTTGTTTTACTGCACTTTATTTGTATCCATGCCAAAATAAATGGGTTTTATAACTGAAAATTACCCTTTTCCAGTCTTTAACAGTCCCAAATTGGTATTTTTTTGGCACATGCAAAACGCGTTTCCCACATTTTTGAATTAGAATTTTTTTTTATCTTCGAGCTTGTTACCTTACGACCCACTTCTAGAAGCTTTTGAGTACAATTGAGGTATTCACTTCAACACTATACTCTAATAAATCCTTTCGAAGGTCTATGCTTGTCTTTCGGGGATCTATTTTGCAATTTCTTACTAGAATTTTATCAGTTCTTGGAGTAGTTTTCCGCTTGCGCACACATTTCCCCTTTTTAGAGATAATGCTCCAGATTCTTGAAATGTTCATACAATTCTTGAAACACTTAATCTGCTGACACCAACTGTCGGATGGATCAACACCACCATGGAAGTGTGTTTGTTACGAGCGAGATTATCTCCTCGGAGTAATATCTATCTATGGACAAACAAAAGTAATACGTGGACAGTAAAATTATAACCATCAGATACCACACTGAAATGTACACAACAAAGCTACTGATTTACTAAAACCAGTCAAACGAGTAAACTATAGAGAAAGTCAATCCGCCACCTCAAGGTAGATATAATGGATTTGTGGCAGTTTGGGACATCAATGGTAATCACATGCCAACTCAGACAAGAAAAATATGCTTGTACCAATTAATTCGAACAGTACAGTATTTTAGAAGATCTCAGTCTTGTCTCTCCTCGTTACTTGTATCTGTCATGCTACTTTCCCATGAAGTTTCCGAGCATAAGTTGCTATGCAAATATGAATCCTTGTGATGTTCCCAACCTCTCCCCAGAATTTGTCCCAATAATCCTGGCACACCCTGTATAATCCAAAGTAGATATTGATGAAGGAGTTTGCTAGTTTCAAAAACAGAACGCTCATCGATAATCATATGCAATCATGCTACTGTTGCCAATTGGCATATAATTCGAAATTGTCAGCATTTCGAAAAATATGTACGGGAATAACATATGACTTAAAGTTATTCCGATCAAGACTTATTGAGGCCGAGTTGAAAACAAAACAAGACGCTGCTAGCATATGCCTTACAATATCCCTGCTCATTGAGGTTACTTTATGATAAAACATTTAATTTGTTGTTGACGCAATCCATTGATTTAGATGACGTTGCCACTCGAAAAGTCTAAATATTAGAACTGTTTAAATTGTCAACTTGCCATATAGATGGGCACCATGTGGATGAAGTCTCTGACGAGAGGATTGGTGGCAGACTCTCCCAGAAGACGGTCCCCGTGCCCCTGGAGCACGAGTTCCTCGAGTGCATCGAGGCTGCCGTTAGAGAGCATCTCTCGTATCTGCATTCGTGTGCTCACAGGCTCTGCAAGGAAAGAGAACAATCAATATCGATACACATGTGACGGATTTATACGTGACCTCCGAACTAATCCTCTTGGAAATCTTTCGGCTATCAATTCACGCTATTCACAACCAGCCCTTCATAAGAAGAGAGTCGTGATAGGAAATTAACTCACTAAAAATAGGCGAGGTTTTTCTAGATTTAATAGAAGAAGGAGCGCAGTATATACTCTAGACAGGTGAAATTGTTATTAAAGGTATAATATTTGAATTATAGAGCTTTGATTACAAATAGAAGGAAACCTTAAGGTGACGATTGTTCACTAAGATTGAATTAAGATTAAATTAAATTAGATAAAAAGTTAGATCCTGAATTAAGAGAAGGATCCAGTTTGTTAGTCGACTAATTGTTTACGCGTTTCTGTCGTGGTTCCTCTTTCACGATTTTTATTGAGACATTCTCTTAAGATTATTATCTGAAATTGTGTCTGATCTTAGTGTTGAAATAGATTAGATATGAATCATGTCGAGTGTTTCTTCCCTTCCCCCCACAGATCTGAGTGTTCGCGAGAGAAGCGCGGGCTTCTTACACACACAAGATATTCACGTGGTAGGTATATGCATTTGGAAAATCGTTTTGAGAGTTCTTTATAGACACGCAATAACGATTTTACTCAACCAATTGAAAAAAAAAACAGAAGAAAATATTCTGATGAGGACTAATCACGATTTTAGCACACTAATTTCATATCAATTACCTCTAACAAGTAATGAAGTAATTTTCATTAGCGAAACCTCTTTAAAACTGATGTACTAGTCAGTAGCATGAATGTGTTTGCAACACTTCCACATTCAATTCAAAATTAAAATAAATTGAAATATGAATGTTCAAAAAATATGAACTAACGCAGTGCTTCTCAAACTGTGGGGCGCGCCCCCGGGGGGGGCGCGATAACCCTTCGAGGGGGGCGCGAGCATCTTGAAAATATAAAAGGCTTAAAAAATTATTTTTTGGAATGAAGTAAAACAAAATGCTTTCTGACAAAATAAAAAATACACATTTTTACACTGATATAAATTATATATATCATCTGGTTTTCCACTTTCAAAAGATTCCATTTCAAACGCTCATTAGCTATCTTTGATCCCAAAACCAAATAAAAAAAGATATTTTGTTTGCTTTGCTGTAATCCCGCGATGAGAGATTTTTTTATTACGTTTCTTGTAACCTCTAGAATAGTACTTTTGATTATCATCTCTTTGGCCTTCAAACTTACTGGTATGCTTAACTTCGTCTACTTTTCTTTTGGGAAAGTTGTAAATAATATTTTTCTGTTGCTTTTTTCCCCATATAAATTAGTTTTATGATGTATGGATAAGCATATTGAGCACTTTGAAGGATTAATTGGCCAAGATGTATTTTTATGAGTAATCTGAAATTGCATTATAAAAAACGTTTTACACAATTATTTTTTTATAACTGACATCGATGTTTTTGTATCGAATACATTTTTTTCATGGGAGCGGTCGCATGAGGCGCTGAATCACTCCAAATTCTGGTAAAACTGTTTATTCGTTAACAGTTTCTTGACAGTATCCTCCGATATGACAATCTTAATGGAAATTAAAATGAATTTGTCACATTTATGCCTCTTTTTTGAGAGTGGCAAACGGTTTTTTACAATCAAGGTACTTGTTTTGATTGAGTTCCCTTCACGACCACTTTTGTTCAGAAATATTTTCTATGAATATGCTATACTTTCCCCTACGATTAACTTTGTGGTTTTAATTGCTGTGTTGTACAACTTTTTATGGTTTATAAATGTAAATGAGCAGAATATAAAAAAATGGGCATCTGTGATCTCTCTATTGAAGGAAGATGAAACTGATCAAGCAATTGAAGAACCTGATGAAATAATGCATATTAATCGTGATATAGCGAAAGTAAATATGACAAAAGTGATAGACATGAAACGTTTGAGTTGAATTGTAATTTTCAAATGCTGCCTAAAGAACTCTATCAAGAAAATTAAGATATCAAGAAAACTAAGAAGCCATAAATGTAACACTTCACCTTGTCAAAAAGACACAAGCAAGAAAAGGTTACACATGCTATTTGTAGATCATCAAAGAATAGCAAAATTACAATAAAGTGAGCAAAATATGACAGTTTTGATTGCAAATAACGTTCTTGTATTGTTAGTGAAAAGTGTCTGTGATTTATGTGTTCTTTATTAAGGTCACGCACATTTGGAACGGTTTCTTTAGTTTTATTGGATTTTTTCTCAAATCATCAAAGAAAAATTAAAAAGTCCTTTAAAGTAGGTAAGTATATTTTCTCTTAGTTAAATTATTCACTGCAATTGTGATTTTTATCGAGCACAGAAAAAAATAATTATAAAAAAAAGGATTGGGGTGACTTGGTGAAGTGATCGCGCGACCATTAACGTTAGTGTGGAGTGGGCGCCTGCTTCCGGGGTAAACATTTTGAAGGTTTCTCGCTTTAAATATTAAAAATAGCACAATTATTCTTCATTGGAATTTTTCATTCGTTTTCCTTATTTAATATTAATTCTAAATGCTAATTTTGTGAGGCTTAAAATTACAGTTCGTTTTAAACTATTTATAATAGGAGCATTCATTTAAAAAATCATTTTATATTTTTGTATGCATTGTTGTGCACTTGGTTTTACTCTTCTTACAATTAAGCTATTATATCAAGAATAATGTATTATTTTTTAAAAAAAATAATCGCAGAACGGGTACTTCAGCCAGTGTTCTTATAAATGTATCAGTACTGCAAAATTTATTTTAAAACTAATTTATTAATACTAATTTAAGAGCAAGTTTAATTATTATTAGTGACTTCCATGGGCTTGTCTTGCAGAGCAAAGGTTTTCAAATGAAGGCTTAATATTAGAAATTGACACTCTGAGTTATTTTTCTATATTTAGCTGTGATCTATATTTTGTCTTCAAAGCAGCCACCGCAGAAAATCCGGTTTCACAAAGGTGCGATGTTGAAAACGGTAAAAGTATACGAAATGCTTTTGTTTTCAGTTCAGTAAATTCATCATCTACTTCTGCCCAAAATTGAAAGAGAGTTTTATTACAAAATTGTCTTTTAATTTCGCCACTAGATGTGAAATCTACGAAACTTTCTTCTTTGGTAGTTGAGAGCCCTTCTGGGTTATTTTGAAATGGATCTCTAATCCAATCGTAACTTGCTATCAAGTTGTCCTCAGCAAAAAATATTTTTCAAAATTTTTTGCTAACATAGCTAAATGATATTCAATAGATTTATAAACAACTTCCACATGTTGTTCTTCAGGTTTGTAAGTTTTTACACATTTATCCGCATTTTCAAACATTTCTAGGTTTTTGCTTTAAATTTCGGCTCCATAATTCTAATTTTCTACAAAAAGCATTAATTTTATCACTCGTGTCAAACATATGTACATTTGATGCTTGAAGTTGAAGATTCAATATATTTAATTTCTCAAATATATCGACTAAGTAGCTCAACTTCATCAGAAATAAACAATCTCGAAATTTCTCAGCTTCCGGTAGGTTTTCCTCTTCTAGAAAAATGGTAATTTCATTTCTTAATTCATAAACACGTTGTAAAAATTTCCCGCGTGATAACCATCTTGCTTCACTATAAAATAGCAACGATGAATGAACTGCGCCCATGTCTTTGCAAAGTCCAGAAAAGATTCTAGATTTTAGGGGTCTCATTTTTACGTAATTTACTACAGTCACAACTGCCATTAGCACAATATTCAGGCCAGGACTAATTTCTTTGGAAGCCAGAGCTTCTCTGTGGATCATACAATGTGTCCAGATGCACAGTGGAGATTTTTGTTTCACAAGTGCTTGTATACTTTTAAATCTTCCTGACATTGTACGAGCACCATCGGTGCATATTCCGACACAATTTTTCCACTCTATATTTGCCTCGTTTATGATATTATTTAAAATATCAAATTATATATGCTATTGCTGTTGCTTTAAGTTTTATTGGTTTACAAAAAAGTAGTTCTTCTACCGCTGACATACCATCCCAAAATCGAACATACGCAATGAAATGAGCATCTTTATTGCTATCTGTTGCCTCGTCAAGCTGAATTGAAAACAATTTATCACGCAACTTACCCAAAAGCTGTTGCTCTACATCTTCAGCGATATCATCGATTCGACAGGAAACAGTATCATTTGATAGGGGTATGGACTGCAACTCTTTCGCAAAATTGTCTCCAAGCATAGTTTCTACAATCTCAATTGCTGCAGGCAAAATAAACTCTTCGGCAATAGTGTGAGGCTTTTTACATCTGGCTTTTTTATATGATACTTTGTAAGAAGTAAGTAAAGCTTTTTCATTCACTGACAAAGTTTTTTTAAAAAATGTTTTTTTGTTTTCCATATGATTTTAATTTTGATTCAAAGAACTCTCGAGGTTTGTTAATATACTCACCATGAAGCGTTTCGAAATGTCTTTTAAGTTTATTAGGTTTCATACTGTCTGCTGCCAATATTTTTGAGAAAATAACACACAGGGGCTTTTCTTCTCCATTTACTTCAGTAATGGTAAATCCAAAATTCAAGTATTCTTGAGAATATTTCCTTGATTTAATTTTCGGAACTATGCTCGTCTGTGCACTTGTTGATGCTTTATTATCGTCGAATGTTCGCTTACGACTTAAAAATTTATCCATGATTTTTTTGTTCCAATTTTCTGCAGTAATACTTAATAGTGTGAATTACAACTAACGCGCAAATTATAAAATGTACATTCAAGATAGATTTGGTAGCTATAGAAGCAACGAATGGACCAAGACTGATTGGAATTGTACGAGGTACAGCATTATTACATGTTTTGCGCAGACGTCCGATAGTTTGGCCAGACTCACGCAGACGCTCGCGAGAATACCAGATGTGATGGATATGAGAGAGCGCAACATAAAGTAGACTATTTTTTATTTTCTACTATAAGTTCACTCTCTCTCATATATCTTGTTCAAATTTTCAATCGTTGATAAAATACTTTCTATTCATTCATTCAAGTTCAAATACATTTTTTAAAACTTGTAGTGGGTGACACTTCATGTTAATACAGTTCTTTCAAATTTTAATTCATTAATTAAATTTAAAAAAAATGAATAAATAGTAACAAACAAAAATTATAGTCCAAAAGCATTTATAGAAAGGAAAACTTTTCGTGCTGTCCCCTGTAACGCAATGGATAGCGCGCTGGGCTTCTAATCTGAAGGACGGTAGTTCGAATTCCATCCGAGATGGCCTAATTTCTAAGAATGTGTGTGATTTCTTCTTTACTTTACTATTTTCTTACACTAATTAAATTTAATTAATGAATAAATAGCAACGAAAAAAGAATATTCCAATACCCCATATATAGAAAAGAAAAGGAAAAAAATTGCAAGGAAAATCGCTTTCTCTTTAGTCGCTTAACATTGTGATTCTGTCATATGTATTACATATTTGTATTAATTGAAACTATTTAATAGAAAGTAACTAAAATAAGTTTTTCTTTGTTGGCCTAAGTAGGAATTGACTTTTAAAATTTATTTTTTATATTACTTGTTCTAATAACATTTGTACTTTTAGAAATGCATGATGGACGAAATAAAATTTTAATTAAATGTCATTTTGCAATCTGTCCCAATTTAAAAAATGAGAAAGGAAAAAACATAACATTATAATTATTACTTAAAAGTAATTTGCTTAAAATATATATTATATAAAAGTAATGTATACAAAATTTAATACTCAAAGTGCATTATTATTGCATTCAATACATTATTATTGGGGGGCGATGAAAAAAATTGTGATTGAAAATTGGGTCGCCAGTAGTGAAAGTTTGAGAAGCACTGTCTTACTTAATTTATTTATTTTTGCAAAAGTAGTATACAAACTGTAATACTTATGCTATTAATTTGTATGGTTTATAATTAAGATCGCGTATAGTAGCTTTAGCGTCAAAGTACATTATTATTACATTCAGTACATTATTAATGTATAAGGGGGGCGCGATAAAAATTGTGATTGAAAAGGGGGGCGCCAGTAGTGAAAGTTTGAGAAGCACTGAACTAACGTGAATTTTATGATAGTTATATCGGAAAATTCCCATTGTTACGAAAAGAGGGAATTTCTGAGGCCGAAGACTAGAGTGGCCAAAAAGATGGTTTGCAGTTAAAAGGCAGGTAGAGTAACCTTGGCGGCAAAAATAGATGCATTGAGATAAATCTAGAAGGATCTGAACCCGACACTTCTTGCGCAGATTGTGTCATACTCACTGCCTAACTTTTTTCAAGACTCCCTCTAAACCTTTTTTGAAAAATGAATATTTTCTCTTGTAACTGACCTTAAGGTCATATCTTTTGAGGGGCTTTAGCTTGTAGGCGAATTCTAAATATATGTTTTCGAATACCGCCTCTTCTGGTATGTCATACCCTGCGCGTGAATCGCAATCACCATTAAAGTTCTAAATTTATGAACACGCTTTAAAACCTTTCTTATGCAATGGCACATTTTTGTAGTTATGATGAAGAAATGTGATATTTAAGTAATTTAATAGATACAGTATATTTAACAGATATAGTACAAAAGTATTTTCTGATGAATAAAATTTGGGGGATGATGAGGAAGAATCGAATGATGAAGAGTACAATAGCACAAGTATGATTCCTCTACTGAAATGGATCCAGATAATTTAACTGAGGGAAGCAAATATTGTCCTTGATAAAATAATGACATCATATTTCAATAGCTAGGAAATGTAATCGTTAGCCTATGACAATATTTTTTGTGTTTTTGAACGTTGCAACAGTAAATGCGCATATTATTTTGTTAAGTACTCAGAAACCACCTACTAAACATCGATCCAGACGCTGATTTCTGAAGGTTTTTGGATTTAGGTTTATAGAAGAATGTAAAGAATGTAGAAACCAGCAAGCGCACATTGTTTCTACGAATATTTTTTTAAAATTAAGATCCAGTGAAAACATCGGACTCACTCGCGTCGAAGACTAAAGGAGTGTATAAACAATGTACTGAATGCCTTAATAAAAATAACAGAAAAACTAAATTTACGTGTGGAAAGTATAATAAACATATTTTATTTCCTACTTTTTTCCTTTTTCACTTTTGTATGCAAATTTTACGGTAAAAACAAAATGTAAACACCCTTGGGTATGAGATACTCCACGTGTGAAATTCCGTTCGTTTTTTTTTCGCGCGAGGAATGCCGTGTTAAGGCTGTCTTCGGTAAAAGTACGAGAACCCCTGAACATAAAACGCGGAACACATTTTCAAAGAGAAAAAGGCCCCTATTATCATGAAAATTTGTAATATTTTAACTCATATATTTGTAAACAACAATATACAGGGTTTCTTAAATTTTGAAATATATTTTATGAATACTTTTTCCCCCATTTTAACACGTATAGAGGTAGCTCATTTAACATTTCAGAACACGAGAAAAATATGAAATACATTTTATTCCAGAAAAAAGGGATCACCGGTTAAAAATGTAAAGTATGATAAAATATGCTGCTCTCTAAAGGATTACGAAGACAGTGCATAATATCAACTTTTCATTTCTTTTATGTCTAAAAAAATATACCAAATTCGGGTTCTATTCTTTAACATTAACCGAATGCTGTCATAAGTATATTCAGAAGTGTAGAAACTCTGACTTTCATTCGAGCGTTCTATATTTTCCCCATAAATTTAGAATTGGTGATATTGTGGATTGAGACAAATCTATCTCTGTGTAATACAACGTGCGTGGTAACTCTGCGAGGGAGCATATTGAAAAGCCGAAAACAAAAGATTATTTCAGAAAGTATTGATTTATTGAAGGTAAACAAACAAAATACATTATGACATAATAAAAAATAAACAAATACAAATTACACTAATACATTTGTAAATGTATCAGTACACCATAATGTATTTTATAATTAATTTAACAAACACTAAGTTAAGAACAAGTTTAATAGTTACCAGTGATCCCCCATGGGATAGCTCTTATCTTCATAATTTGTACGATTTATAATTAATCTCTTAACTGCCCATTTAAACTAAAGCCATTCGCTCCCCAATCGTTGTACGCGTGGGCACCCGCTCGTGTGTATTGGGGGGGAGAAAAGGAGTGAAAATGTACAATTTCTCTGAAATAAGTAAATCTTTCACAAACACTCTGTAGGGGTATTTTTATTGCATTCCAAAGTCTTCGTCGTAATTTTGTGGATAACAGTGCATAGAAAAGATTGTACTTTGGAAAGACGTATGTATATGTCTGGAGCAATTGGCGCTTTTGCTGAGTGAGACGTTTATATACGTCGGTGGAGTGAGTTAATATTAACGTCGCACTGTTCAGCTACACAAGGGCTTTTGGTGACTGATCACGAAATTTTGAACCATGGTCAAGCGACGTGGCGGACACCCCCTCTCTTGACTACTCACCAACGGAAGGACGTTTGAGCTTTCGACAGATTTAACATGCTTCGCTCCCCTACGGGGTGGGTCTTTAGTGGGACTGGGATCGAACTCATGACATGCCTGCCGATACCTTAACCACTGGGCTACCGCAGCCCCATACGTAGGTGGCTCTTAAGAGGCTAAAGTCATAGTGTAGCTTTAGCGTCAAAGTTTAGTATTATTGAATTAAATACATTGTTATTTTACTGTGGGGGGCACCATGAAAATTAAGATTGAATATTGGGTTGGAAATATTGAAAGTTTGAGAAGCACTGGTATTCATAACAATAGGCGATAACAGGCAGTATAAATGCTTTATAAGTGTTTTCCAGCCTACTGCGAGCGCACCTCCAAAGACAACCAGCCAGTCGCTTAAGAATGCACAGGTGCTTTTCAACCTTTTCGTTCACACTCTCAATATGCAGTTTCCAGCGTAACTCATTATCAAAGACAACTTCCAATTATGTAAATTTATCTATTTGTAACAGTTCTCATGATCTTTGTAAACCATTTGGGTCGGATGTTTTGATGCATCAATGAAAAAGTTTGCACTGCACGCTTTCCAAGGTTCATGATCACCTCCCAAGATTATTTTCCTCGCATCGCTAATACAGAGCTCTATTTCGAAGCTTTTCCGTCTTCTGTTTTGCAGTTTTCTATGCAAATTGGCTCCACCTGGCCAGATCATCTGCAAACAGGAGGCATTCCATGCCCATTAACCTCCAGGCTGGAGTTGGATTCTAAATTTTCGGGTTCTATAGTAGAGTTTGAGGATAGAGTAACGATAAATAACATTTGAATGGATCCTAGGACATAGTGATATTTACGGCAACGAACAGGCGGATTTGCTGCCTAAGAAGGAAATACTTATAACTCCTTTGATTCCTCAAAACTTTACATGAAAAATCTAATGAGACAAAATTGGAAAGTATCGCTCACTTTTTGTGTTTCTGCAAGAAATTAGAGGATTGGCTTGGGATAATTCCATGAAAGAGCTGTTAATGATTTGCGATGGGTCATGCCTGGATCACCTTCACCGTATCGTTATTCTTGAGAGTCTGCTGGGTAAGAAGTCGAGGTCCAGAGCCATGTGTTGGGATCGGAGACCACGAGGTGAAAAGATGCTTGACAGCTGCTGGGGGGACATTGTTGAAATTGCTTCATATTTTTGTGGGCTTTTTGATTAATTGTAGTAATGTATCGTTTTCTTATGTCATTGTAAATAAAAAGAAATATTTTCGCGTTAACACACGGCACTCTACAAAATAAAATCTGTTGAATTTACAAAAAAGTTCTAAAAAATAAAGTTATGACTTACTCTGTAAGAACCTGTTTGTCGTTTGTACGGATGGCCGCGGTAGCCTAGTGGTCTAGGTAACGGACTCGTGGCTGGCGTGTTATGAGTTCAAGCCTAGTACCGCTAAAGATCCGCCGTGCAGGGGAGCGATGCACGTAAAATCTGTCCCGAGTTCAAACGTCCTCCCATTGGTGTGGTGTGGAAATTAGGTGGTGCCAGCTCAGGTGTCTTCCTCGTCACTTGACCATGGATCAAAATGACGAGGTTCGTCACTAAAAGCCCTCGTGTAGCTGAACAAGGTGATGTTAATATTCACTAACTCACTCACTCGATTGTATGGAACTTTTCCTATATTTGAAAGACGATGAATCGTGTAACAATATTATACATGTATTCTCAAATTTTTGTGTAGATAGAAAACCATTAAGAGTATTGAATGTGCAAAGCTCAACTCGTAAGTTGAGAGATCCAATTTTTCTTTTTAACGAATTATCATATCTTGTTTCATTAAGATCTTTAGTTTTATCTACAATGTTTATTCTACAAAGTATTCTAAGATGTCATTCAAAAATACTTTTCATGCAAAGCTGGATATTATTATTTGAAAAAGAGCAAAATTTATGTCAATAATATTTCAGCAAGAAAAGTCCCGATTTTGCCCTTCTTGTTAGAGGAATCAACGTCTTTCAAGAAAAAATCGAATTTCGTTTTTTTATAGTAAAATTGAAGTGTCTAATCATATGTAAATATCAATATTTGTGTACTGTATATAGTGTACTTTAGAACAAAAATAATCATTGGAAAATCTCGGTTAAATTTTCTGGTCTATTACTTTTCTAAAGTTTTAAAAACATATTGAAAATGATCGAAATGAAAATAAAAAAAAATATATTAAAAGAATTTGGAGAATAATTTTTTGTGAATGATACGGTTAAAAATAATTTTGAAAGGTCACAAGTATCTGAAACATGTTTAGGTGTGGGAAAATAGAGTAATCACATCGGAAATGATCTTCTGGATGAACTAGTAAAATGAGCTAATGCTTACTTGCAGAGCGAGCGATGATTTCTTTCTGGTTGCCACCGGTGGGTTGAAAGTGTTTTATTTTTATGTTTTTTATGTTGGGCTTCCCTGTATCCGTGCCAGCTTTTAAAGCCTGGATGTCCATTTCGTCTTGTGCATGCATATAGTACTCAGGACGGTTGCCAAACTACAAAGTAGAAAGCAATAAAGCCACACATCAGTGCACAAACTGCAGGAACGTGAACGATTAGTGTACAGTTTCATAATAATTCTAAAACATAAGTTTAATAAATTTTAAGTACATAGTTTAATAAAAGATATATTTTTAAATGCTTCGGAATAAAAGAATTGGACTAATGGTTCGTAAAAATTGCGACACTATGAAAGAATAATCAGAATTAAATGAAATTTACTCTGCATATTACTTCTAGTGGTTTAAATAAGTGATCCAGTTTTCAAAATAATCAATCAAACACAATGCGTAAAATCAATATTCTTTTGATGTTGTCAATCGAAGACATGATGGCCTGTTGTCGTAAGAACATTAAACAATACAGAATCTGAATGTCAAGCCGAGGAATGGCATTCCATAGGACCTCTTCTGAGGGCAAAGCTTAGCCTTGCTCTCTGGCTCAATGCGAGCGAGTCACCGATCGATAGACACTGGCGTGCAAAACTTATGCAACAGGGGATTGTTTGCCATAATAAATCATCTGAGAAACATGACATTAAAAAAATCCACTTTGCACCTAAACGATGACGTTGCGGAAAAACGAATACAATGAATTTAGTATGGTTTCGGACATAAAGAAGATCTTACTGAACTCATAGTCTCGTTACACATGATGGTCTATTCAAGAGGAAGAACAATACTCAGATGTTCCTTAATAGGAGGTATGCTCTCCCCTTAATGTAATGGTTGCTTCGCATCTTCTCTCCATACTTAGCACTGGATTGTGCAACAGTTCTTGAGGTAAAGAGGGCCCATTCCTCAATCAGCATCTGTCTCAGTTGTTGAGTGTTCTCTGGAGGATGCCGCAAGGCGTCTCTCCAAAGCATTCCACACATGTCCATGGGGTTTAAATCAGGAAAGAACGTTCGCTAATGTATTCGAGTTAATATCTCTTCACTTTCCAGTAGCTTCTGAGCATCAACAGTCTAGTGTGGTCACGCATTGTCATTACTAAAAACAAAGTCTGATCCTACAGCACAACGGAACAGATAAACATCGAGAAGGATCGCTTCTTAACAGAACCTCTGTCGAAAACGAGGAGCTCAGTTCCCCTGTTCAGCATAATGCCTTCCCAGACGACAATTCCAAGACTAGTGTAATGATATTTTTCCATGATGTTACTGGAAAGAAATCGTGTTCCAACCTCTCTCCAAACTAATTAGCGTTGAGAATCACTTGTGGCATTGAAACGACTCTCATCCGTAAAGAGGACATGACTCCATTGATGAGATGTCCAGTTTTTGTGCTCCTTAACCACTCAAAGCGGTGACGCCAATGGCCAACTTTCAAATACATGCAGGGTTCAGGACGGTGGGCTAATAGGCCACCTTTCTGAAGGCATCTGGCCACGGTAAACTACGATACTTGGTGCCCTGTAGCTGGACGTAATTGATGAGCAATGGCACTTCCTGACTGGTATCGGGCTCTTTTTGTCTGAAGGACAATGAATTGGTCATCCTCTACAGTTATTTTCCTGCACTAACCTTTATCACAACTGTACCTATTGCTTGGAAGGCTTTCCAAGCACACGAACCGACGCTAGAGTTGATTCTGAACCTTTCAGCTACACTAGTCAAAGTACGCCTCTCCTCCAGCTTTCTGATCATTCTTCTTGTGAAGTCGTTCAGGTAATTTCTTCTGGCCATTTTTCACGAAAGAATGCACTTTCAGCGAATGTCTTATACGTCTCTAATAATTTAGTCTCTGTTCTTCCTTTCATTGTAGTCTTGAACTGCGCACACGTGTTTTGCGTACACTCACGTCGCCTATGACGATTGCATACGCATCATTTTGCACTGAATTGCGCAATAACTCTTTTTTTCTGCAATTTCATGGCTATCTGCTTAAAATTTACATTGTTGTTTAAGTTTTAAACACTAGTCTACCTTTAGTCCTAGATATGCTGAAGGGTGACATATCCGAGTAAGTTTCGGTTCACGGTAGAATTAAAACCTATCACCATGGAAGACCTTCATGACAGCATGGGTGTTGGGGAAACACAGTACCGGGAATGCGTTTCAGAAGGCTCGGCAAACTTTTTGCAATATTTAGGATACCCACAATTTGAAGTATGTATGACATCCGAAAGTAAACAAATACCTGGATATCAAAACTTTAATAATACGCATAAATTCAATACGAATTTATGCATATTTGAATAAATAAGATATTCTGGCTGAATGCATTCATCTGTGTAGCGTTCGACGTCTATTCTTCTATCGTTATAGTCCAGGTTGTAGCCGGATTCATTTCAGAAAGTGACTTGTTGCCAATTGGCACACCAATAGTGGAGAGCTTGTCTTAGTCAGTTTCGGCATGACGAGAGTTTTGCAAAGATGAATCTTTCCACGAGGCTCATGGCACAGTAAACGTTGACAAACCGTGCAGGCAGACAATAACACATCTGAGGTCGTGTACCAATGTTACGTAAGCGATCAAAAGAATGCTGCAGGATTTGTCGCTATGAAGCTGGGGTGTATATTGTTCCCAAGGGGACATATTGCGTGGTCCACTGTTATCTTTTTGACTTGTCCATTTCTTAATGGTCTACCTCTTCCACTCAAATAATTGTTGAGGAATTATGCCCATGAGTGAGGTAATTTCTGGATACTAAAGTCCGCTCCTCATGGGGTCCATTTCAGAGATATTTTAAAGCATGGGTCAACTGGGTCGGGAGCCTAGGGCTTAAAATGGCACGTCGTCTCGTTCTCAACTCAACCTTGATAAGATAATTGTCCGAACAGTTTTATCTTCAAATGTTATTCCAGGACATATTCTCCGAAAAACTGGGAATTTAGTACATATGCCAATTAGAACCACCTTCATCACTGTTTAAAAATCTGTATTGGACGTATTTATTTTACTACCATTTCTCAAAATGAATGTAATGGGCTAAAACAGATAGTAAATCCTTTTAATTCAAAATTTTCAATATATTAAAATACGAATAAAGGTTTTGTTAAACAAGATTCAAAATAATTTTTCACAAACTTTCTTCGTTGAAAGTCTGTTGAAGGTTTCATCAAATGCCATCAATTCTGTATGAGTAAAAAAAACATCAATAACCACAATTACTAGAATTTCAACTTCGAAAACAAATAATGGCGGGAAAATTGGCACATCAAAAACAAAATGGCGTTACAATTAGATTAACGCGTCGACAGTTCCACTCTCAACGAAAATAATTACGATGCATTCCATAAAGTATAATGCTGACGACAGTCGAAATCAAATTTCCCCTTTTACGACAGGAAAGGTCAAGTTGCTTTTTTTTGTATTCCCTCAGCAATACCGGAAATATCAATCAACAGCGCCCCACCTGTCAATTACAGATGCAGAACAAAAACACAAATCTTTTATTCCACTAATGGAATAATTTTCCCGCCGAATGTATTCATCGATTCATTCGGAAGCTGTCATTGGTTAATGAAGATGATAATTGGCTTTATTCTTTTTTGTGTTTTCTGGCTTAAATAATTATGCTCGCTTCTCAGTATTTGTTGCTGACTAGTGGAAAAGCGAGCATGGACACATTTGTCTGGAATTCATTTACTGCTTAAATGTCAATAGGGAAAATACTTTTAACTCAGCGGAAGCAATTTGTTAGTGTTCTCAAATTGTTTGCTTTATTTTGGAATTCTTCGCATCAGATGATTTAGATCAATTACCAAAATATGTCGCTGCATTCTAATCTTGAAAAGGGAGAACAACATTGCGGTTGAATTCTAACCAAGAAATAAACGAGTCAGCAATAACAAATTAAAATGTTGACATACCGTAAAATCCGGCGTATAACGCGCACTTTAAACACCGAAAATACGATTTACATTTAAGGGTGCGCGTTATACGCCGGATTTAAAAATAAAAGAAAAGGGATGAGGATAAAAAATTAGATTTTTACATAGATCGAAATACTGTTTATTTAAAAGAAATGACATACCTTATGAGCTTAAAGAGTTGTAGATTTAGAAGCATGCTATTTTTTCAAAAGCTTGAGCTCGAATAAATGCTTTCAAAACGTAACAGAATCACAATTCGTAACAAAGGGAGTGCGCGTTATGCGTCGGACACACACATTATATACATTTTTTTCAATTGACATTTTATTAAGCCGCCTGTGGCTCATTCTAGCAACCGCAGTGAAATAAAATTTTCTATGGAGACTAATAATAACATGGAAAGTAAGATTCCGTAAGCAAAAGTTTTCGGTTCAAAAATCACCGATATATGTATTTATGGTCCTGCTGTAGCGTACCTAACCGAGAATTTGCATTAACCTTCCGCAAAACAACAAAAAGGATAGAGATAAAAGTATTTAACGACTGTAAGTAAATTCCTTTCATCCCAGGGAAGTGTAGTCTCTGGAGGTCTATTCAAATCTCCTAGTTCTAAGCTCTCACCAGGGTCATCCCCCCTCCGTCATCAACACAACTTCTTCGGAAGGGGCGACCCAGGATCTAAACACTAGATGGCAGCACAGACTAACGCCATTGCTTGATTTTACATTCATTCCATGTGGAGAGTCTAAGACATTCCCAATAAAATCACGACTAGGGATTCAAACGGCAATGGTAGAAGCGTCAACTAGGGCTACCATCTCAAGAAGAGACTGCCCGCAACGTCAACGGGAAAACATTTCCAATGACACTCAGACATATTGCAGATGTACGTAGTATAATCCCAGAATCCGGGGACTGTTGCCATTGCTGCGACGAAAGTAAGTACCTAAAGTTAAACAACTTGAAATGGATTTTCCCAGCCCTCCTCTCCCCTACCTAGTCAGTTCGGTTTAGTCCATGTCATTGGACTGAGCCGCATGCGCAGCTGTTATCTTCCGAAGTTAGTTATCTTTACTCGGCGATGTAAGAAAGATGGCTTTTCTTTAATAGTGTTGACTATTAAATTCGCTTAGCACGCTTAGGTAAAACATCAATTAAGACTTTGGAAAGAATAAGTAAGGTGTATGATGAATCTACCATGGTGAGATTTAAGAATGACATCGGCGTTTTAAAGATGGCTGAGAATCCATCGAAGACAATGAACATGTTGGATGATCTTAGACTTCACAAAGCGTAAAAACTTTTGCGTTGGTGTCTGAATGTGCTCGAAAAGATCGTCACCAAACACTTGCACAAATCGCTGAGACTTCAAAATTCTCGAAGACGTCGTTTAATGGAATCCATTCGTCGTAAGCGGTCTCAGTTTCGGCAGAGTGTGTCGACTGGTATCTTCTGATGACAACGGACCAGCACATTGATCCCAATTGGTAAAAGAGTTCCTCTCCAAAACTCGCACAACGTGTTTCCATATCCCCCTTCTATTCCCCCGAATTAGCTCCGTGTGACTTTTATCTGCTCTCATTATTGGAAAAACAATAACAGGAACTCCGTTTTGTGTGTCATCAGATTAAGTGAAAGTAGCATCTCAGGAGGTTTTACGTGAAGTTGCGTAAATTGGCTTCCAACTGTGATTTCAAAAGCTATACGAACGCTGGCAAAAGTGTATCGTCGCCCAAGGGGACCACTTTGAAGGAGGGTGTGCTTCGGTGCTATGAACTATTTGGTGTAAGGTTTTCTACATCTTGTCTCCGTACTCTTGAATCATACTACGTATATCGATTGCAGTAAAGTCTCTAAAATATAAATATCGCTCTAAAAGCCCATCAACAGCAAAAGCAATTTTCTTATCTAGAAAGGGGTTATGCAGCTACCCCTACTTTCGCAAATGGCAAAAAAGGATAAGAATAAAACCCTTAACGACTTGCAAGAGTAGGGTTACCTTTGTCTCCCAGTCGTCTAAGGCATGCGGGGAGTAGCTGATCAGTGGTTTAAATAAACACTCGTGCCAATGTCAGCAACTTCTTTCGAAGTACAAAATGCGTGCAAGAATGCGAATTCCAAATTCAACTGCGACAGTAATTTGGTCCGTAAACACACATCTCCGAAGAGTAATATTCTCAACTGTGTCAATGTCGGAATGCGAATTATTGGTAAAGCTGTATTAATTTTATTATCCACAGAAGCTGCGTAAGGTGGCATTACTTTGAAAGGAATACTTAGCCTTTTCGGGACGAAGGACGCGTGCGTACCGCCAGGCCCGGAGGTTTCTGTCGCAAGTGTCACTTACAGGTGGAAGGGTTTTCTGTAGTTAAGCCTAAATCCATAAATATACTGAAATATAAACGCGTTGTTCAATATTGTTCTGTATATTATACGAACGGCATATGCTGTATATTACACAAGTTTTAAGCATCTTATTGTCAGCATTTGTAACAAGTCGACCTTGTGAAAAAGTAAGAAAAAAAGACAAATTTGTTTACCTGATCTAATTATCTATTAAAAACTTGACTGCAAATCCAAATCAAATGCTTCAGGGAAAATAAATCACTCAGTTTCACTATAAGCAAAAACCACATGTTCATTTCAAGAGCAGTCGTAAAGAACTCAATTCGGAAACATTAACTTCCCCTTATGCTTTTAAAACAAAAACAACGTGTATTTGAGTAATACTTTTCTCATTCCGAGTAAGAGGTCAGATCTCCATGTATCTCAAATCTTATGGACAAACAATGCCATCCATTGCCAAAAAGCTGAGCTTAAAGAATCTTCTAGGTGTTTGGTGCGCACACGAGTCGTCCGGCCTGTGGAGGGAGAAACACGCTGGCTCGCCAGCAGTGTTTCATGCCGGCGTGCATATGGCACGTTATTCCAAGGTCGAAGAAGCAGAGTCATCGCCCATGCAGAGGCCGCAAACCTGTGTCAGAAGAGGTGATAACAGATGTCCATTGTAAATGTCACGTTTGTGGGTACACAGATCACAGAGAGTGTACGGCTGGTAACGCCCGTTATAGTTACTGAGAAAGGCAGTCATATTGATGAAGGGAATGACACCATTTTACTGATATCTAATATGCCGCATTTTTTACTTTTATTTTTATCTTTTGTGGCACCTTTTGCATTGTACCCTTATCGGCAATTTTCGGAACTGATTTTTTTCCCTAGGAATCCTATTTTCCATGTCATTCTTTGTCAACATATCAAGTTGGGTGCCATTTCTTTCATTAGATCGAGCTACAAGTGGCTCTAAATGATATCAATTTAAAAAAACGAAACACTCTTTTTATACACAGTGTTTTTTTTCCAGGTATAGAAGTTTAAGTTGGCATTACTTTCCAAGATGGCGACCGATTTAACAGCTGTCAAGTGATTTATTCTCAGTTTGGTTTGGCAATTCATCATGAATAGACTCACGCCTGAACAACGCTTTCAAATTATGCAATTTTATTTCGAAAATAATGGTCGATTTTCATAAGCGAATTTTGTTTAGCGATGAAGCGCACTTCTGATTGAATGGCTACGTCAACAAACAAAACTGCCGCATTTGGAGTGAAGCTAATCCACAAGTGTATGTCGAAACACCGTTACATCCAGAAAAACTGACTGTTTAGTGCGCTTTATGGGCTGGTGGAATCCTTCAAAAACGATGAAGGCCACAACGTTACAGTCAATGGTGATCGGTATAGAGCCATGATTACTAACTTTTTCATTCCTGAATTGAACAATCATGATGTCCAGGAGCTGTGCTTCCAAAAAGACGGTGCAACATGTCACACAGCTCGTGCCACAATCGATTTATTGAAAGACACGTTTGGTGACCGCCTAATTTCACGTTTTGGACTTGTGAATTGCCCTTCAAAATATCGTGATTTAACACCGCTAGACTATTTTCTGTGGGGCTATGTAAAGTCATTGGTCTATGCGGATAAGCCACAAACACTTGACCATTTGAAAGACAACATTCGTCGTGTTATTGCCGATATACGGCCACAAATGTTGGAAAAAGTCATCGAAAATTGGACGTCCAGATTGGACTACATCCAAGCCAGCCGTGGCAGTCCTATGCCAGAAATCATATTTAAAATGTAATGCCACAAGATTATCTTTCGAATAAAAAAATTCATGTCAATCGAATAATACATCGTTGTTTTATTGCAATTTTTAAAGTTCTATACCTCTCAAAAAGCACCCTTTATGTAGTATATTAAAAAGGGAAAGTTGATAGTTACAGTACGAGTCAGAATAGGGACTATTTTTATCCTTAAAAATAAAAGGAAAAAAGATTTAGTTTCATAATAAGTTCCTTGAAATTTTATTCTAAAAAATTGTTTGTTATATTATTTTATAAATATTTCTCAATTGAAATGTATACTTTTCAACTTTATCCCGGAAACCTAAATCTAATTAATCTCGTTGAAGTTATTGTTTTTACCTCTTCAGAACAGTTAAATCAAATTCATTCTTTAAAATTATTTGAAGATATTACTTGTTAATTTTTCACCATATCTGTTGTGACTAGGGACCAATTTGTGTGAAGATGTTTAATCTTCAATATGTAAAAAAAGCAATCATAGTTTTTCCAAAATATAAAACTACGGTAGTGTATTAGTATCAGGAACTTCATACGTTAATATGTTGATTAAATTTAGAGGTATTGAAAACAAACTTACATTTTCCTCATTTAATTATTTCATCCATTAAAAACAGAAAAGTGCTGAAAGTGTTTAGCAATTTTACAGAAATTTTTAACCACTTGAAAGATGTGAACTTTCTTTTTCGATATCTTATACTTGAATACTTTTAAAATATAAAGTTAAGAAAATAATCTCTTCTTCTGAGGATTAAAGATAATCCTTTTAAAAAAGAAGTTGAAAATAGAATGAAGTAAAATTCATTTTGCACACAAAAGCGCTTCAGAATTTCTGCTGCAGGTAACTTGATTTAGTTTTTGGAAATAATAAAAAAAAAAATTTTCATGATCGTAAACAAAATTTCTGGAAAGAAAATGGTTAAATGAAGAGATAAACTTACGACGTCGGTGGCTTTCACATCCGCTCCATGATCCAAAAGCATTTTGTAAATCTCTCCTCCGTCTGAGAGGACGGCGGCGTAGTGGAGGGGCGTCCTGCCACGCTGAAAATAAAATGTTTGATATTTTTAAAAATATATCAATATTAAAGCAACGTGATTCGTAGAAATTCACTCTACAACTATAAAACAATCTTACGTAGTTCTGAAAAACAGTAATACCTCGACTCTCGCTACCCCGAGTTACGCGATTTTCAAATCTCGCTGATTTCTCTTTAGTTTGAACGCTAAACAACTCAATTACTCACTCACCACTTCCTCCTTATTGAATTTAGTAGCTTAAGAAGTTGTTGCTTACGCCAGGTAAACAAATTTAGAATGGATAATGAAAACTGCTGGATTTTCATAATGGATGAGCAAGAGCAAGATATTGAAGAGTCTTTAGTCCCAGTTATATTGGAAGATTGAATAACGACAAGAAATTTTATAGATGGCCTCAGTTTAATTAAAAAAGGGTTACAAATTTTACAAAATATAGACTCCTATGAAGTGAGTATTTTTTCCCAACAAAATAAGGGATGAAAAATTACTAGCATGTACGAGAAAATTTTGCGGGAGAAAAAAACATTTTTGAACCGGTAGACTACTTCGTAAGGTTTTATGAAACCTGCATCAAAATAACTGGTTAGCAATTTTGTGTATTTGTTACCTAAGATTGTATTAAATATGTTTTTTCTAAATTATTTTCTTTCATCTCCATCCGACTAAAAATAAATTGTATATACGAAATGATACCCTCGACTTCACTGAGTCCTACCTATCTCTCGCAACCCATTTCACATAAAAATATATTCAACACTGTTATAACTATTATTCGATGCATTATTAATATGCATTCAGTCCAGATGTGGGTTTTAATCTTAATTCTTTGAAATCATTTTTGTCTTTTTATAAAGATGAACTGAAGCAAGTCTCTTAAAATTTATAATTTTATTTACAATACGTGTAATTGATACAAGTGAGCTGCTTCATGATCCGACGCGGTCACTCCTGCTGTTTTAGCCGCTCTTTCATAACTTTTTTGTACATTCCAGTTGATTCCGCTTTTAAAGCTCTCTAGTGGAGAATTATAACACTGCACCGAGAGTTGATAACAAATAAATAAAAATTCGATAATAAAGTAAAAATTATACTAAAAAAAATCTAATTTCTTTCAAGTATAATCCAGTATTTAGTTAAAAACATACGAAAGTCGTTAGTTTTTTAAAGGATTTTGATAAAAAAAAATAATACTATTCTATACTTAATTTTTTAATTTAAAAGCTGAAATGCAGTTTTTAAAAACAAAGAAAAAGTAGCAAACACATTATCTGATTGTGGTGTATCTTTGCAGAAATTATATATGAGAGAAAAAATATTCTCAATATAAAGCCTCTTCAATTAATTTTTTATGAAGCTTGTGAAGCTTCGATGAAAATACAATTGAGAATCTTTGTATTATGCGCATCAGATGCACGACATATTGTAGAGAAAAATATTACGTGTTTAATTGTTTATTATTTGAAAAAGAATATCATTGAAAAGTCTGTAAATACCTGAAGCCTATTTTAGTTTTGCTTATATAAACAAATAAGCGAACTATGCAAAAGGGGAAAAAAGTGGGCCACAGTCACCCCAATCCTTTTCTTAAAAAATTATATTTATTGTAGATAAAAAACACAATTCAGATGAATAATTTAACCAAGAAAAAGCATACTTATTTACTTTTAAGGACTTTTCAATTCTTTCTTTGAAAAATTAACAAAAAAAAAACGATTTAAATTGAACTAAAATATTTTAAATGCGCGTGAATTTGATAAAGGACAAAAATCACAGACAACTTTTCATTTATATTATGGGAATGATGTTTTCCGGCGAAACTGTACTACACTGCTGGACAATTGCTAAGGACGGACAACACGATCATCCATAGCAACCACAAAATGAAAGGAAGCAAAATGTGGAAAATTAGAATAAGTGCGGGATATTAGTAAGAAGTATGAGTATGCAAATTTTTTTTCACGTCTGTTCATCACGTGATAGCGTTCATAAGAGCTTTAAATATTTTGACGCGTGTGGACAGTTGTTGTTTCAAGTCAAAGTTTTACAGGAAAGATTTAACAGACGAACTTAAAATTTTTGGCATGTCTTCCCGACATCACATAGATGATTTTATGCGTGGCCAAATTATTGGAAAGATCGAAGAAGGGCGAAAAATAACAGATGTTGCCAGGGAGTTCGACATCGCTCACAGCGATGTTTCACGGCTGTGGAAGTCATTTAAAACTACTGGAATGTGTAGTAGACGGCACGGGGGAGGTCGTGTTAGAAGTACGACGCCTGCAGAAGACAGATATATCGTCCTATCAGCAAAAAGGAACAGGCACACCACAGCTCAGCAGGTGGCAAATCAGTTTCTTGCTGCCTCAGGAAAGCAGATCTCCCGAAAAACTGTTGCCAGACGTTTGAGGGGAGGAGGACTATACGCTCGCAGACCTGTTGTGTGTGTCCCATTGACCAGACAGCACCGTACTGCCCGTTTGCAATGGTGTCGTGAGCTTCACAATTGGACTGAACAGGACTGGGCATGCGTACTATTCTCAGATGAGAGTAGGTTCAGTCTGTCATCGGATTGTAGACGCCAACTGATCTGGCGCGAGAGTGGTACTGCTTATCGTCCAGAAAATATCCAGGAAAAGGACCGATATCCGACATGCAGTATCATGGTGTGGGGTGGCATCATGATCAATGGCCGCACGCGCCTACATGTGGTTGCGAATGGGACTATGACGGGTCAACGATACGTTCATGAAGTTCTACTTCCTCATGTTCGTCTTTTCCGTGGTGCTGTCGGTGATAAATTTGTTTTTATGGACGACAACGCAACATGTCATCGAACACTCGCTGTTCAGGATTGTCTAGACAGCGAGGGTATTCAACGTCTCGTATAACCAGCGCGTTCTCCAGATCTAAACCCCATTGAAAATGTGTGGGATGCTTTGGGGAGGCAAGTTGCTGGTCGAAACTATCCTCCGACAAACAAGAACACCCTCATCCGTGCACTCACAGAGGAATGGGATAAATTGCCTCAACAGCCGCTGGATAATGTTGTGCAAAGTATGGTACGACGTGTGGAATGTTGCATCACACTCCACGGTGGACATATCCCGTACTGATACCTTTCTTTAAGGTGTCTGCTGACTTTTAGATGCATTGTTCCATTTCTCCGTAAGCAGATCAAATGAACATTTTTTTTCTTTCAGATGTTTCACAGCTTTTGTACTTTCCAGAACAATAAATATTCTTTATTCTAATGTCTGAACAGTGTGGCAACTATATTTTATCCTACTAGGCCTCATGTCTCGCTTAATATTATGCTACATAGCAATTTGTGATCCGTCCTTAGCAATTGTCCAGCAGTGTATTTTGTTTAAGCTATTGTAGTTTTATTGTCCTTTGACGATCGACAAATAGCATACGTTGAACTTTTTTTTTACTTGTGGCTGTTTGACAAGGCAAATATGTTTTGTTGTACCTTTATAGCTTCATATATTTCTTGATGAATTATTTTAGGTTGCATTTGAAAATTTTCCTATCAACTCAAACATTTCATGTTCATCATTTTTTTCAAATTTATTTCGCTATTATGATTAAATACCCTTTATTTCATCAGGTTGTTCTCTTGCTTGATCAGTTTCACTTTTATCCAATAGCGATCACAGTTTCCTATTTTCTTATATTCTCTTCATTATAAACCCTACAGCGCCGCAATAAAAATCATTCAGTGTTTCACAAGGAAATGTTCACGGAAAATATTTTGGAATAAAAGTGGCCACGCGCTGAACTCAGTCAACCTTAGATTGTACCTTAAGATTGTAAGTTCGCCATTCTCAAAAAAGAGGGATTTGTAACAAATACAGTTTAGTTTCCATGACGACTGTCTTATAGGAGGACAATGACAAGGTCATTGGTGACAAATAAATAGTTTTCTCAGAATTAGAGATTTCGTGAATCTGGGCTCCACGCGACAGCTCCCGGATTAAAATACAGTAATATTGCATATATATTGAACATACAATACAAAAATGTACACTGAAAAGTCTTTTCAAAGGAGAATTACACAAAGAAAATAAAAAAGAATGATATATAAAAGGTTATATATATATATATATATATATATATATATATATATATATATATATATATATATATATATATATATATATATATATATATATATATATATATACAAGTTTGCAAACGGTTTAGAAGCTAAACAAGAGCCGGCGCTGCATCTGGAATAACGTCCTAAAGCTACACCCTTGCTGGTGCTGAACGAGTAACAGCTTTGCAGCCGAGTTCATAGAGTTAGGATTAAGAAAACACAGTGACAGAAGTACTCACGTGGTCCCTGGCGTGTACGACGGAGGGGTACCTATCCAAGAGGTAGTCTATGATGGGTTTCTGCGAGAAGAGCACAGCCTTGTGCATGGGGCTGGCTCCCAAATGGTCCCGGCAGAAGGCCAGCTTCTTGCGGTCGATCAGGTGCTGCACCTCCCTCAAGTTTCCCGTGCTCACCGCCTTGTGGATCTCATCAATCTTGCTCTGAAAGAGTGCCAACTTTACAACGATTCCCGCTAATTAAAATGTCATCAAAATTATAAGACTAGTTTCATATGTCACAGTCGACGAAGAAGTGTCACAACAAAATAGTTTTAACTAACAAACGAATTCTTTTGTTTGACTTCGGTGTGAATTAAAAGCGCTATTGGGGTTGGATTTCTTAATTAATAATCCTTATAAAATGTGAAAATGAAGATTTTTTCCGCTTCATTATTACTTCATTTTCTTCAATCCCCTCGAGAGTTATATCACTATCAAGCAATACGAAGGCTGCTGGGGAGGGAATTCGTACTTTTGAACCACGAGTTCAAATGATGAGAAAGGCATTTAAGATAACACCACGCGAACAAAAGAGCATTGAATTCGACAGATTTAAAAGGCATCAGCTACCTCTACACGCTGAGTCTTCAGCGGCACCAGCACTCGAACCCCCGATACGCCAGCCAAGAACTCGTGACCATAATCACTCTAGGCTACTGTGGACACCCATTTAACATGAGAAACCATTATGTTAGTGCAGTGGCGCACACAGGAATTTTTCAAGGGGGATCCGGGGTCGAAAGTTCATCTTTCTTGTATCATGCTTCTTTTGATTTTGTCGATTTTCGGGAACAAAACACATTAAAAAACTAGTTTTTGAATAAATAATTAGCATTAATTAATGAAATTAATCATTAATAGCAAGTAATTAATTAAATTGTACGTACTATATACTTAAAATTATAATCAATCGGGAAAAAATCAAGGGCTTTGGGGGGGTCCGGACCCCCCTTGTGTGCGCCACTGTGTTAGTGTCAAATATTCCAGGAATCGGTTTTTGGTTGATTGATTGATTGAATATTAACGTCGCATTGTTCAGCTACACGAGGGCTTTTGGCGACGGACCACGTAATTTTGAACCATGGTCACGTGACGTGGATGACACCTGAGCTGGCACCCCCCTCTCCTAACTACCGCACCAACGGGAGGACGTTTCAGCTCTCGACAGATTTAACGTGCATCGCTGCCCTACACGGCGGGTCTTTCGTGGTAGTGGGCTAAAACTCGTGACAAGGCAAGCCACGGTCGGATACCTATACCACTCGGCTACCGCGGCCGAATGGGTTTTTGGATTTGAATTGATTTGACTTCAAGTCACACTCTTCAGGAACTCGAGCGCTTTCGGTGACTGTTTTCGTAATTTTGAGCCGAATGATCAGAATGACGCCTGAGCTGGCACCCCCCTTCGAAATCCTCCATTGTGCCAACGGAAGAACTGTGAGCTTCAACACACGTGACGTACCTTAGCTCCTCGGTGCTGGGAACCGAACTACTCGAACCCGTGACTCGGTGAAGCCGACCACGAATTCGCAATCATGATCACTCGGCTATCACGATCACCAGTCTTTGGCAGAAGCGGGGGGGTCTCCGACCATTCTACTTATGACTGTTATTACTAGGGCATTTCTTGATGTAGTGTGAACTGATTAATTATTTTATCAAGGGGACGGTGGACCATTAAAACCGATTTCTTAAATTGTTATCCTAATTAGCTGAAAATTGAATCAATATAGTAAATGATTATTATATTTCATAATTTAACTATATTTTGTTTTAAAAAAAACTTATATAAACTGATTTTTTTTTTAAAAATAAGTTTTTAAAATTGTTTTTAAAAATATTTCTTGCGGATTAGTTTTTTAAGATACGTACATAATTTTTGTTTTATACATAGATGAACTACAATAAAATATATTTGTGCATGGATTTTAAATTCAGAATAAAATTTGATGAAGAAAAAATAAATTTTCTATATTATAAGAAACATTTCACCAATTATCACACATACAAGGTATTCAAAACAAAACAAAATATGATCCGTTAAATTCCTTAGAAAGCTAATACACAACTTTGTGAATTATATCATCTTTCATAACTTTCAAATTTAAGAAAAAAATTCAAAATTTATTTAATTTAAAATTTAAAAGAGATGACATAATTTGAAACGCAAGGAACATTTTACGTAACAATGAAAAGGGAAAATTTACAAAGAAAAGTGCATTTTAAACATTTATTTGAGTAAAATAAAAAATAATAATCCAGTAATTATAAATTAAAATGACAAAATCCTTTAACAGAATTATTCAATGGATTATGAGGAATATTATTTGCATAAAAAAAATCAAATCGCAATTTTGACCAAAATTTGACATTTTGAAGGTCCACCATCTCTTTAACATGGTATTTGGAAGCTATACTAAGACTATCAGCGAATTACCACGTAATTCTGAATCTCGGTCAAGTGATGTGGAATGAGACAGTTGAAGTTCCATTTTATTTTCCAAATTTCCATATCACGCCAACGCGAGAAATTTGGGTCTTGACAGATTTAACCAAACATAAGTCCAACTACGCAGCTCGTGTTTTTAGTAGTTCCAGGATTCCGATGCATGACTCGACGTGAGTGAGTGAATATTTACGTCGTACTATTCAGCAGCTCGAAGGCCTTGAGAGACGGACTTTGTCATTTTGAACTATAGTCAAGTGACTAGGACGACACCTGAAATGGCATCCCCTTTCCTATTTTCCACACCAACGGGAGGAGGTTTGAGTTTCGATAGATTTCACGTGCTTCTCTTCCCTACATGGTGGGTCTTCAGTGGTACGAGGCTCGAACACGCCGGCCACGAGTCTGTTACCTTGACCACTAGGCTACCGCGGTCAGCAAAACATCAGCTATGAGTTCATGACCCTAAACCTACGGCCAAGATGTGATGTAGGAGATTAAGGTGTCCTCCTCTCTTGTTTACTTGGTTAAAAATTAACGAAGTTCCTCGGCAATACTCATCCTGCGGCCTTTTTAATTGGCCCACTGCTCTGAGAAATTGACTTATTTAAGAACATTGTATTACAAATTGGGTGGGAAATTCTTTGTCAAGAAATCAAACATACCAATTTTGGTTTTTGCTGTCAATGTCGTACGAGTGCGAATTGATATTCTTTTTCTATTTGGAACAGTTACGGTTAGTGATAACAAACAACAGTGAAGTAGCGACAATTTTATGGGTGGAACTAATTTTTAACTGTCTTTCATATCTTACAAGTGAAAAGCATTCGAAGAAAATTTATCGCATCAAAACGATTGGGAGGTTGACTGTTTTGTAGTGAAAAACAAACATGGATTCGTAATTGTTTGATTTGTCACGAAAGTGCTGTATTTTAAAAATACCGATAAATTGAAATCATTCAATGGCACTTTTTCTCGAAGATCTCTTTCAAGAGGGGATAAATAGGATTTCTTGAATAATCTTTGCAACGGCTTCAAAGTGGTGATATCACAGAGGGTAACAAAGACATCCTATGAAGTTTGTTATATTATTGGTAATCATACGAAACCGTTTACTGATGCAAGAATTGAGAATGAATGCTTCTTAAATGCTTCTAATTTACTGTTAGTGACAAAAATTAAAAATATAAGAAAATGATAATTAAAAAAAGTAAAACAGGAGTTATATAATATTTTGATTAATTTTCCACATTTTAAATTTCCATTGTTTTCTTGGTTTTAAAGCATTTCTTCCCCCCTCCTCCTTCACCCTCTTATTGCAGCTCGCGTGAAATAACTAATATATGTATTCGGCCCACGCGAAGTAGCTGACATATGTATGCGGCCCAGCAGAAAAAAAAAGTTGAGTACCCCTTCTCTAAATTGACGTTAATGTTAGCCATTCAACATGTCTGATTATGCAACGTATGTTGTTTCGTGGGTAGGATTTGTACTTTAAATAGGTAATGAGTGAAAATTCTAACAAGTAAAGGACACTTTAAATTTCAAAGAAATTATACATATAGTAATGTATTAATTTGAATTTCCAAGATGCTGCCATAAATGAATCAATAAAACTTGTTGAAAAACTTGCAATTCAAGAGAATAATTCGATATATTTAATTGAGTTATGTGTGCCATTATTTTAAAAATACTATTTCTTTCTTTCCATTCATTTTCGAATAAATTGAATGAGACGTCGATGTCGAAATCGAATCTACACAACAAATCTAAGCAACTTTATTAAGTGTCAAAATCCTTTTCTCCAAGCTGTAGACAAAAAGTAATGTTGTCATTTAAAAAGAAAATTTATCTCAGGCAGAAAAAAAAGTTGACAAAAACGGTGGAAATAAAAACTGTAAGTCAATTAAATATAATTCCTTTGATACATTAAATGATAGGGGATTATATTTATTTAACCTTTGTCATTCTGACACTTGTAATGTTATTTGTTGAATGGGTTTACCTGTACTTCTAATGACTTAAGATTGGTTTACTCTAGCAGATTAATATATTCAGTTAAAAACAATTCATTAAAAATTATAGAAAATATACATGCCATTTGGAAAATCGAAGATTCAGTTGAACAAAATGGGACCTTACAAGAAATATTAAATAAATTTTTTTTTTGAAATAAAAACATTGATAAAAAATTGTTGTATTTGACTTAATGCTTTAAACTCATTTAGATCCTGGACAATGATGACTATACTTTTCAAAAAAATTGTTAATGCAATTGCTCTAAGGATTGAATATTGAATGACTTAAGTGTTTAAAAATAAATCTCAGGATGTATATTTTAAAAAAATATATATAATTTCCACTTCCTATATATATATATATATAAAATATATATTATATATATATATATTATATATATATATTATATATATATTATATATATATATTATATATATATATTATATATATATATATATTATATATATTATGTATATAATATATATATATATAATATATATATATATATAGCGTGGCCGCGGTAGCCTAGTGGTCAAGGTAT
The DNA here is from genome assembly GCA_019973935.1 of Trichonephila clavipes. NCBI lineage: Eukaryota > Metazoa > Arthropoda > Arachnida > Araneae > Nephilidae > Trichonephila > Trichonephila clavipes. Next base: position 694,729 of record BMAU01001019.1, read on the forward strand.
AGGATCGTGATTGGCTTGTCAAGAATTCGATTGCAGTACCTCCCTCCTCCCTAGAGACCCTCCCTGTAGAGGAGCTATGCACGTTAAATCTGTCGAAAGCTTAAATGTCCTCCCGTTGGTGTGTGTGGTACTTAAGAGAGGGGCGTGTCAGCTCAAGTGTCGTCCTTGTCACTTGACCATGGTTCAAAATGACGTGGTCCGTCGCCAAAAGCCCTCGTGTAACTGAATAGTGTGACGCTAATATTCACTATTAAAAATATGAAATTATCGTATGAAATCTAGACCAAGAAAAACTTTCTTTAAAGGTGTTTATAAAAGTTTTAAATGCATCAAGGTTATAAAATTTTTCTCTTTTGAAACATGCAGAAAAAGAAAAGAGAACTGTTAAAATTTGAAAAGTAAACAAAAGCTTAGTTTTTTGTAAAGTGATCAAAAGACGAGGAGGGCATCTAAGCTGCCATCCTTTTATTCAAATTTCCATACCACGCTAACGTTAGAACTTTGAGCTTCGACAGATTTATCAAGTATCAGCCTCTTCCCCCGGCATCGGGATACGAGCCTACAGATCGACAGAAACATTGCAAGTTCGTGACCGGAATATTCAGTTATCAGGCTCAGGAATACGCAAAAGCAATAATTTTTGCAATTTTAAGAGATTTATCATATTATTTAAGTCTTACAAGGAGAGGGAACTAAGGAAATTCATTTGGGGTCAAGACTAATAGTAGTACTCTTTTAGCGTGTTCAACCCTCAATGTAATTCCGCCGAATGGCCAGTCAATTCGGAGACAAAAGCCTTTGAAATTCATGCTTAACTTTTATACAATTAAATTTCAATTTTCTCCAACGATTTCGTAGATTGTTCGATATATCGTCTGCATACTATGCGCGAGGTCAGGTTTTGATTCATCGCTCTCAACATTTTTTTTTCCATTTCATTAAATTATTTTTAAAATTAAATAAATTTATGAAAGGTTTATGATATTTTATATAAAAATTTTGTTTTTCACATAAAGTAAACAATTAAATAAATTTATTATTTAAATTATTAATTATTAAAATTATTTATCATTAAAATTTAAAATTATTATTAATTAAAAATATTTAAAATTATTATTAATAAAAATTTTTAAAATAATTATTTACAATAATTATTACTTAAAATTATTAATAAGAATTATTATTAATAAGAATTATTATTATTATTAATAAAAATATTTAAAATAATTATTTACAATAATTATTACTTAAAATTATTAATAAGAATTATTATTAATAAGAATTATTATTATTATTAATAAGAATTGTTACTATTTTTAATAAGAATTATTATTAATAATAAGAAGAATTATTATTATTCTTAAGAATTATTATTATTATTAATAGGAATTATTATTAATAAGAATTATTATTAATACATGATTAAAATTATTAATTTATGATTAAAATTATTATTTATTATTGAAATTATTATTTATTATTGTAATTATTATTTATTATTGTAATTATTATTTATTATTGAAATTATTTTTTTGAAATTATTATTTATTATTGAAATTATCATTAATTTATTACTGAAATTATTATTAATTCATTAAAATTATTTAAATTTATTTAAAAAGGACTTATTAAATATTTTATAAAATTATAAAATAATTAAATTAATAATATATAAATATATATATTTTTTAATATATTAATTATAAAATAATTAATTTAATAATAATATTCTTAATAAAGTATTTTATATTATATATAATATTTTATTAATAGTATATTGTATTTCACATTATAAAACTATTTGTAACTAATTTTTATGTATAATATGATTTAATATTTATTATATATTTTATTACAAAATAATTAATTTAATAATAATCTATATATATAAAGTAAAAAAGCGACTCACTGACTAATCACGATATCTCCGGAACTATTAAACCTACATATTTGAAATTTGGTATAGGTAGGTTCCCTTCATGGTGTAGACGTCAGCTAAGAACGGATTTTGCAAATATCGAACCCCGAGGGGCGTTATAGATAATTCTTTCCATTATTAAACTATTAGATGTACAGTCTTGAAAAAAAAAAAACGGTACACAGATTTCTTTCATAAAGTAGAGATTCCCTACATAACGATTTTTGCGAAAATCGACCTCCAAGGGGCGTTGAGGGCGCTTAAGGAGCGTTATGCATAATTATTTCCATTTTTATAAACTATTATACGTACAGTCTTGAAAAATTTGGTAAGCGGATTCCTTTCATAGAGTAGAGATGCGCTATCAGATGGGTTTTGTCAAAATCGACTCCCAAGTGGCGTTGTAGAGAATCAAGGGGAGTTATAGGCAATTAACTCCTTTTTGAAACTGTTAGACGTAAAACCTTGAAATTGAATTGATATTCGCTTTAAGATGGGTTTTGTGAAAATCGCTTCTTAAGGGGCGTTAGAGATAATTATTTCCATTTTTAAACTATTAGACGTGCAGTCTTGAGAAATTTGATAAGCGGATTCCTTTCATAGAGTAAAGATTCGCTATACAAAATGGGTTTTGTCAAAATCGACTCACAAGTGGTGTTGTAGAGAATTAAGGGGTGTTATAGGAAATAAACTCCTTTTTTAAACTATTAGACGTGCAGCCTTAAAATTTGGTAAGTGGATTCCTTTTATGGTGTAGAGATCCGCTACAAAATAGTTTTGGGGAAAATTGATCCCCAAGGGTCACTGAGGAGGATTAAGGAGTGTAATAGGTAAATATTTCCGCTTTTCAACTAATAGACCCACCTGCTTGAAAATTAGAAGGTATGTTCCGTTTATGGAATGGAGTTCTTATACCAAAGAGTTTTGCGAAAGGAGTGGGTTGTGAGGGATTAAGGCGTGTTATAGAAAAATTCCTGTTTTTGAATTTAAACCCATTTACCTGAAATTTGTTGAGCACGTTTCTTTAGTTGAAAAGAGTTCCACTAAGAATGAATTTTACGGAAATCAACTCCAGGGGAAGCGGGGAGAGTTATTGGGACGTATTGATAGACAAAATTGCTCTTTTCGAACTGCTAAGACTATAATAATAAAATTTGGTTTCCATGCTTCTTTTGTTGAATTGGAATCCGCCAAGAATGCTCTCAACGAGGTATTGATGATAAAAATTCAGTTTTTGGTCTGTTAGATTTAGACTTGAAATTTAGCATGTATGTTTATTTTATGGAGTAGAGATCCACTGAAAGTTGCTTTGGTGGAAATCCACTTGATTATTAGGTTAAGTGAGCGCAAAAAATCGTTCTACTTCTATTTTAGATATAAATAGAAATTAGATATTATAATTTATGTCCTTTTTATATCAAGAGGCGAGAATTACAGCTATAAATATACTTTTCAATGCAATCGAATTCTTAATGCTAGATATCATTAATTCATATGTATGTAAACAGTATACATTTATACGACATCGTGAAATACCCAGTGAAGCGGGCGGGTAACGGCTAGTATTCGTTATAAAGTATTTTATATTATGTATAATATTTTATTTATAGTATATTGTATTTCACATTATAAAACTATTTGTAACTAATTTTTATGTATAATATCATTTAATATTTATTATATATTTTATTATAATTATTCTTTATATTAATATAAAAATATATTTATAAAATTTAATATAAATATTTATATAATTACAGCCTTTTTTTAACTTTATAAATACAATAAAATATCATTTAATATCAAATAAACCTTTGATAAATAAATTATTTTAATTTAAAACATAATTTAATGAAATGAAAAAAAAAAGTTGATCGATGGGAATCGAACCCTGACTTCACGTATAATACGCAGATGATTTGCCGACCGGAATCATTGGAGAAAACTGACATTTAATTGTATAAAAGCTAAGCACGAATTTCGAAGGGGTTTTTTCTCCGAATTGACTGGCCATTCGGTGGAATTACATGGAGGGTTGAACACCTTGAAAGAGTACCACTATTACTCCAAGTCTCGACCCCAAATGAATTTCCTTGGTCGTGCGCTCCCCTTGTGAGAAATATGAAAACTGCATCGAGAGACTTCTCAACTGCTTACGTGCAACTGTTCCATCGTGTAATCTGCTTGGCTGTGAGAGGATTAGATTCATTTTCAGTTCGACATCACAACGTGGATCTACACTAGATGAGTTTGACTGATAATCAAGACATCACATAAAATGACTTTTGAGGGGTACATTTCTTTTTTTGTTTTAAATTTAAACCGAATTTCATTAAAATCTGTCAATTACTTTTTTAGAAATTAGAAATAATATGCAAATTCTCTTAATTTTATACACGTGTGTTTATATATGTAGGGAAGAATCTGAGAATTTTCTTTACAGCAGATAGTAATATAATTAGAGTACTTTTATAGAAAAAAAATACGGTAAATATTATCGAAATAATGTTATAAATTTTGCAGACATAAAACTCTCATTGAGTTGGTAATAGATGAAAATTACTTTTTAATGGCATATTGTATGTATAAACAAATAAAATTTTACCTCAAGGTGAACCTGTTGTCAATATTTTAGTTAATTTATGTCTACAGTAGCTGCATGGCCCGGCGTTGCACGGGCTATATCTCTACTTTTATAAATTTTCCCTTTCTTTCACAAAATTAGAACTTCAAATACTCATTTTCAAAATGACTCCCCCCCCACTCCACCGCTTAGCCCGGCGTTACTAGGGTTTTCTCTTTCCCTCATGACACCAGCATTTCTGTGTGTGTTTGTACGTGCACAATGTGAGTGATTTCTAAAATTATGTCAAAAAATTTCCCTTTTTCGAAATTTGCTCCATTCCACTTATTTTTCATTTAAGACACTTTTCTTTCCCTTCTCTATAGCCCGAACACGGTTCTTTTTAGTGTTAAATTATTGTTCTATCTTCCCCTCCTTCTCACATATAAGATATAGCTTCAAATTTCGATGTATGACATATAAAAGGATATTGCGCTAGAATTTAAAAAAATTATTAATGTGAAGCAATAATAAAAAGAAAACGATTCTGATGCTAAGAGTAAAGCTTTAAAAAGTAGCGTAATGCGAAATTGAAAGGTTCTTCTTCGAACCTGGGAACTGCCGTTTCATAAAGCGCAGCCGATTTAACAATCGTGTCATCGGTTCCTTCGGGGAAAAGCATTGAATTGAGCTTTAAAATAAAGGTAGATTTTTCGTTAAAATAAAGGGTTTTTTGGTCTTCATTTTTATGTTAATGCTTTCAACCTTCACATAAATAATAGACGATGTACTTTTTAATTAACAAAGAATTCCTTTAGTAATGAAATAATAGAAATAATCCTTTTAAAAAAACATATATATATATATACTTATTAAAATCGAATTTCTGTAAGTAATTAATAAAAGTAAAATTTACAGATAGCTATTGAAACGATTGCTTTTGTAATCAAAAAATATGAAACAAAAATAAAGAATGTAATTATAATTAATTAATTATTACTGACATTTTAGGCAATTTTTTTCGTTTAATTTTGCAGCCACCGGAAACCCAAAAGTACATTTTTTTAAAAAAGAATAGTTTATGTATGGAACAGAAATTTTCAAAATTACAAAATTATTAGATCTTTTTTTTTCAGAGGTTTTTAAAACACGAAGTTCCGAAAATATTTATAAAAAATTGTAAAATAATTAAATTAAAAGAAAGATAGTTTTTTTAACCGTAATTTTTAAGATATTTTATCAATCTTTGTACACATTACGTATAATATTGTTCTACACGCGGGAAAAAAAATCATGAACTTTTTTTAGTGTAAAATATTTTTTCAAGCGGAACAACTTATAATTCGTATTAAAAAAAAGAACCGATTTCGACTCATTTTTTATTTAAAAAAATTGTATATATATATAATTTTATTATATTAATTTTTAAATAAATTTATTTATATGCAAAGTTTCGTTGTTTTGTAAAAACATAATTTTTTCCCGATATTCTCTGCAGATGGCGCCACGATGCATTTAAATGCGTTTTAAGGTTTTTAATTAATATCTTTTTAACTAATTGGAATATGGGTTCATAAATGGTCAAAACGGATTTCTTGGATAATTCCCGAAATTTTGATACCTTCTGCTTGTTTCTGCGTCTTGTGGTTCTTGAGAAAATTGGGATATATACATAGATACGTTTGTTTACCTATGAATTTTAATATATAAGATAATTATGAAAATATTTACATTACTAAGAACGATTTTTATATTTTTACATATTTTGATGATCTAACCATTTTTTTTTGTAAAAATAGTGAATTTACTCCAATTAATAATTTTTATTCTGAATATTTGAACTTGTTAAAACTAACAATAAACCTCTCAAATAAGATAACATTGATGAAACATTTTGTTTATTATGGATACTCAAGTAGCAATATTTTTGATAGTAGAATTGACCTTATTTTAATGTTATTAAAGAGTACTTAATTGAGATTTTCTAATATTAATTTTTCTAATTACATAGGAATATTGTTCTTAATTAAAAACATAACAATACAGTAATACCTTGACTTACGCGATTTTCAAATCTCGTATATTCTCTCATCTTTGACTTTTTTCGTCAATAAAACTCATTTAGAATCAGTACCAGAGCGTGAACAAATTCTTAATTTAATTGAAGAAGTTTTCTATTTTTTACCATGACATTCAAGAACAGCTGGATTTATACAGTCAGGAGCTGCAATTAATTGAGTTCATAGAAAGGCATGAGCAAGGCATTGAAGAATTGGAATCTTTAGACCCAGTTCAATCAGAAGATCGAGTGACGTTTGGGAATTGGACCGAAAGCCACAGTTTAATTGGTAAAGGGTTACAAAGTTTAGAACATACTCCTATGAAAGAGTATTTTTTCAACAAAACAAAGAATAAAAAATTTATTTGCTGCTGCGAGGAAATTTTGCAGGAGAAAAAAATCTTTTATCCGGTCGAGACTACTTGTTAGATTTTATGTAACCTTTTACATTAAAATAACTTTGGTTTGCGGTTTTGTATTTCTGTTTTCTAAGATTTTATTGAAAATTTTTTTTCGAAAAACTGAAAACTGAACTGAAAATAATTTATATGCATTTGGGTAAGAAATTTTACCCGGACTTAGGTGGTTCCCACCTATCGCGTAAGTTCGGTGTATTACTGTATATTGCTTAGAAATAATACAAATACATAATTTTGAATATTAAAAAGTTTATTAAATACACACACACACATACACACACACACACACATATATATATATATATATAATCTACAGTTAATTTATGATAAATATGAATTATATGCTTCAATGAAAAAAGAAAAATTTGATATTCTTGTTAACCTCGTATTAAAAGAAAATTTCATTGCATTTGATCAGAATCTTTATAAACAGTTCAAAGGATTACCTCAGGGTGGTCCAGCTAGTAATTGTTTAGCGAACCTATATATTTACATTTTTTTTAAATAGATCATGTTGTAAATGATTCTTACTTAATTTATCGTTATATATATGATATAATAATTTTTGGTAAAAATAGTGAATACAAACCAAATATTACATTCTACCCTGATTATCTCAAGCTCCTTAAAACTAACTTCAACTCTAATAGGGTGGAATTCTTGGATTTAGACTTACATCTTATTAACAATATTGTAGTCAGTAGCATTTTTGACAAAAGAGATTCGTTTAAGTTCCATATAATTAAAATTCCTGTATGGAATAGTAACTTGCATATATCAATTTACAGAAATATCATTTTGAATTTTTTATTTAGAAATGATAAATTAACTACCCACAAAATAGATAAATACAATAATATAAAAATTTTTTTCAATGTTGTTTAGATCATGAATACCCTTTTAATTTCTTAAGAACTTATATTCATCACAAATACATTAACCGTCTTGCTACTTCGAATTCCAAAACCACCACACAACAATAGGATTTCAAAGTCAGCATGTTAGTGGTCTTGCTGTGAAGATTATATCATAACACTCATATCACAGTTTACATTTTTTCCACACACATCTTGAACATCTTACACATTGTTGACAACCAACCAAATTAGAGCCTAGGAAATTTACATTTTTGACAATCAACCAATTCAAATTCTACCATATTTGATTGTCGTCTTTTTTTATATCTGTCTTTGCTGGCTGGTTTAAAAGTTAGCTCAAAAGATGTGTTTATGTATATTCGAATTTTTTAACTTGGTGAATAATTGATTTTCATTGATGTCAAGACGCTTGATTCTCTTCGTAAAAGCTCTGTGAGTAAAGAAATTTTGTTAAATTAGGATTTTCTACTTTTCTTACGTAATTATTTTGCGATTTTTCTGCAATAAGGGTTTGGGAGAGTTTGTTACATAATAGTAGTGAGTGGTTTTATCATACACTCTGAGTTTTCCATACTCTGAATTTTTGTTTATTTTATTTGGTTTTTCCTACCGAGTTGCAAAGGGGGAAGGTTGGCGCCTTTAAACTAGTTTAACCCCACTTATTCGGTCCTAAGTCCGAAATTGCTTTCTGACTCGCTAGGTTCTTCTTTTTTGTAGTTTCTTTTTTATTTCTCTATAATTTTGTTCTTCATGTTCAGCTTTTATATTTCTATTACGCTATTTCTTGTTATGTTCATTATCTATTATTTCTTGTTTTTGGTATATAATACATATTTCTTTCATATATATATATATATATATATATATATATATATATATATATAGCGATTTTGTTCAGATCATAAATACCCTTTAGTTTTTTTTCTTTATAACCGCATTTCTTACAAATTCGAGATTAATGATTTAAAATTAAAAAAAAATATGTAGATTATTTTTCTCTCTTTCTTATATCTTTAAATTTTTTTTCTATCAACAAATTTTAGTCTGGTTTATAAAGTGATTTTTTATTAGTTTTATTTTCCTTTCTTGCATTTATTCACCAGATGGAGTCACATGTTTAAATTTTTTGAATAATTTTTGTTCTTTTTACCCCCTTATATTAATTTTTCTTTGATCTTTTCTTTCCAATAAATATTTTATTAATTTCATCGTTTTCATGTGTGTCCTCGGTTATAAATATAATTCATTTCTTTGGTATTATTATCTATTTTTCTCTATGTGAAATATTTTTCTCTCTGATGCAGAGGGAAATCTTTATTGAAGTATTGTTGTGTTGTCTTCTAAGATATTTACTATTGTAATTAAATTTTTGGTTTCCTGGCTTAAGTAAGCAGATTTATTTTTGCACTTGATATTTAGCATTGGAAGCTGTGTTATTGTACTTTTGTATATTATTATGCTAGTATTATATTAACAAACTTTTAGTTTTTATAAAATCTGACGCTTTTCTCTTGCTTCCAGCCCAGTTGTATAGGAAAATGGAACGGAAGGTTGGCTAGCCTTAAAATTATGTTTAACTTAGTCTTAATTAATAGGGCTAGAAGTTTGTACCTATTTTTAACCTATACTATCTAGATATACCGTAAAATCCGGCGTATAACGCGCACCTATACTTTCAAGCTGTTTTTTTTAATTTTTAGGTATACTCGCCGTATAACGCACCCCCTTTTTACGAAAAAAAATTTGAAACGTACGTGTGCAATTTTCTTATGTTTTGAAGTCATTATTTGTTGGATGAATCATTTCAGACTCTCTTTTAAAAAAAATAGTATACTTCTAGAATTATACAACTCTTAAGCGCAAGAAGGGAGGGGGGATCGAATCAGCGCCATGGCTGGATTTTTCCCACGCATTTCTATAAACATTGATTCTTTTTTCCCCTTTCATGTGATGTACGAGGCGAACGATTAATTTTGAAATAAATCAGAATAAGCCAGAGACTTCTTACGCTCGCTGTCTGTAGTATATTCAATTCTATGAATAATATTGAATACGCTTTAAACAGCGAGAAGTATAGATGGGTCCTGGTCAGTGGCGTAACGGAGAACATTTGGGCCCCCTGCAAAGTCAGGTTTTGGGCCCCTTAGAACCCAGACCCCCCACGATGCGGGGGTGTACGTTACGCCACTGGTCCTGGTAAACGAAGCAAAACACAGATCTAAGTGATTCAATTTGCAAAAGAAAATGGAAATCGTGCTGCAGCAAGGATATTTGATATTGGCGAAAGCTTCATAAGGGAGTGGGAAAAAAATGAAATGACAATAATTAGCATGTCAAAGAAGAAATGTGCTTATAGTAAAGGAGTAACGAAATGGCTTTTTCTAGAAGAAAGTGTTGCGAATTGGGTCCTAGAAATTCGTCTGAATGGATTAATTGCATCAAGAAACAGTGTACGTTTTTATTCGCCTTAAAACGGTCAAAAAAGATTGTCGTTTCATATTATCCAACAATAAAAGTTCATGAGTCTGTTAAATAAACAGTATTTCGATGTATAAGTCTAAAAAAATTTGTTTTCATACTCATTTTTTGAAAGCTCTCGTTTTCATACTCGGTGTAGAACGCGCACCCTTCAATGGCAATCTCGATTTGTGCGTTCAAAGTGCGCCGGATTTTACGGAATTTCATTTTTATTTGTTGTTTTGCATTCCATTCAGGGAAGTAGAGTACATAATTGTTAATTACGCACAAATACGCACTCTGATTTTTTTACAAAAAGCATGATGTGATCCTTTGAAATTTAAAAGACATCAAAATATAAGGAGATTTATTTTGGAGTTGTTCCCAAACTGTTTTAAAAAAGAAAATAAAATTTCTTTTCAAGAGATGATTTATTTCATAAAAGTGAATGAAATGGAATATGCAAAGACAAGGGCATTTCACTGGCTTGAACATTTCAAATTATCAATCCTGAAAAATGAAATCACCCACAGGAAATCCTTGATATACTGAGGCAAATTCTGGGAAATTCTATCACGCCCCATTAAAAAATATTGTTCAGAAAGGAACACTTCAATAAAAATAAAAAAAAAGGTTTCCCAACTTCAAAGAATGTGTAGGATCTCTAAGAGAAGAGAGGGAAAAATCCTGAGGAAACAAAAGAGAAATTGCTCTCGCAAGACGACAACAAACAAACAAAAAAGGGAAAAAAACTTGTTGAAAGAAAATCTGAGATAAAATGAAAATCCAAGACAGAAAGCAAATGTTTTTCAGAGAATAAATTCCAATACACACACTTTTTACCGATATGTTCTGAGAGGTTAAAAGAAAATAGCAAAAGGGTTTTATCGATAAACAAATTTAGTGAACACAAATTTGTTTTAGTAAACTATAAAGTTAGCATGATCGGGGTTGGATTTACAAATTTTTGAGCATTAGTTTAAAGGCGTAAATTTGTGCCCTCTTCTCTACAACGTAATTAATTAATAATGTTCAAATGAATATCTTAGGCTGTAACATTAGAAATGTTTTCTTTATTACATTAAATTAATTTTTTATTAAATAAAGCAGAATTGTGTTTTGTAAATCATGAATGGAAAATAGAAATTCGGAGGAATATCTTTTCCTGGGGGAAAAAGAGGAAAATGGACACATTTGAAAGTGGGACACATTTGAAAAAAGGAAATTTTAATGGCGCAATTATAAAAATCACTCCCATCGACCTCGCACGCACACAGAAGTGCTGGCGTCGAGAGGGAAAGGGCAAATTCCCATAGGAATAAAGTTATACACTCGGTAAAAGCCGGTGCAATTCCTGGCTAAATGGAGTGGAGAGAAACCCATCCGACAAAATGAAGAAGTCGAAGAAATTTCGAAAAAAGGAATTTTAATGAGATTTTAATAGAGAAATCACAACCATCCCTTGAAGTGCTGATATTGAGAGGGAAAGGGAAAATTTTTATAGTCAAGAAAGCTCAGGCGACGCCGATTCATTATTTTAGATTCTTAGAAAGTAATTACTGTTAAAAAATAATGAATGTACTTATTTTCTGTATTATTCTTAATAAGCATCACACACGTTTCTTTTTATTGCTTTTAATTAATTAGCTATTTTTAAAACTAAAGCAGTATAGTTTTTTTTTGTAAATCATTGATTGAAATATGAAGAAAGATCTTAACCCTGTGGGAGGAAAAGAGGGAAAAAGAGTTTTACATTCAAAAAAGCCCGTGCAACGTCGAGATGAAGGGATATAAAAGAAACTTGTCTGAAAATTAAAAGAAGTGTAAGAAATTTCAAAAAGGAATTGTAATGACTTGTAATGAATTGTATTGACTTGTAATTGTAATGAATTGTAGTGACATATGCACACCAGAAAATGCTGACTGCAAAAGGAGAACGGAAATTTCCATGGGTGATATATTATACATTCGAAAAATCCCGAGCAATGCAGCTAGTATGAAATTAAATAGGGATATTGAAAACTTTGTATTTTGCGTGTGATTTTTTATTTCGTCAAACCAAGACACATATTTTGCCAAGGTAAACGTTTGGTGACAAGAGTAATGGAGCCTCACTAATGCACGTGATTGATTGGTTCTTAAAGTATTCGACTACGTTCGAAACCGTGATCCTGCAAAAGCGTATAAATGGGTAATATTTATGATATTTGGTGTCACTTAGATTAGAAAACGTACATGAAATTGTTTTAAGAGTATTATTACAGTAAAAAAATTATTTAAGTACAATATTTTGACAAAAAATGAACATAGAATGACCCATTTTCAAAACATTCTTCTTTTATGAAAAAGGCTTCTATTATAATAATATTTAGCCTGTATTTAGCTCAGACCTCTGCACAGAAGCTCAACTAGAATTTTTGAAATATATAACTTAGAAGTGAATTTATATTCATATTTTATTACAACAGAGGTGGAGAATTTTAAGGAAAAAATGCCGATAATTATTTCAATTGGTAGTGACTCTGAAAATAATGTGAAGTTTTCAAAAATCCTAGTTCAGACTCTCTGGATAAGTCTTGACTTTATATAAGCAAAATATTATTATTATAGAAGCATTTTTTATCAAAGGAGAACGTTTTGAGAAAAAAGGTTTTGCCAAAATGTATTTAAATACTTTTTTGTCATAATGTCCTTAAAACAATTTTATACATGTATTCTAATCTAAGTGACACTAAATACCGTGAAAATGATCCATTTATGCGCTTCTTTAAAATCACGGTTCCGAACGGATATCTTAAGGTCCCAGTTTGAAGTAACGAGCGAATGATTGGCGACAGTCTTTTGAAACTCGGTCAAAGGATGAAAGTGACATCTGAGTTGGAACAACATTTTCCAAACTTACACCGCACACCAACGTTAACACTTTGCAGATTAAACGCTATTTAGACACGAGAGGTCTTGTGCAATTCAAATAAGATACAATTATATTTGAAGATGAATAAATCAAAGAGGAACAAAATTAAATGAAAGATGATATTTTTTCCTTCCTTAACGCTATTGTTTGGCATAGAAACCTAAGGTACGATTCTCAGTGTTACGTTTTGATTAGAAGATAATATTATTCGTGTCGGTTTCTTAAATGAATATTTTTAAGTGTTCAAACATCCATTTAAGATAGATAATTTGTGGATGTGGAATTTTTCAAGAATTGGGAAATTAGTAGTTTACTATTAGGTTGGTACAAGTGAAATGTTGGATTTTCTTTACATTTGTACGTTTTTTTCTCTGTTTTCGTTATGTTTTTGTTTTCGGCAACACCTCGTTTGTAATCGTATAGTCCATTGCCAGAGTCCCTTTTCTACAAAGGAAATTTGTTATGATTACAAATTTTGTGTAAAAAATTGTAAATAATTCGTATTTGGATGCATTATATTACTCTTTATTATATTTATTTAGTCGCCCATCCAGTACAGTGGTTAGCGACGTTGACTGCTATGCCGATGGGTCTGGGGTACTTTAAATAGCCGTCCAGCCGCAAGTTCTTTCGTGAGGTGGGTGGAAGGGGAAGAGAGGTGGGAGGCCCCTGACCACCCCCAGGGTGTTCTCCCTTAAAATTGGGGTGAAACCGAGCTAAATCGATCTGTCACATGTATGGTGTTCAAAGCTATGGCTAACGACAGGCGTCACTTAGCCCTTTGTCATGATGAATTTCGTGGGCCTTGAAGCCTTTGCAGATCAGGTGGCATTAGTAACAACACAACATTATACTTATATCATGTTAAAATTGTAATGTTTGCAAGCAACGCCGTCCTTTACGTTATAATGGTGATTCAACGGGAACTTGGCGAAATCTTGAAATAGAACAAGGTTGAAATCCTTTTGGCGACCATGTTGGTAACCCTTTTTCGTGAGTTGGTGACCCAATGGATTATTCTGGAAATTAGCGGATAAATCCACTGATTTCACGTTATATGGCGCAAGATCCACGATTTTGGATCTTTCTCGAAGGATCCGCGAGGTCTATAAATAGGGAGACGCTGGCCGAATCTCAGTTAGTATTGTTTTGACTAGCGATTAGTAGCCTTGCCTTGAACGTTGAAGAGTCTACCAGCGATTAGTGATTACTCCGACTATTGAGTAGAACGAGAGGTGCTTGTGAATTTGTTTTTACGTACATGAATTTTAGAAAATGATAGCTGTGTCTGAGCGCTGTTGAAGGTGTGAAGAGCTGAGATTTTTTCTACGAATTTCTCAGTGTATCCTTTATTTCAAGGATTGGTTTTTCAACAATAAATTTCTATCGCTATTAAATAACTGTCTTGTTCTGTTTCGACTGATATGCACAAAATCCTCGTACCCCAATAAATATAACATTATTTCATTTGGATTTCGTGAGGATACCAACTGAACTGATATTCAAGTAGTTTTTTTTATATGAGTAGGAACTTGCTAACAAGGCTGCATTCATTATAAACCAGATGCAGTGAAATCAATTGAAAGCTGAAGAAGAAATATCGGCTCACACGAAATAATACAACAGTGTCCCGACAAATGGCTGTGCAATTTCTTTTCTCTTAACCCTAAGGGGTTTCTCATCTGGGAATAAAATTTTCTGCATTATTGCATTTCTTGACTGTTTCATCGGAAGAAATCGTTACAGTAGATGGTGATAATGTGTGTACAGCTCCAATGATGGCAGGAAAAGACATTTGGGAATTGGTTTAAAGCTAAAAAAATATCGTTGATGCAGATTCCGACGACGAAAATGAACTGAATAATGTAGCTTCTGTTGCCACGTCATCCGAAATGAGGAACATCATGAAAAAGTACGCTCAGTTATCAAGACGCACTATTCCAATGGTGAAATAAGTATAAAAAAATGGATGACATCGAATAATATGTTGACAATTTATTTCTGAAAAAGACAGCAAAGAAAAATATCAGATTGATTTCCAAAAATTCAACAAGCGTTTTGTTTTTCGAAAAACTTGAAAATTTTCTTTGAAATTTCATAAGGTTCTAGCGAATGTTTTAGTTTTATTGATTTTTATGAAATACATGCATATATACATATTTTTGTAAATAATAAGCTAAATATTGTTGAATATATATATATATATATATATATATATATATATATATACATATTGAAATATTCTTTAACACGAAAAAGAATTTCAGTCCCCTTAATTTCGTGTAAACAAAATAAACAATGTGGGAGACAGTGGCGAAACGGAGAATATTAGGGCTTCCCTGCAAAGTCAGGTTTGGAGTCCGAGCTGGATCTTACAAAAGACTGCACAACCATAGCATAACGTATGTTTTGGGCCCCTTAGAATTGTGTGCCCCCGGCAGCGCGGGGTTGTACGTTACGCTACTAGTGGGAGACCCGAAATTCTGAATGAACGCTCTGAAAGCACGAGGGGAAACGAATCCTACTGTATCGGCAAGGAAATTCGCTACCGGAATAAAATTCGGCCATACAACAATATTGAGGCATGTTTCTGAAATTGGCATTGTTAAAAATGCGAATAACCGTGCGAGACCAGCTGAATCGGTTGAATGCATCATCATCTTGACTACCCAAAAGTGCTGCCAGTTGGATTCAACGCAAAAAACATTTTAAATTATACGCGTTCACTTCTTAACCCGCATAGCCCAATAATTCTCCACGGCAAGGCTCGGCAGCATGTGTCGAACAAAACAATTGCGAAATTATAACCCTTCTACTGACCTACTTTGAAATTACATAGAATAACCATTTTTATGAATATTCTGACGGCACTTAGCAGGAATACTCCTTTAATTCCACTCTTTCAGGATACATGGTAGCAAAGGTTCTATGATGAATATTTTAGCGGGAAAGGCGAATAGTTTTACAACTGACATTAGCATTTTCAGCTGACATTTTGATCTGATTGCCAAGATTGTCGTTTTTGTTCCGCAAAAGTAGATAAAGTCAAAAGGTAAAAGTGCCTTATTTTTATGTTATTTAAGGACTTAGAAAACGATCTGACTATTTATTTGAAGTGAACAGTGTATGTAATTGATTTTACAGTCGAATGACTTTGAGGTACTCATAAGTAGCGCCAGTACAATGGAAAGCGTTTCGTGTTTACTTTTCGTCCGTGTAGCTTGTTATTGTTTTTTGTTGTGTTGTAGCTTCATTACTTAAGCGTAATAAAGTTATGCTTTTTTGGCATTTCTTTAGTTTAACTTATTAATTTTGCTTTTTTATTTCTTTTTTAACGCATCCAAAAAAATTTGAAGTGTGAATCTGAGCTCGCATTGTTTTCGCCTCACAATTAAATGAAACACCTTTTCTTTATTTAAAAATTAAAATTTTAATTTCTTTGTGTGTAAATGAAATTTAACAGTAATAGGAGGCTTTCAAGGTGCTATAATTTTCTTTTCTCTTGGAATGAGTGAAAAAAATGAAGCTCAGTCTTCAAAGAGGCTTTGGATATATCACAGTACCTTTCATCTGAAAGCAGCGGACTTGACCACGGTACAAAATTACGTGGTCCGTCGCCAAAAGCCCTCGTGTAGCTGAACAGTGCGACGTTAATATTAACTCACTCACTCACTGAAAGCAGCGGTGATTCTTCACAGTTGAAGTCCCAAGAAACAATCTGTGGGAATTTCAGTCAGGTTCTAAAGAAGACGATCAATAGATTGAACAAGACCCAGGGTGCAGGAGCTCATGTTCAGAAAATGCAGTATTTCCTACCCCAGGAAGCAGTACTTTAAAAAACATTCAGTCGAAACCTCACACAAAATTCACAACGTGTAATAGATTTTTGTGTATTAATGCAAAGAAAAACCGTCTCTTTAAATATGATCAAATTGTTTATGCGTAAAACTTGTTTTTATGTGAGTAAATTAAAAAATATTATAATTTACAAAAAGTAATTTTTTTGGGCTGTAAAATATTATTTTCTGGTTATTTAGCGTTTTTAAGAGTTAAAACTGTGTTAAAAAAAGTAATGCAGTCTCTTTGTAGTATATGAAAATTTTTTAAACCTTTGTGTACTAACGGTACTTAAAAGAACCAATTTAATTAATTAGTTCTAATAGATTAAATTTCCCAAAATTGAGTATTTTATTTATGTATATCCCTTAATTTTCAATGTCAAAAAAAATATTGCACGAAATTTATTGATTTGAATTTGGCTAAAATTTTTTTAAGACTGGCATCCATGCATTAAAATCTTGTTGGGAAAGGTGTGTGTGTATTGAAGCATATTTTAATTAAACAAACAGATTTTGAAAAAAGATATGCAGTTATAAATATTCACTTAAAAATCCGACATTTCCTACGCACAAACTTAATATATGTTTGTTGATCATGTACATAAAAAGTATTAAAGATTGTGCGATATATATCCTGGATGTTTCGGGATTAAATTGACTTAAAGTAAAGCCTTTTACAGGGAATAGAAAATCCGCATCTATTTAAGTAGAAACAAATTTACTTGTGTCTGAATGTTTGAAAAATAGTGTAACAATAATTGTACCCAATATTTTTACATATATAATGTAACGATAACATTTTCAAATTTTCCTTTTAAACAAAGCCATTCTAAATACAATGAAATATTTTCATAAATTGTCTCATTAAAAACTATATAATAATTAAAATTGAATATATTGTATTTTTTAAAAAGAAATTTAAAAACTTTTCAGAAAAAAACCACTTAATACAATGACACATGCACTAATCATATTTAAATCTTACTTACCTTGTCCATTATTATTTTATCCATTTTTGATAATTTTAACTTGTCAAAATACCACAAAATGTCTAACACATTTCATAAACAATATCCTCACAATTGTTTCTTGACAAAGAGTATTCAAAAATAAGAGCCCTTCTTGTAAATATTAATTTATTACAACTATAACAGAGTTGGATAACTAACAGAAATATTTTTCTGTGGCTGAATTATTTTTATTTTGTTGCTCAAAAGCCGTACACAAAGTAGAGAAGTTTTTCTTATTGTGATTGAAGAGAGTACATTAAAAATATAATTGATTTATATTAAAAACGTTGACATTAGACGCATGCATAGAGGAATTTTTCATACAAGTTCGTTGATAAAAACTTGATTTGGCTCATGAATCACACTTTAATTAGAATCCTTCTCTTTGAAGAGCAGATTCACCATTAGGATGGAATAGGACACAATAACAGATGGAAATGCAACAATTAGTGGATTAATCAACAAGTGAACATTCCATTAAAATATTTCAGTCTTAGAAAGGGAATTCTCGAATTAAAAAAAAGAGTATCATTCGGATTAGTAACGATGCAAGATGGAAATGAGAAAAAAAAACTTCTTTCTGTTTATTCCAGAATTAAGGTTCGAATATTCCTAAATATTTTTCTTTTTCGTTCCATCCAAGTAAAAAACGACACAAAAATAAAGTTGCTTCTCTTCAATGAATAGTTTTAAACCAACAGGTGGGCTAGAAATCATCGTTAACATTGACACGAACAATGTATAAAAAATTGTTCCAATATCAGAAAAGCATGAATCGGATTAGGAACAATCGAGGAGTGATTGTGGAGTCCTGAGTGCGGCTGAAGAAATGCACAGTTCGTGATTGCTCATAATGCTCGAAGAATAAATCCCCCAAGGACCACGTGACTCTCGAAACATAAGAAACGGCAAGTCAGTCACGTGATACAGGTCACCAGGTAATAACAGCACGCACTCGAGCGATTTAATATGCATAAATATCTCTGAGGGTGGAGCGGGAGGGAGAGTTACACATGGAACCGCCGATAAATTTCACTCTATGCCTTTTTTAATCACTTGCAAACGGGTCAAAATCCGAGAGGACACGCGAACTGGACTTCCGCCTCCAAACCTGTGGCTCTTTCTTCCTGATGACTCGTGTCCGGTTGTGATTTTGGCTGGACCTCCTTCGGACGTGACCATTCAAACGAAGTATAGTCTATAGAGTTCGGTCATCAACAGACGTCTAGACTGAAAGGGTCCTGGTTAATGGAAGGTTTTGTGTCGCATTTTCAATTTCCAGATAATAGATTTTCTTCAATTCTACGGAAAATATAAAACATAGTGGGGAGTACTTAAGTATGGCATTTTTTCAGAATATCCCACTTCTTAATGTTGATATATTAATCCTGTCGAAGAAACTGTAAAGTTTGAGGAACATTTTTTCTTCAAGAAACGTAGCGTTGTAATTCTAGTGTAAAGTATTATTTTTCTGTATTCAGTATTAATTTATAATCATGTGCAGAATTCACTGAAAAAGAAAGATCTTTGTTTTTACTTTTTTGCTAAAAAAAAACTCTAATGTAATATTTTCTCCACAATAGTTAATAATAGACAGATATACTTTGGGTACTAGGAATTATATTTTCTTAACTTATATTTAAGGTATCCGAACACGTTCGGAGTACTTTTTTTGAAAATAACATATTAAAACATTATAAATGCTTTTTTAGGGATGAATACCAATAAATACTAATATTTAACTAAAAATAATTAAAATAAATTGCCTAAATTTTACAAAAATCCCAATTATAAGGGAAATTTTAGCAATATTTTTGAAAAACGACAAAGCAGTTAGAGAAAAAAATAATTAACTTAGATCAGTAAAAATATTACTAAAACAAATAAGTTGCATTTATCTAGAGGATGTACTAAAATTTTAATGTTTTAGTAAAATTTAAAAATTTTAGAGCTCATCGAGTAAATATTATAGGAAATGTGTCATTTTTATGAGACCATTATTTAAATAACTGGCCATAAATCAAAAACTATGTATGCAATAAGAAATATTTTAGTACATACTCTAGAAAACAATATAAGTATGAGGTTCAAAAAGTTTTATAGAAATATATTCATAATATTTTGAGTTATCAGACTCACCGGTGAATACATTATACATAAAAAACAGTTTCGAGAAAAAGGATTTAAAGTTTAAACTTTTGTTGTTTTAATATAAATTATACATACAGAAACCTAAAATTCCCCTGATTTGTAGGTTATGCCCTCTTGTATCTCAGCTTTGGCTAATTTTCTTTTCTTTCGTGACCTATTTTTTTTTTCTGGAAGTTTTTACTTCAGATAATGAATGACGCTTTGACTCATTAATGCGTTCTTCATCGAGTTGGGCAAAACCGCTTACAGTATTGACACCAACTTGTATCTGAGCTTGGTTCAACACATCTAACAATCCTCGAAAACCTTTGTTAAATTGTATGACAGCCATGTGAGCTCCTAATTTCAGAGTTTGTAACTCGACAAAAATATCTTTCGGGATAAGCTTCCACATAATGCCATTAAAACTTTCATTTGCATTCTGCGTTTTCCCATGTAAGCATTTATTCAATAAATCTTTGTCACATAGCTTCATATAATGAGGCTTGATAATTTTAATTATTTTTTGAGGAAGTCCCTTGCCAGTATCAATATGCATCTTTCCTTCAAATGTAGCGCGTTGAAATTTGCACCAGGTGTCGGGTCCAACTGGACATTGGCCATGCATCGGTTGGTTTTTGTTGGAACAGCAATGAAAAAATGCTGCAATCACTGCACTTTGCATTTTTTCTATGTTATTCACATTGGATCTGATAGCGATGCCATAATAATTTTGTAGTTTATCGATGAAACTATCAGTTAATTTCCCACGACCTCCCAGACCTTTTTGCTTCAGCTTCAACTTTCGAAGCCTTGAGCCAACACGCTTTTGAATGTGGCCAATGCATTCAAATTTTTAACGCTGTTTTCACCATAAATATTTTTAACCGCATCAAAACTTTTTCGAATCCCCATCTCCATAAAAATGTACATATTGCAATTTTCTCGTCTCAGCAGATCTTTCGAATATTCGGTACACACCAACAGGTTCCATCGCACCAGATGACCCAACATGTTTTTCACACTCGTGTGCAATTCTATTTTCATGTTTCTTCAAACATAATCTGCTAATTTTTGACATTACTTCCATGTCTAAAACCTTACCAGTATCTATGGAAATAGCACTAACACATCCATTTAAAGACAAATGTCCTCTACGTTGCCAAGTTCCATCGACCGACACACCGCATTGAACAACTTCATCAAAATTATTCTTCTCGTGGATTTCAGCTGCAGCCTCATTCATAGTTTTATATGCAACGTTATTAGAAACATGCTCTAATTTTTTTCAAGATACTTGAAAGCTGTTTTAGAAGGAGATTTCACATTGATAGCTGAACACAGCTTCCTTGCAGCAGAGTGTCCCTTTCCAATGATTCTTAAGCCAAAAACAAAGGAAAGGTTAATATTGTGCAATTTGTTAACTTTCATAGATGTACAAAAGGAGCTTAAAAAGTTACAGTTTTTACATTTTAGTATCATATTAGATGCTAAGCCAAACACAGATTCTTGCAAAAGTTGAAGCTTATTTTCTAAACATTCAGGACAGCATAATAAGGAAATCACATTACTTAAAATTTCTAAATTAATAATTACGTTCCTATCTTCATTTTCAACAGTATTTGACATTTTTGAATCCTTTTGAAGTTTTCTTTCACTTGCAGTAGGTGCAGATCTGACATTTTGTTGATCTCATATTGGTTATTCTTAATAGTGTATCTATTGCCTTTAAATTTAGATTTACGAGTAGAATTTCGATTCTTGGGATTAGCCATAACTTAATAGTGTGCAAAATTTAAATAATAAAATTAAAATTTCAAAAAAAAAAACCGACAACGTTAGCAAAATCAATCAAATAACTCGAGCTAAAAGCTATCGAAAAGCGATTGAAAATTTTGTAAACACAAACTCTTATTGCCAAACTATTGGAAGAAATGTTGTGTTGCCACTCACTTTAAAACAATAAACTATTTCTATTATTTCCTTAAGAGGAATTTAAAACTATTTCCAAGAAAACTGCTCCTTAAGCTAATTTTTGACAGATTTTGAACCATTTAAATGCCTACTTCCGGTAGATCAAAGACTCACTTCCGGTTTTTTTAATTTGATAAAACTGATTATAACTTGACCTCTAGGTAACGTAGAAACAAAACAAAGAGTGTTTTGGAAAGCCAAAAGATAGCTCTATTCAATAAAATAAAAAACAAAAAATGTGTTTTTTGAGAGAATTCGGTCATTTCAACGTGTTCGGATAATGTAACATAACACGAGTTATAATAGAAAATACTCTTGATTTAATGGTTTTTACCAATGTTTTGGTAACCTATTATGTGTATGTATGATGTAAAACAGTTTTTGTGCTCGAAGTAATACAAAAGGCTAATCATTTAATTTTTTAAAGACAAAATTAAAAATTCTTGATTTTAAAATGCTACTCCTCCTTCAATAATTAAATGAGTGAGTGAATATTAGCTTCGCACTGTTCAGCTACACGAGGACTTTTGGCGACGGACCCCGTGATTTTGAACCATGGTCAAGTGACGAGGACGACACCTAAGCTGGCACTCCATCTCCTAACTACCACACCACACCAATGAGAGGACGTTTGAGCCTGGATAGATTTAGCGTGCAGCAGCCCCTCTACACGGTGGGTCTTTAACGATCTTGGGCTCGAATCCATAACCCGACAGCAAACAATCCGTGACCTTGACCACTAGGATACCACGGGCACAATGATAGAAGAGAAAAAAAGGCCAAAGAATAAATTCTATGATAAGAGGGAATTCATATGTACTTTTGTACAATTTACATTATGTTTCTTAATTCAATTAAGGAAAAGGCACTCACTTGAAAAATGGGCACTTGTCTAAGGAACTTGTTGACTTGTGGTATCCTGGAGGTTTTGCCGTACAGCTGATCTCCATACCCGTCCAGCACCACCTGTTCCAATTTCTCGAGGGCACCCAGCTTCAACCACAGAGTGATGGGGTCTTCACTCACAGCCGCCATGGCCCAGCGCAGCCTCTCACTGCTCCTATGGACCAGAACGCTCCATTCGTACAGCCTCAGTCCTCGGTGGACGACACTTCACCAAAAATAAACATTATTATTCCAGAGATGCAAACAAGCAACACAAAAAAGAAATTAAAGTCAATGCCTACTTCGGTGATCAAAGAAAAAATTTTATTTGTTACTTTCTACTAAATAATTACAATTAATATAAATATTTAAATATACATATGTCAAAATCACAATATTAAGTGGTAAAACATCTTGTAAATGAACACTAAAAACTTTTTAATCACAATTCAATTTGTATAATTACATTTTTTTATATATAACAGCTGAATATAATAGGCAAGAATTTATCGTAACCAGTGTAAAAGCTAACTAGCATATCATTGTTTAGGTTAAATTAAATCTTCACAACACAAATTTATGTAACAAAAGCTGTTTTATCAAATGGTGTTGTCTTCTAGAGGACTAATATAAACCGAAAATTTTCTCTCTTAAACTATAATTAATTAATTAAATTTAATTAATGAATTAATATATTTGAAAAACTGTAAAAACACATCAAGTGTCATCCACTACAAGTTTTAAAAAATGTATTTCAATTTGAGTGGCTGAATAAAAAGTACTTTATTAAAAATTCAAAAAAAATGAAGATATATAAATAAATATATATAGGGAAAGGAATTGAAAAATATTGATTATATGACATGACCTTTTCGAATTCTTATCTGCCTTCTTGTAACAAACCCTTTCAGTTTCATACTGTAACATTAAGGTATCCAACTACGTTCGGAACCGTGATTTTAAAAAAGCGCATAAATGGATAGTTTTCATGATATTTAGTGTCACTTAGATTAGAATACATGTATAAAATTGTTTAAAGGACATTTTGAAAAAAAAATTATTTAAATACAATATTATGGCAAAAAATTAACTTAGAATAACCTTTTTTCAAAAACGTTCTCCTTTTGTGAAAAATGCTTCTATTATAATAATATTTTGCCTGTGTATACACTGCTGGACAATTGCTAAGGACGGATCACAAATTGCTATGTAGCATAACATTAAGCGAGACATGAGGCCTAGTAGGATAAAATATAGTTGCTACACTGTTCAGACATTAGAATAAAGAATATTTATTGTTCTGGAAAGTACAAAAGCTGTGAAACATCTGAAAGAAAAAAAATGTTCATTTGATCTGCGTACGGAGAAATGGAACAATGCATCTTAAAGTCAGCAGGCACCTTAAAGAAAGGTATCAGTACGGGATATGTCCACCGTGGAGTGTGATGCAACATTCCACACGTCGTACCATACTTTGCACAACATTATCCAGCGGCTGTTGAGGCAATTTATCCCATTCCTCTGTGAGTGCACGGATGAGGGTGTTCTTGTTTGTCGGAGGATAGTTTCGACCAGCAACTTGCCTCCCCAAAGCATCCCACACATTTTCAATGGGGTTTAGATCTGGAGAACGCGCTGGTTATACGAGACGTTGAATACCCTCGCTGTCTAGACAATCCTGAACAGCGAGTGTTCGATGACATGTTGCGTTGTCGTCCATAAAACAAATTTATCACCGACAGCACCACGGAAAAGACGAACATGAGGAAGTAGAACTTCATGAACGTATCGTTGACCCGTCATAGTCCCATTCGCAACCACATGTAGGCGCGTGCGGCCATTGATCATGATGCCGGCCCACACCATGATACTGCATGTCGGATATCGGTCCTTTTCCTGGATATTTTCTGGACGATAAGCAGTACCACTCTCGCGTCAGATCAGTTGGCGTCTACAATCCGATGACAGACTGAACCTACTCTCATCTGAGAATAGTACACATGCCCAGTCCTGTTCAGTCCAATTGTGATGCTCACGACACCATTGCAAACGGGCAGTACGGTGCTGTCTGGTCAATGGGACACACACAACAGGTCTGCGTGCGTATAGTCTTCCTCCCCTCAAACGTCTGGCAACAGTTTTTCGGGAGATCTGCTTTCCTGAGGCAGCAAGAAACTGATTTGCCACCTGCTGAGCTGTGGTGTGCCTGTTCCTTTTGCTGATAGGACGATATATCTGTCTTCTGCAGGCGTCGTACTTCTAACACGACCTCCCCGTGCCGTCTACTACACATTCCAGTAGTTTTAAATGACTTCCACAGCCGTGAAACATCGCTGTGAGCGATGTCGAACTCCCTGGCAACATCTGTTATTTTTCGCCCTTCTTCGATCTTTCCAATAATTTGGCCACGCATAAAATCATCTATGTGATGTCGGGAAGACATGCCAAAAATTTTAAGTTCGTCTGTTAAATCTTTCCTGTAAAACTTTGACTTGAAACAACAACTGTCCACACGCGTCAAAACATTTAAAGCTCTTATGAACGCTATCACGTGATGAACAGACGTGAAAAAAAATTTGCATACTCATACTTCTTACTAATATCCCGCACTTATTCTAATTTTCCCCATTTTGCTTCCTTTCATTTTGTGGTTGCTATGGATGATAGTGTTATCCGTCCTTAGCAATTGTCCAGCAGTGTAGTTCAGATCTCTGTACAGAGGCTTAACTATGATTTTTGAAAAATTCACATTATTTTCAGAGTTACAACCATTTGAAATAATTATCGGCATTTTTTTCTTAAAATGTCTCCCCTCTGTTGTCATAAAACATGGATAAACCCACTTCGAAGTATTACATTTCAAAAACTCCAGTTGAGCCTCTGTACAGAGGTCTGAGCTAAATACACAGGCTAAATATTATTATTGTAGAAGCATTTTTCACAAAAAGAGAATATTTTGAAAAGGGGTAATTTTATGTTCATTTTTTGTCAAATAATTTTTTATTGTAATAATATTCTTAAAACAGATTTATATACATTTTCTAATATAAGTGACACTAAATATCATAAATATTATCCATTTATGCGCTTTTGAAAATCATGGTTCCGAACGTAGTCGGATACCTTAAACTGTTCGGAAGGTTCTTGCCAATTTTCAGCAAAATTTCTAAGCAAGTGAAGTGGCCGTGGTAACCTAGTGGTCAAGGTATCGAATCGTGGCAGCCAGGTCATGAGTTCGAACCCAGTACAACTAAAGATCCACCATTAGGGGAACGATGCACGCTAAATATGTCGAGAGCTCAAACGTCCTCCCAATGGTATGGTGTGGCAGTTAGGAGAGGGGTGCCTGCTCAGGTGACGTCCTCGTCACTCTACCATGGTTCAACATGACGAAGTCCGTCGCCAAAAGCCCTCTAGTAAGTGAACAGTGCGACGTTAATATTCACTCATTCACTAGCAAGTGAATAGAATATTTAGTATTCAATTAGTGAATTATGCAAATGTCATTTGCTTTCAGAATTTCTTCTCATTCTATACCCCGCAAGGATTTCTGTCTTTTTAAAGCCGCATTCACACCAAGGCAGTCAGCGTCAAGCGTCTAGCCAATCGGAGACTTCATCTCACCCGAGATGAAGTCTCCGATGGCCTAGAGGCTTTATGCTCGACGCTGACTGCCTTGTAGTGCATGCGGCTTAAAAGTTATCAAGTTTTTAGAAGAGGGAGAAAGTTATATTTACGTGGAACTATACAATAGCACGAGGGCTGTTAACGACGGACCTCGTAACTTTAAACCTCGATCAAGAAACGAGGACGACACGTTCTAAACTACCTCACTACTATGAACGGGGGGAATTTGAGCTCGACCAGACTTTAGGTGCGTCATCCCCTTCTACACAAAGGGTCTTCAGTAGTCAAAATCACTAGGCTGCCGCTTCCGGGTTTTTGGCAAAAATATTATTAAATGCAACTTTTTTAAAACCAAAGAGTTAAAATTTGAGCTATTAAGAAAATTTTTAAAGATTCATATAAATTAAATTGCAATGGTACAACGTATGTACAATAAGGTGGTAAGTTAGAATATTGCAATCCAATTGCAATTTTTTTTACAATTTCAACACACCCGAGACCTTGCATTTTCCGTATGGAACACAATGCCTTTTGGACTCAAAAATCAAGGGCGTGAATGGATGCTGTTCCTTAAATGAGACTTAGAATTACGCGATCTAACACCAATAGCCCTTCGCAGTGCATCAGTCCTGGGACGTTTTCAACTACAGAAACGTTATTTCGAAAATACTCGACTCCCCTTCCCCCAAATTCACTCTCTCGTTGTTTGATACATTGCTGCATTTTACCAATCAGTGGGGATTCTCAATAGCTTTCTTTATTCTATCTTTCACAAGTATTAAAAAAAAGATGTAACTCTTCGGCTTTTTTTGTTACATGTGGCTTTATTGGAGTAAGTGAGTGAATATTAACGTCGCATTGTTCAGCTACACGAGGGCTTTTGGCGACGGACAACGTCATTTTGAACCGTGGATGACACCTGATCTGGTACCTCCTCTCCTAACTACCGCACCACCTCACCCATGGGAGGACGTTTGAGCTCTCGGCAGATTTAAAGTGCATCTCTCCCCTACACGTTGAGTCTTTAGTGGTACTGGGCTCGAATTCGTGACAAGGCCAGCCACGATCCGATACCTTGATCACTTGGCTACCGCGGCCACATGTGGCTTTATTGGAAGGGTCCATCCAAAGAGCTCAAGTAACACACACGAACAATAATAAACAATGAAAAATAGCTAACATTTAAAGCAAGAACCGGGACAAATTAACATGAGATAAAAAAAATTTAAACAACAAGAAAGAGAAACATAAGAGATGTAGTCCTTACAAAAAGTGTTCATGAAAGTTCTGGCATTCCAGTATAGTTTCCTTATCTCACCATGGTTTTGTGACTTTATATCTAGTTCTGAGCATATAAGAAGAAATACTCTGCATTCAGGGTACCCGAATTACAAATTTGGCATCTACTAGATAAAAGGATGCCTATTTTATTAAGATGATGTGTGTCCTGCAATTATGGTCTGCTTGCAGTCAGAAATTTTCCGCGCCCTCTTTCCAAGTGTCTTGGATGTTAACCCAGGATTTTCTTGTTGATTTTGCTGCCTGGTCAGATTCAAGAGTACCTACGAATTTCTCAAAAATACTTTTTTTAAGTGGAGGAAGAGATTTGTTGTCTTGAGGCTCAAGTGTTCCTTTCTTAAGTCTGCCTTTTCGATTCTTCCTTCCTCGGTGGCTCGACAGCCCAAGGTGGGTCTTGAGCTTCTCAAGAAGTCTTTCCCATGTCAGCCTTCTTCCTGCTAGTATTCTCCATTTCTTAGTTCTCAAAACTAGGAGATCTTTTTCTAGGCCATACACCCATCTAAAATTTGGCCTGCCTTTTCTCCGTACGCTAATTAGTTGAGCATTGAAGACTTTGTTAGTGGTGCGGTCTTCGTCCATTCTGACACTATGACCTTCCCATTTAATTCGTTGTATTTTGATGAAGTTAACTATGTCATATTCTTTATACGAGTGATAGAGTTGAAAATTTTATTTTCTTCGCCACACGTTCCATTTTCCTGATTTTCCTACACAAATAAATCTTAAAATATATTCCTTTTGTAGATACTTATCACGTCCTCATCTGTTCGAGACATGGACCAAGTTTCACATGCTAAGTTAATACTAGCCACAGTAATTCTCTTTTGGATTTTTCAGTAGTACAATATTTTACTCTTCGAATTTAAAGCGGGAATTATGATTTAGTGCAAGGTATGTATTTGGTCTTATTTTCAATGATTTTCGGTTCCTTCCTGAGGCTCTCTTTTTCTAAAGATACGAGGGCTTGTCTTAGTGCGGTGGTATCGATGTCATGAGCAAAAGCTAACAATTGTTTTGGTTTATTAAAGATACTTACTGTGGTGTTTATGATCACTTTTTCTAATGCTAGAGAAGACGCACGCTAGTACATCTCGCTGTCGAGCACCTTTTTTTATTTCCAATTTGCTTGAAAGATCATTCTGTATTTTGACCATGATCTTTGTTTCACTTAATGTCAGGCCTATCAGCCTTAATAAACTTTTTCATGGCTGCAAAAAAAGCAATTCTGTTGATGTAGGGTCAAAAAGAAGCTTGTTTTTGTCACAGCTATAAGCAATTGTGTAATTTTTCTTTTCGATAATTCCTTTTCCTATCCATCTGACTTCCTGTATAGCTAAAATATCCATATGCTCTGTTAGCATTTGCAGTACTTTATTTCTATACAAAGACCGAATTTTCCAAAATCCCATTCTCAATCCTTTTAAATTTTTTTCCAAGTCGTTTTTAGAAGTCAGCTCGGATATATTTTCTTCCTGAAATTTTGTAACACAAGAGTTTTTTTGTATGGAGTCGAGTTGCTTGCCCTTCGCCCACTTCTCGAATCAGGAATCATTTGAGTCGCCTTCTAAGACACGTAGGGGCTACGTTGGGACTATTCTTTCACACACGGTTCCAAAAGTTCTCGTGTAGCTGAACAGTGTGATGTTAATATTAACTCACTTTTCACACCCGGTCACAACACAGGTACTGTCTTTTCGTTTCCGTTGATAAAAACATGTGAAGGAATCCATTGAAAAACGGTTGCTTTGTGGTATTTATAAAGAAAGTTCAACGTTTTTCATATTTTTTTAGATCATCTAGGTGCCTTTCTTGTACGTTTTTCACACGGGTTTTCAATGCAACTATATAAGAAATTAAAAAGAGCTAAGTGTGTCTACTTAACCGAGTAAGGAACCCAGTAGTCAAAACAAGGTGAACAGACTGAATAA
This sequence comes from Trichonephila clavipes, assembly GCA_019973935.1. Taxonomy (NCBI): domain Eukaryota; kingdom Metazoa; phylum Arthropoda; class Arachnida; order Araneae; family Nephilidae; genus Trichonephila; species Trichonephila clavipes. The sequence goes on from BMAU01001019.1 coordinate 724,629, forward strand.
TAACCACCTCCAGAAGACAATGATACATTTTAAATGAGTTTCTCATTAGGACTTTCCGAGTGAGGAAGTCAGTAATATTAACGTCGCACTATTCAGCTACACGTTGACTTTTGGCGGCGGACCTCGTCATTTTGAACCATGGTCAAATGACGAGGACGACACCTGAGCTGGCACCACCCTCTCTTAACTACCACACCACACCAACTGAAAGACGTTTGAGCTCTCGACAGATTTAACGTGCATCACTCCCCTACATGGCGGGTCTTTAGTGGGACTGGTCTTGAACTCAAGACATGCCAGTCATGATCCGATACATCGAACATTGGGCTACTACAACCCCTAGGACTTTCCGAGGGAGAGACGGAAAATATGGTCTTCCAGCCGCATCGATAAAAGGATTGTTGCGCCAATGCATCTTTCAAACAGCTCTATCTGAGATTGAACTAAAGCATTTCTGAGTTTCAGGGGTTTTTTTGCATACCGGCGTTATCATGTCCCATTGTCTTCCTGTGACCTGGGAACCCCAACGGTTAAGGTGACGAGCTCGTAGCTAGTGTGTCGAGATCTGATGACACTCAATACCCGTCATGTAAGGGGCGATACAAGTTTAATATATCGAGTCCTCCCTTCGGTGTGATGGTTAGGAGATGGGGTGCCAGCTCAGGTGTCGTTCTCGTCATTTGTCCGAGCTTCAAAATAACGTAGTCCATCGCCAATAACCCTCGTGTTGCTTTCTAGAGCGACGTTAATACAGCTCTCCCCATGAATAATTGAATGTCTGAAGGATTGGTTTCTATTTATTAGCGCCGCCCTCGAAAACAGCACGAGGTCTATTGGTTGAGGACATCTTAATTTTGAACCATGGTCAAGTGACGAGGACGGCATTTGAACCGCCATCCACTCTCCTAACTTCCACACCACACCAATGGAAGGATTTTTGAGCCTCGACAGATTTAACGTACATCGGCCTCCTCTTCATCGCGGGTCTTCAGAGGTACTTGGCTTGAACTCATGATGCGTTGGCCTCGAGTCCGTTACCTTGACGGTGGTTACCTTACCTTGACTTACCTTACCTATCGTGGTCACAGTGAGCACCTCAGTTTGGTTTCAGTAGGATGAGTAAGTGAGTGAGCGAATACTAACGTCGCACTATTTGGCCGCACGAGGGTTTTTGGCGACAGACCATGTCATTTTGAACCATGGTCAAGTGACGTGGACGACACTTGACCTGCCACCGCTCTATTAACTACAACACCACACTAACGGGTGCATCGCTCCTCTACACGATGAGTCTTCAGTGGTGCTAGGCTCGAACTCATGACACGCCAGCCACGAATCCATTACCTCTGCCACTTGGTTTCAGTGGCACTAGGACTCGTGTGAATGAGTATTTATCAGCGTCTCCCTACAAAGCAACACGACAGAGGACCTTGTCATTTTGAACCTCAGTCAAGTGACGAGGAGGGCGATACCTGAGTTAACTCTCCACAAGCTTCTACATCATATCAACGTGAGGTGTTAAAGCCTCGACATATCCAACGTTTATCAGTCTCTTTTTCTCGGCGGAGTTATAGTGCCACCTTATCTGCAAACCCTAATTCGACAAAAAATAACGCCTGTCATGAGTTCATCCCCATGACTACGAGGCGTAAATTTTAAATAAAAAAAAGCGTGAGAGAGAAGTACAATAATGATATAAGACAACTTTATATATATCTAGTAAATAGGGCTGTGTGTGTGTGAAGATGATGTATTAAATAGATCTTCACAATACAAGTCCTTCAGAAGTCTATACGATAATGTTAATAAAAAATAAAAGCAAATGTGAATGTTAAAAAATACCGCCTACTCAATATTTTACTCTTGTTTGAAATTAAACATATTAAAACATACTTTTGTTCTACAGAAAAACACACACACACAAGTAATATAAAAAAAATTAAGTTAATTCCTACTTAGATCAACAAAGGAAAACTTTTTTTATTTTAGCTACTTTTTATTAAATAGTTACAATTGATATGTATATATATATATGTATATACATGGGGCAGAATCACAACATTAAGTGGTCATTAATTTTATTCATTATCATTTAAGTATCGTATTGTCATCCAAAACAATCGTATTTATAAAATTTCAGTTCAACTGAATGTTTTAAAACATGCGAAAAAAATCTCTTCAAGTTGTGACACAAGTCTCCAAAAGGGTCGCTAAGTCGCCAACGTGGCTGAATTGTAATTATTTAAATAATTAGTTTTTTAATCAATTAGTTTTTGTTAATTATAATTAAATAATTGTATCGTCATCCAAAATAATCGTGTACATAAAATTTCAGCTCATGGAGCGCTTTAAAATGTATTTTATGAACGATTGAAAAAATTCCACCAAGATAAATAAATAAATAAATATATAGAGAGAGGGAGCTAATAGTAGGAATTGAAAAAATAAAAGCAAAAATAAATGCTAAGATACCACCTACTTAATATTTTATTCTTGTTTGAAATAAAATTTATTAAAATATACTTTTGTTTTACAGAACAATAACCGAATAAACTTGATATAATAAAGCTAAGAATTAAGTAATTTTTTTAGTGTTTTTATAATACACCAAGTTGAGTTAGAAGATATTAAAGATCTCTGACGTATTTTATTACCTGAAACTTTTTTTTCAATCTTCAGAGGCATTAGACAATATGACATACGATGGCATTTAATAAAAATAGTGCGTGTGTGTGCCATAAATTTGTTATTCTAAAAATCCTTACTAATTTTATGTTATTCTGTCATAAAAGTAATCTGGACTTAACATTTTCGAGTTACTTTCGAGGTCCCACTGGGTCTTCGAAGCCCCCCCAGCGACTGTGATCACTTTCATTAATAGAAAATAAACCAAAAATTAGGGCTGGGGGTGTTCTTCTAACGGGTTTCAACAAGAAAAGGGCTAATGCGAGAAACTGTTTGCCCTTTCTTTTTATAATTTAATTCCGAGTGCGCCCATTCAGCATTAGATGGCGTCATTACTATGCAAGAGAGCAGAGGCTTTCCCCTGACGGATGAAAGCGTAATAAATGGGATCACGTAATTCGGCGATGAATAGCACAGAAAGAAATCGATTGAGCCTTATTAATAACACCTGCAGTTTTCCTCCAGGGGCTTACCAACCTCCAGACCTTTAGCCCTCTTTTTTTGTTTCCGCTCGGAATGTGTTGTTTTTTGGCCAGGGCGTAAACTTCACCTCTTACATTTACATTTCTGATAAGGGCCTCGTGCGAAAATAGAAAGGGTGGTCGGTAAAAAGGGATATTTTTTACAAAGGCGCACAAAATTAGGGATTAGTCTGAAGAAGAATGATTGAGTGAGTGAGTGAATGTAGGGTTTTATGGCGCAAGAGCCAATTTTGGCTAATCTGCACCAAACAACTTTTCAATATTTTAGGTATAAAATTCTTACATAGTTTAATAAAAACATTTTAATATTAAAAAAAAATCAAAAATCTCAGTGTTTAAAAAGTTTTAAAAATAAAAGTAAATAGATTTTGATGGGGACTATCCCCACCAACTCCACTAAGGATGAAGGAAAATGGTTATTTCTGGTTTATGGTCGGAGTTAAAAAGCGATCATTTACTTCCTCTTCAACGTCCTATACAAGCATGTCCTCTTCATCTGATGTTTCCTGTATAGGTGTACCTATTTTTGGTTTTTATGGTGCCATCTTTATTTCAATTGCTTTAAATGAACGCTTTTTTACGAGGTTTTAAAGGTACTTTTTGGCTGCAATGGCTTGAATAGGATTTGGAGAATTAAACATGAGGAGTACTTGTTTCAGTATATTTAATTGGAAGATTCTTTCTTGATTTCTTAACTATTGCTAAGTATGAGGGACCATTAGTATTAAATGTATTAGTAGGTGGCTGGAATTCTGATATTGTAGAAGAAGAAGGTGTGCTTGAGTAGAAGAAGACGATGTGGAAACTGTAGGAGTAGATATAGATATATTTTTTTCAAGAGAGTGAAGCTGTTTGAAGTAAACATACTCGTGTTTCGTAATATTAGGTTGGGTAAAAAGAAATCCATTATTTCTGCATGAAATTCAAGACTTTATTTAACATGCTTCGGATTGCCTGATTTGGGTCAAATATGCACCGTTTGGTTGCAGAATTTGTTGCCATTGTAAAGGTAGCTTCATAATGCCTCTCTGAAAGAAGTCTTGATCTTTATTGGCGAAAAACTCTAGTAATCGATTTTCACACTCTTCTCTTGATTCCAATTTCTTATCACTCAGGTAGTTTTGCAATGCGAGAAAAAGGTGGTAATAGCTTGGTGCTAGGTCCGGACTATATGGTGGATGCATTAAAACTTACCAACCAAGCTTATAGAGTTTCTGGCGAGTAACTATAGATGTAAGTGGCCTGGCGTTGTCCTGATGGAATACAACACCTCTTCTGTTGGCCAATTCTGGCCGTTTCTGGTCAATCACAAGCTTCAAATGGTCCAGCTGCTGACAATAGAGATCTGAATTTAGTGTTTGACCATACGGAAGCAACTCATTGTAAGTGATTCCTTTCCAATCTCCTCAAATACACAGTAGAACCTTCCCGGCCGTTAGTCCTGGTTTGACCACCATTTGAACTGCTTCACCGCGCTTTGACCCCGATCGTTTTCACACAATATTGTCGTATGTGACCTATTTCTCATCTGCAGTCACCATCCGCTTAAGAAATGGGTCGATTTCATTCCATTTGACCAGGGCTTCGCAGATGGAAATTCGACCCATCATGTTCTTTGGTGTTAATCGAGGTCGCACCCAAACATCGAGCTTCTTTTTGAATCCAACTTTGCGCAAATGGTTTAAAACTGTTTTATGGTCAATCTTTAGCTCTTGGGCGGTGCTACGACTACTAACATGCCGGACAACCTCGATTATATCTGTGATTTTATCAACATTTTCGACGACGGGCTATGCGAGATGCATCTTTAACATCAAAAATACCTGAACGGAATCGACGAAACCAAAATGGCACGTAATTAGCTGTTACAATATCGGCAACATAAACACCGTTCACAATTTCAGCCACCTGGCTTGCATTTTTGCATTTATCAAAGGAAAACTATAAAATGTACTGAATTTTCTCTTTGTTGACTTCCATTTTTAACACCCTATAACTCACAACTGAATGGACCAAACAAAAAAAAAAGAATTTTTTTAGTGTGAAATGTCACCTTGAGACAACGAACATAAATATGAAATTGTTTGATTGATACTTCACGAGATATCGACACTACAGCCATCTAACGAAAAAAAATAATGGACTTCTTTTTCCCGAACCCAATATTTTCATCCGTTTGAGTTGAATCATGAACAGTTAAGGATTTGGGAGCTGAGCGTGGGTTTGAGACAGTTGTGGGGCTATTCATTTTCGGACTTCGGCATATGTTATACTTTTGTTAGTATTAACAGTTTGAATTTATTTTTCCAATTTCCATTTAGGCAATAGTTTGAATCGGGGGAGTGAGCAATTAACACATTTCTGCTCCAGATTGCAATCTGAAGAGGCATGCCCAACAGATGCACACCTAGAGCACGTTAATTGTCCACGCAGGTAGTTTGAGAGTGTCCGAACCTTTGACACTTAAAACAGCGTAAAGGATTCGGAATATATGGGCGGATATTACAGTTTAAATAACCAGCTTTTATAGTTTTCGGTAGTGTGGGACTATTAAAAGTTATAATCAAATGTTTGTCGGTATAACTGAATTATCTTTTTTAATTGTTATTCTTCTGACCTCTCTGAATAACATCCTGGTTAGAGAATCCCTCAAGGATCTCTGCTTCAGAGATGCACAAGAGGTCAGGTTTAGATATGACACCACGAGAAGTATTTAAAGATCTACGAGGACTTGCTGTTAAAGGACTGTCTAAGAATGTTTTGGCCAAAATAAAATAGATTTAGTCTGCAAAGCAGAGGTAGTTTCTACAAGTAAATCTCCGGATCGTAATTTTTGATGGATTTCTGTTTTCCGCCGATTCCTTGGATGGCTTTCTGTTTCGCAAACGGTGAGACATTCCATTGTTGGGAAGAGATAAAATTAAAAAGCGAGAGTGAGAGAAGAAATCTTGTCTATACTAAGGTTGGGTAAAACAATGCGTTTATCTGGGCACAACTGCATTGGATCCATAAGCGCGAACTTGACTACATCCTGGCATGCCTCCACCCACCACGGAGTCCAACTAAGGAGGCAGTACGCCAGCCATCTCGCAAAAACCAGGCACGGCACTTACCTGGAGTACACCAGAATATAGTGCTACAGCATCAGCGCGAGGATCCAATGGGTAAACCCGACACCCTGATCTGTGGCACTCACCCTATAGTAATGTCTCTCCGGGGACACCGAAAAGCGGTATCACCAGCCCATAGATCAGGGTCTACGGCAAAGCGTGGGCCAAAGGACACCCTTTTCCTCCTTACGCACACGGCAAACATGCGGGTCGAGAAACCAACGGTGTTATTCAAAAAAATAAGTAAATACGAATAGCGAAATAAATAGTCGAAAAATTTAAGAAAATAATTAACTAACAAAATGCAATACAAAAATATGTTAGTAATAACGAATAATGAGTAATCTGATAAAAACAAACAAATCAATCAATAATTGTTTTATAGTACATTTCGAAGTAATTATCTGTAGTGTAAACGTGAAAAGAAGAAAAGGGAAAATTGAATGACAAGAAGGAGGGTCGAAAAAAGGATCACTAGGGTACCCCTGTGTCGTGACACTCATGTTTACCAAATACAGTAAAGCCATTGGGAAAAGGAAAAGCTCACTAGGGCACCTCGGGACTCTGACACCCGAGATGGTGAGCCCCCTGAGGGGAGTCTCAAGAGGAAGAACCTCGAATACAGAGCTTCTTTTTCGATTCCTACTATCACAGTTTTCACACTGTCCCTATATATATATATATATATATATATATATATATATATATATATATATATATATATATATATATATATATATATATCTTGCTCAAATTTTCAATCGTTAATAAAATACTTTCTATTCATACACATTCAAGTTCAAATACTTTTTTTAAACTTGTAGTGGATGACACTTGATGTTAATACAGTTTTTTCATATATTGATTCATTAATTAAAATAAAAAAGGAATAAGTTTTAATAAGCAAAAAATAATAGTCCAACACCCTATATAGAAAAGAAAATGGAAAAGTGCAAGGGAAATCGCTTTCCATTTTGTCACTTAATATTCTGTCCTATGTATATACATGTTTACATTAATTGTAATTATTTAATAAGAAGTACCTAAAATAAAATGTTTCTTTGTTGACCTAAGTAGGAATTAACATTTTTTTACATTACTTGTTCTAGTCAGGAAATATTACAACTTACTGAGAAGGAACATAATAGTCTAATGCAGTGGCGCACACAAGAAGGGGTTCTGGAATCCCCGCACCAATTTCCCTTGATTTTTTTCGATTGATATTAATCCTATGTATATAGTACGTAAAATAACTTATAATTAACTTTATCACACATTTGATGCTAATTATTTACTAAATAATTTATTTTTTACCGTTTTCTGTTCCCAACAATCGATGCAATCAAAAGGATACACAGAGTGAGCACAAAAGATGAATTTAAAAATCCATATTATCGCACATATTACAATAAGTGATACATTAATGTAAAGACCAACTTTTTTTACGTTCAAATGTTCGATGCGTGACCTTTTAGTTGCACGGCATACGTCCAATCTGTACTGCATTTCGTTTCATACATTTTGTAGCCTCACTCTCCTAGCGCTGCACAAATCCTCTGTTAATTGCTGTGTCAATTGTAAATCATTCGGCTTGAAATTTAATTTTTTTTCCGTAAAATTTTCCATACTGTTTTCTGGGGCATGTTCGGCTGCCTAGTGGTCAAGGTATCGGATCGTGTCATGAGTTCGAACCCAGTGCAACTGAAGACCCACCATGTAGGGGCACGTTAAATCAGTCGAGAGCTCAAACGTCCTCCCGTTGGTGTGGTGTGGTAGTTTGAAGAGGGGGTGCCATCTCAGGTGTTATCCTGGACACTTGACCATGGTTCAAAATGACGACGTCCGTCGCCAAAAGCCTTCGAGTAGCTGAACACACGGTGCGACGTTAACATTCACTCACTCACTCTGGGGCATGTTCACAGACGGCGATTCTCTCGTCGACTTCTCACCCCCTCAATTGCTTCTTCGCAGACTCTTGGCCGGCCGATGCTTTTCTTTTTACACAAGTCACCTGTTTCTTTCAATTGGTTGTATCATCGCGAAATACTCTTGTTGGTTGGTGCCTCTTTTCTGTAATGCATGTTGCAGCGAAATAGCCGAAAAAAACTCATGAATACTCTAATACGCAAAAACTATCTCTGTCATTGTCGACGTGTTGCAATTTTTAATCTTTGAGTGTGCTGACACCTGTTGATTATTAGTGGAAAAAAACTTGATTTATTTCTCTTTTCATTCATCTATCGCTTATTGTAATATGCGCAGTAGTTTTGATAGGATTTTTTTAAAATAGAGTTCATCTTTGTTCTCCCCCTTGTATTTGGGAGCATATTGGGGTATGATACGAGAAGGATGAACGTTCGACCCTTCCTCCCCTTGGAAGAATTCCTGTGCAAGACAGTTGTAATGTAATAACATGCTGATTTTTGTCATCTGCTCATTGGTCATTAAGAAGATATTTTTAAAAATGAGTGAATGAGAGTTCACGTGACATGCATAGTGTGACCCACCTTGTTGTGGCGAGTCTCTAATTGGGGTTGCGAGTGAGTGAAACCGGTTGTTGTTTTTATAAAACCGTTTTCTAATGGTTAGTAGGTAACTGTAGAATGCGAGAGGTGAGAAAGTTACATTCACGTCGTCCAATAAAACAACATGAGAGTTATTGGTGACGGACCTCGTAATTTTCCATCTCGGTCAAATGACGAGGACGACTCTTGAGTTGGCACCTCTCTCCACTAACCTTCATACTGCACAAACGGGGAATGTTTGAGCCACTACACTCAATGGCAGTAAGGCTGGTACTTATGACGCGCTAGCTACGAATTACGAAAAATTAACCACTAGGTCATCGAGGCCCTATAGCTTTGAGAAAAGCGTAGTTTTAACTTCAAAAGTGCAAGTTGTTCTAAAACTTATGTGCTGTTCGGGAGAGGGATCTACTGCTAATTTTTTGCGCATTAACACACAAAATAAAGAATGTTAACGGTGGAGGAGTAAGTGATTGTGGGTGTTAGTGATTCTAAAACTAAGTTTGGTTAATTTGAGTCCCTATTGGCATTGTAAGTTAGAATGTCGTGAGCGCCAACTCTTTTTTTATGTATCAAGTAGCGGCCTAAGTCACGTGTTTTATCTCTTGACAGGCTTTGTGGATTGGGTGAGGGAGAGTTATAACAACGTAATTTCAAGAGTAAAGAAACAAGTAATATAAACAATTTTTTTAAGTCAATTACTATTTAGGTTAACAAAGAAAATTTTTATTTTAGTTAATTACATTTAATTTCTGAATTAATGTTTGAAAAAATTGTATTAATATCGTGTTATCCACTACAAGTTTAAAAAATATATATTTGAATTAAGTAACGTCATCTGTTGAAGTTAGTTGTAACTTCATCACAGAAATAACGCAACATGAATTCAAAATTTAAAAAAAATTAGTTATTGAATAAATATTTGAAAAAAAAATGTTTTAACATCAAGTGTCATCCACTACAAGTTTAAAAAATGTATTTGAACTTGAGTGGATGAATAAAACAATTGACAAGACGTATATATATGTGTGTGTATAGGGAGAGTGTGAACTAATAGTAGGAATTGTGGAGTGAAAAAAAGAAAAATTAGTGTGCTTTTCCCTTTTGTTCATGAACTATGGACATATAAATGTGATAAAAATAGAGAAGTGAATGTTTATTTTATGTTCGTATTGAATATAAAACGGGAGAGATTAAACTTTCCGAAAAACATCATTAAACTATTTTCGGTTCTTTTCAAGCCATCGATTAAATGGAAATCAATAGAGCACTCGATAAGACTAGCAGAAGAACCAGGGAAATAAAAAAAATAGTCATTAAAAGATGCATTTTCAAATACAGAGAGGTTTTTTCCATAAAAAAAACTACTTGTTTGGAAATAAAACGAATACATTAAGTAAAAGAAAAAAAGAAAATTTTATACTATTTACTAAAATTAAAAATTTTACTAAACATAAAATAAAAATAATTTCTAAAACTGATTTCAAACTGAAATTCTAGTAATGAATATTTACGTCCCACTGTTCAGCTACACGAGGACTTTTGGCGACGTACCTTCCTCGTCATTTTAAACCATGGTCAAGTGTCGAGGATGTCATCTGAGCTAGTACTCCCCTCTCCTAACTAACACACCACACCAACGGATTTCGCTCTCGACAGATTTAACGTGCATCGCTTCTCTACACGGCGGGTCTTCAGTGGTACTGGGCTCGAACTCATGGCCACGGACTGGTTTGGTTATAAATATACTTTTTAATGACTTTTTGTGATTTTTTACATAGTCATAGCTAAAAAGATTTCAATCCGCCTGCATTGCATTGCATTGCATTATGTAAATGAATGTACTATTCATTTTTCCTTCACATACATTCATTTACATAATGTGTGAATGAAAATACTGTCCCCATATATTATATGGACAGTAAAAATCATAGTAAAAAAGGTTTTTCACTGCATATATGTGTGTGGTTAAAAACATAAAGTACTTGAACTGTGCTCACGTTGAAGGAAACAACATAGTGTTATTTTATGCACCGAAATCGGGAACCCCCATAACTAAAAGCAAAACCTCGGCAGAAGAAATAAGAAAAGCTTTTATTTTGAGTGCGCTCACTGAGTGTAAAATTACCCATATCAAAAGCGCATGCACTCAAAGAAAAATGACTCGACCATGAAAGTTGCAGCGAAAGAAAGGAACCCATACTTATTTATGCTGATGTAGAATTATTGCAGAGAAAGAAAGGAAGCGCATTTCTTAAATCTCGTTATAGGAAACCTCCGCATTTTACCAATCACGTTGTACGAGTTTTACCTCTATTCAATACTTCGATTGGGTATACAAGTATGTTAAATTAAATCACAAAATTTGTAATCAACACAGCTTCTTTTCATTATGAAAAGTGTTCAAGCATAAGCAAACTGGTAAATCCTGGCAATGATTTCCTGTATCATGGTCTTTTATACTTATAAAAAGTTTAAAACTTACAATGTGAAATATTGGATGTGCATAAAAACATAACTACAAATATGTAAAAATAGAGTATTATTAATCCTTTCCTTAGTTACACGAGGACAGGAATAAAAATAATGGTGCTAGTTTGGTATCACGGGGCATGATACCAAGCGCTGCTAGGGCTCGAAAAAGGAATCACGCCAAGTAGCGCTTGTTGTCGCTGGAATGGAATCCAAGAGGGCGGCCTAGCGGTATCAAATCGTCAGGAAGATAATTTAAAAAAATTGTTTTGAAATATATTTTAAAAGAATATAGGAAGAGATTGAGAACCAAGGTCAATCAATAAATAATGAATAACAATATAATAAAAAGTTACATGTACTAATAATATTATGCAGTATATAATAATAATCTTATAATATAATTTAATAGTAATCATATATAATATTCATATAGTATGATTTAATAATAATTGTTACGTATAATAATAATCATTAATAATTCATAATTTAATAGTAATTATAAAAAAGAATAAAATCATCGTATTGTAATATAAAAATTATTCATAAACGTATAATTATAAATAAATAACCTAATATTTATGCATAAATATAATAAAAAACAATCATAAATAACGAATATTATATGATTATTGCATATACATAATAATAATTGTATTTTTATATTATATTATTAATAAAATATTACATAATATATATTAACATTACTAATAAATATTCTATATAAATAAATAAAAAGTACTGGAAACTTGCAATATTCCAAAAACTGCAAAAATATCAAGGTAACTCTATTGTAATGTTATCGCCCATCTTAGCAAACATAAACAACAACTTGGCGCGTGCCCCGTGATATCAAACTAGTTTCAAAGAAATAATTGTTGACAATATCTTGAAAAACTAACAATTCGGGGAAAATAAATTATCTTTTTATGGAGAGTCAAAGTTAGAAGACATCGTTTTTGCAAATGGACTCATCCGCTGTGTTCTTGTGGTTATGGTCACAAACTCATAGCCGGCGGGTCGTCGGTCCGAGTTCTGGTGCCATTGAAGATCCGCCGTGCTGAGGTGCTCAATGTCTTCCCGTTGGTGTGGTGTAGTATTTAGTAGCAAGAAGGGGACAATTCAGGTGTCATCCTCATCAGTTGACCGAAAATCAAAATGATGAGTTCCATCGCTAAAACAGCGCTCGCGTTGCTTTATATATTGTGCGACGTTTCAATGAAACGTTCTGTTTCTTACTCAATTTACGTTAGCTAAGCCAGAAAAAGTGTTTGACCGACTTGTGACTATGAAGAATAGCTCTCAGCTATGTAAAATTACGTTAAGGAAAAAGTTATTGTGTGTAAAAGGGTGGTCACAGCACCTGACGATGGGCGTTGATTTCCCACATTTTCATAAATATGCTTCTGATCCGACTATTTGTGGCAACTTTTTTTTTAAAAAAATGATGGAAATAGGCGGATCCTTTTGTGCTTTTTAGATTTATTTAGTAGATTTTAAGAAAAGAAATTATTATTGCAAAAATGGGAAATGACATAAAAGGGCCCACTCGGTACAAAAGGTTTAGAAAAAATTCTCAATTTTCATCGGTTACTTTATTATTCATTTTTGAAATGACCCTCAGAATAAGATAGATTTAAATTTTTACAAAAGTTAGAGCACTCTATCTTAGTTATTATATGAAATTGCTTGAAAATATACTGATTATATTCACATAAGGGACTGTAAATTTCGTAACAAAACAGTGATGGATGAAAAGTTTCAAACACTTCTAATATTATACAGAACACATATGCAAAAAATTTCAGTTTATTATTTTCAAAACTTTTTGAGCAATCGCTGTCCCCGTTTGAGCATTTTCTAAGAAACATACATCGAATCAATCGCATTTTAAAGTTTAACATTTTGCTTGAAGGTTGGACATCTGCTTTAAAAAAAACACGTGTAGTTTTTGTTCTAGGGACTTGGTATTTTTATAAAGCTAATAAGATGGCCTATAAAATAAAATCATAAAAAAGAGATTGTTAATTTTTGACAAATTCACGATTTTAGGGTTGTCTCGGATACCTTAACCATGTGAATGGGTATTTTTTAAGGATTTTTTTTCCAGAATTGATACGATTGCCCCTTCCACCTGGTGCTCGTTTGACGTTGAATTTCCGGACACCCTGTACATCTCTACAGTATTCGTTTTCCCGACGATTTCTAAAAACATTTTTATTCATTTTAAGGATTTATTTGAGGAACTTCAGATCTTAAATAAATAATTAGGAATATTTAGAAAATTGCAAGAAAAATATAACTTCAAAATAATCATCATCACATTTAGCTCTTTCGGATGTAGTTCATCGCTTTGAAATCTATACACTAGTCTATAGGTCAGACGAGGAAAGTAGAGTTTTAACAGGTTTAATAATACGTTCTCGTGTGGCCGCGGTAGCGGAGTGGTATAAGTATCGGATCGTGGCTTGCCTTGTCACGAGTTTGAGCCCAAAACCCCAAGAAAAGATCCGCCGTGTAGGGCAGCTATGCACGTTAAATCTGTCAAGAGCTGAAACGTCCTCTCGTTGGTGTGGTGCGGTAGTTAGGAGAAGTGGTGCCAGCTCAAGTGTCGTCCGCGTCTTTTGACCATGGTTCAAAATTACGTGGTCAGTCGCCAAAAGCCCTCGTGTAGCTGAACAGTGTGACGTTAATATTCAATCAATCTATACGTTCACGAATTAAAAATGTAGGAAGTGTGATATTTTCATAAAATGTGAAGCCTCATTTTTCTTCTATTAAGAAAATAATCCACAAAACGTAGATTTTTTTATGAATTCGGCGTCTAACACAACTACAAATATTCTTCGCCATACTCAAATCTACGGTATTTTTCTCCCATTAGCTACTTAAGAAATATTGACACCCTAATAAGTGACTCCAGATTCTAGAAGACACCCTAGAATAAATTATAGAAACGACAACTGGGAAAAACTAGAGCACAACGTAATACCAGGAGAGGCTCCCCCTATTCCATGTGTCAGAGGGAATTTTGCCTTGTGAAGCACATAAATATGTTATTACGGCTTTTTCCAGCGGTCGGATTTCCGCGTCCTATCGATTGCCTGGAGGGAAAGTAGGGCGCTGCCAGGACAGGGCACGTGGGAAGGGCTCATAAAATACTGTGCGCGCCGCCCCGGTGATCGGGGGCAGTTCCGAACCCACATAAAAATAAAGCCCTCGCTTAATAACCTCTCACAAAATAATGACGGCTTAGGCCGGTCCCAGATGACGTAAAGACGAAGAAAATTAAACGCGCTTTAGATTGAACTAGCGATAAAAAAAAGCGCCTGATGGCTTGTTTCTCCGTAGAACACGAACCATCTCTGAGAAAACAACCGTACAGTAGATTACTCAGAATATTGCGTGATGTCCTATTTTACGGTTTAACACTAAATTCGGCGAGTGGTTTTATTTGTCTAGTTTGTAATCATTATATAGGTATGTGCATATTTTGTGTGGTTACGTGAGAGGCAGTCCTATTTTTTGCGTGGGGGAAGGGGACCACGATATGATTTTCGAGATTACTGACTATTCTTTGAAAATGAAGTAAAATATATTCCATGAAAATGATTCTCTGGTCCGATTTATTTGGCGTCCCCCTCCCCCTGAAAGGCATCGAAGAATTAGTTCAAGAAAATTGGCGATAAAAGTTTTTTTCGAGAGTTTTAAAGCAGAACATAAGATCTTTTTTACAACATGAAAACAGACAGTTAAGGCATTAATTTTTTTAATGCGTACTTATTCGAAGAACCGGCAAAGAGTCTAAAGCTTAAAACAAAGCATTTATGATTGATTAGAACAAAAGAATCGGGCAGAAAATGTTGAAAATAAGGTGGAAGAAAACGAATTAGAATAAAAATGATAAGCCTAGTTTTTTTTTTCACAGCTTATGAATTTTTACTAAGTTTGAAAATTCATTTATTTAAAGAAAGTTAAAAAATTTCTTTTTAAAGTGTGTTTAATAAAGGTTCTTTTGATTATTTTTCTTATGATTTACAAAGTGTTTTTAAAATATTTTCTCTGTTATTTCTCTTAAAAGCTTTTTTTTATGTGACGCGTTCTTAATCCCTTTGAAATAATCTTGGTGAATCTAGTTTTTTTTTTTTTATTGAAAACAATTTTAAAATCCCCGTGCAAGGTGAATCTAGTTTAATGTACTTTTTCTAAAAACGCCAAAAATAAAAGAAATAATAATAATAAACACTTGTTTACCCCTTTTATTATTGCTTTCGACAGGTTTCACATCTCGTATGATTTTTTTCAAATTTTATTTTATTGAATTGGAAGGTGATTATTAGTGTAAAATTCGAATTTCGAAGCTTAATATAATTAGAATTTTTAATTATACTTTAAATTTAGGCAGCGCTTTTCAAATTTTCAATGTTTGCGACCCAATTTTCAATCTTAATTTTCATCGCACCCACCTTCGCATAATAATAATGTATTGAATGCAATAATAATGTACTTGGACGTTAAAGCTACAATACGATTTTAATCATAAACCGTACAAGATAAGTATTAAATTTTGTACATGACGTGAATCCCTAGTAATGATTAAACTTGTTCTCCCCCTAGTATTGTGAGATTAATCACCCATTACATTGATAATTCATAGCAGTACTGACACATTTATAACTCCCACGTTATTGATACATTTATATGTATATTATATCAGTGTCAATGCCTATTTTATTTTTATTATCTCCAAATGTATATTTTGTTTTATTTTCTTTCGGTAAATTTGCAATTTTTTAAATCCTTTACTTTTCGATATGCTCGCGCCCCCTAGGGAGTCGTGCCCCACATTTGAGAAACGTTGACTTTAATGACGCTAAAAATCTTGAAATTTTGGGGGAATTTTTCTGGCCCATGTCATTGGGAAGTTTTAGCAAAATTTCAAATCTTATAACCATTTAGTTAAGTTTTCTGCTTTTCGATTTCATTTTAAAGCATTTTCTTATTCTTAAATTGCTTTACATAATTGAAAGTATTTGTGAACTCAATCAATTCTTTTAGTACGAAATGACTTTCAACTGCAACTTTCATTACTAAAAGCATTTCTGTTTGCTTATGTTTTAACCCTTTATCTACAGCATTAGGATTTACTGCTGTCTTTTTCCTACAGTAATTTTTTTTTGAATCACTACATTGAAAATTAAGAAATATACATAAAAAAATACTCAACTTTGGGAAATTTAATCTGTTGGAGCTAATTAATTAATTAAAGATATTCAACTGTAAAATTAATTATAAACACTGTTCACTTAAAATAAATGGTTAAATCATTTTCTAAGGTCTTCATTAACATAAAAAAACACTTAAATTTTGACATTAACTATTTTTTTGGAACAAAAATTATAATCTTCGCAATCCACTGAAAACACCGTCAGCTGAAAATGCAATTTCTGCTATAAAACTATTCGCCTTCCCCACTAAAATACTCATCATAGAACCCGTGTTGCCATATAAATATCTTGGAAGAGTGAATTTTAAAGAATACTCCTGCTAAGTATCGTCAAAATATTCGTAAAAATCGTTATTCTAGGTAATTTTAAAGTTATTGGTACTTATAAGTAACGTCGGTAGATAAAGGATTAAGGTACTTTTCTCATAGTTCCTTAATTAATAGAGAGTTTTTATATAGAGCTTAGATAACTTAGAAACTTTTTACTTTGTTTTCATTAACTTTTTCTGATGAGAAAGTACCTCGGACAAAATGTTGTGAGGTTGCAATGAGATAGAATACTTGGAAGAGATGGAATACTAGTGAAAATAATCTATCTAAAAAGCAGCCTTCAGCTGATACTGCAATAAAACTTCAGAATAGAAGTGTTCTGAACACAACTATTGTAGGAAAAACTGAATATTTCCACGTCTATCAAACTACACAACATAATACTATATTATAGTATTTTAAAGTCATGTAGAAAACACTCAAATTTCCTAAACTACCCCGATTTCAAACTGAGATAAGGAATCAGGTATTATTTACAATGTAGTGATTTATAGCTTAAGTTTGTATCACACACATTATTATTTTGTCAATAATTGTTTCGCGTTTCAAAACATTTGTGAAAATATTGTGTTAAGATTAAGCTGAATAATCTATATAGTTTTTGCCAATGCTATCAATATTGTGCAAAATCATATATTAAATAATCATATTATAAATCATATAAAAAATGTTTTCAGTCATAGTTAATCAAAGATGAGTTTAATGTAGAACGTAAGTTGGAAAATAACATTAAAAATTAGAGCAATTGAGGTATTATCCTTTTCCTGCTTTTACAAACTTTAAATGTGTTTTTCTCAAATATTTATTTTGAAGATGCAAGTGTTTCCTATAATTCCTAAGGCTTTTTTTAAATTCAAGATAGAAGTTTGAAATTTTTTGTTAAAATTAGCAAAATAAGTAGTGAAATCGAACGATGATACAAAGTAAATAAATAGATCTTCTAAAGTTGCCATATTTAAAATTTTACTTTAAAAATAATAGGCGAGGCTTCTTTGTAACGTTTAAATAAAATATTAGAATATATTTATTGTACACAAAAAAAAGTTTTAAGAAAATGGTGCGTGGAACGCCCCGCGATAGAAGTGAAACTTCTTTGGTGACGTTGGAACACTGATTATTTACTCTAATATTCCAAATTGACCGAACACATGTCTCATTCGTCTAATTTGCGTGAAAGGTATTCGTGGCGAAATGAGTCTTTCTGATACCAAATCCAAAGTAGAAAGATGTCCTGGAATTTCTGGGTATATAATACCATTATATTTTGATAAATTTGGTATACTTTTCCTATTTAAACTTTGTCGGCAATTGTAGCATGCTTTAATGTGTCTTCTAAATTAATTCCCGGTAATATATTTTGTAAAATATTTTTTGTGCTCAGCAATAGACGTTCTCAAATCATCTCTAAACCATAATCTATCATAAATTGAACGCCCGTATCAATTGACCGATTATCAATGATTCGCTTTTGAAAACCTTTGTGAGCATTTTTATGGGAATCATAGTCTTTGAAACGTAAGATTTATTATTGATTTACATGCATCAGTTCCAACAAGCACTAGACTTGTTGAGGGCTCTGTAGTTAATGGCACAGGGTCGTTCACAAAGTCCGTATTAATCTGTGCACTCATTAGAAGAGTCTCTATAGCATTCACATCCCTTAAACGGAGCATTAAGAGAGTAATTTGCAGTGTTTTTTTCCGTGCTCGATATTCTCTCATGTACTCTGATGGAGATTCGGCAGCAGCATTTAATAAATTTGCAATATTTTTCTGGATTTTTTTTTGATTTTGTTATTCTCACTTTTTCGACTGCTAGTTTTTCTTTTTACTTTCTTTCACGAAACATTTTTCCTCTTTGTGCATTTGATTTAGGCACTCTGACTAGAATTAGTATAATAATTCAACGCAAATTAAAATCAAAAGAGCAAATTAGCCGCCGAAAACATCGCCATGTAGCAAACAATCTAAGAAAATATTTAAAAAAAGCACGCTTCTACTGCGAGAGCTATTTTGTCTACACCGTAAAGTCATTGCATCTCATACAACCGTTGATAGATGTTCCCGGGTCTGGGGGTAAAGGACCCCCAATAGGAAGGTGGGCAAGTTGAACAATCGGAGGTGAGCAATCATCCAACTTTTACACGGATATGACGTAAATCACGTGGTCTCTCCGCTCCCCCTTTTCTTCCCAACTCGCTATCCTGTCACCATGGTGACGATTGTAGGGGATGAGACTACTTCCTTTCGCTTTTTCACTATTACACAAAACAGTGGCAAATTTCTCATTCACTCTCGAGCGCTAAGAAGTTTCACTTCAAAAACGGGGAAGGTAACCGAAAATACTCTTAGTTTTGGTTTCATAATACCGCTTCCGCGGTTAGCACTCCCCAACACATGAAGTGGCCTCTGCTTCTACTAAAACAGTTGTAACTTTTGTTTGGAGTTTCTTCTGGTTACTGCAATGGCGCGAAGCAAGCATTGCAGTAATGAGAATGCATATCCTGTACTAAGGAACATCTGCTTGTTGTTCTTTCTCTTGTACTGACGATCACGAGGAATGATACTATCAGTTCATTAACGCCTTGTTTTGTTTTATTTGATTTCATACTACGAGGATATGCATTGAATTCATTTTTGCTCATCTATGCTTTCAACATCGCTTTAGTACAAAATACTGTCTCTCATTTCTGAAATTCATGTCTCTCAGATTTATCATTCTCATAAGGTCATAGCAAAATATAAATGAATAAAATAAAAGGAAATAAATAAAAATAAACCACTTGTTTCTTAAGTTTTGCACAGTTAATAGATCCGAAGAGCGTCAAACAATCTTTATCACTCCTTTGATTGGGCTGCAAAGAGAACCAAAGAGGGTCAAGCCGAAAGTAAAGGTCAGTGCCCCGCTGGAGTGAACTGCTCAGCTACTCGAGGGCGTTGGGAGACGGACCTCGTCATTTTGAATCATGGCCAAGTGACGAGGACGACACCTGAGCTGGCACCACACCACACAAATGGGAGTGCCCCACGTGAGATAAGTTCCACGTTAATTCTTCCTTTATAAAGTGGATAGTTGTAAGGGCCACACATGAAGGCTCGAATTCTGCTGAGACTTTGACGAAAGAAAGGTTGAGTGGGATTTTTGTTAACAGAAACTTTCATTTTTGAATTCCTACTATTAGCTCACACTAATTATTCATTTATTTATCTTGGTGGGATTTTCAATCATTAATAAAATACATTTTAAAGCAATCAGTTGAGCTGAAATTTTATGCACATGATTATTTTGGATGACAATACAATAATTTAGTTATAATTAAGTAAAATTGATTGATTGATTGATTATTAACGTCGCACTGTTCAGTTGGTTTCTGCTCTCGACAGATTTAACGTGCATCGCTGCCCTACACGGCGGGTCTTTAGTGGTACTGGGCTCGAACTCGTGACAAGGCAAGTCACGCTCCGATACCTATACCACTCGGCTACCGCGGCCACAAATAAAATCAATGGATTAAAATTAATTATTTAATGAATTACAAATACAGCCACGTTGGCATCATTTTTGGCGACTTGGATCAAAACCTAAAAAAAAAAATTTGTTCTCACGTTTTAAAGCGTTTAGTTGAACTGAAATTTTATAAACACGATTCCTTTGGTCGACAATACGATACTTTAATGATAATGAATGACCCCGTAATGTTGTGCTTCTGTCCTATGTATATACATATTTATATTAATTGCAACTATTTAATAAAAAGTAGCTAACATAAAATATTTCTTTGTTGACCTAAGTAGGAATTGACTTAATTTTTTTTATACTACTTGTTTTAGTTATGCCAGGGGTGTGCAACTGTTTTGGCTTAAGGGTTACATTGTGGATGCGGAGAATATACTGGAGTACCGTACCTTTTGAAAATGATTGCATTCTCTAGTAAATGTAATGATGTAAGTTATAAAAATTATGACAGTTGTATTTATTGTGCTAATTTCTTATCTATAGCTGCAAGCACATTTAATTTTAGACTCCTTTTCGTGACACAAATGTACTCAGTCCTAAGTAATTTGTTCAACGAGAGAGAGAGAGAGATAGATGCTTGCCTTTAAAACTTTTATCACAACCAGCTTCTATCTGTGCATACTTCGGTTGGTCTTTGTGCAAGAAAAACTTCGCTCACAAATAGGCGTTTTCAGAAAGATAGAGAACAATGTCTCTATTTCGTCTTTTGACTGCTTTTGTAAATGTTAAAAAAAAAATTCTATGCGGGTCACATGTGACCCCCCACCGGCAGCTATCCCCCCCTTCTGAGTTATGCTATTAATTTGCTAAGAACAAAAATGTTCCAAACAATCAACTTTTTATCATGTTTTAAAAAATACACGACGATAATTATTTCATTAGTTATACTGCCTTATATATTTTCTAACAATACAAATTGTATTCATCTTTTCTCAGAATTGTCGTTTTCTTATTATAACTGGTTTAGGATGATACTTTTACATTGCTTTCCTTTAAAATGACAAAATAATGTTGATTATTTTCAGAAAAAATAATTTCTTTAACTGTGGGTCCAATACAATATAAATTCATCTTAATCGTCTATGCGTCAGAAAATAAATTACATCAATTAAGGAATGAAATGTAGTCTGCTAATATCGTCCACTTGGTCAAACCTTCTCCATAATATTAAATTTTGTCAATCAATTTCGATGTTTCAAATTACCTTCTCAAGTTAATTTCAATAATACTTACGCGTATTAAAATTTGAAGTAAAATCAAAGAGGTTTGCTTTTTACATTTAAAAAATAGTTAATTTAGTATTCTATACGTGGAATTGAAATCTTGTACAAACTTTAAAACTATGTCACATATTTTTAAATGTCCTTAAATTAATAACATTTAAAACTTTTTGAGAATGTAAAATTTGAAAGTAATAATCTTAGCACGATTGGATTCTAATATAAATGGCCTTATGACTTCACTGTCACATGATCAATGCAATCATGTGATCAATCAGTTCTATCTTTTTACCGAAGAAAAATCTAAAATCAGTTCTATCTATTTAATTTTTGCAGAAACTTTCTTTCGAAAAGTACATGTTAGGGAAAAGTCCTACGCATAAAATTCAACAAAATGTAAAAAAACATGTTATACAAGAAATTTGTTTTTATTTTTAAAAACTTTGAAGGGTGTTACTACTTGGATATGTGTAGTGTACCAAATTATCAAATTTTAAATTATATCTGCATTTCACAAATACAAGGAAACGTGCAAGTACTAAAAGGTTAACCTCGAATACGATGGAAGACATGTGATTGTATTTATCCCGAGACCTTAGCTCATTTATACAGGGTGATTCGCTACCACACCGACCAACTTGCAGGCCCTGTAGGACACGGAATCACACAGAAATATAGGGTTACAAATGCTGTAGTTGCGAGATATGAAGTGGATAAAAAGTGCAGAAATAGCAACATTTTAATCAGCCTCTCATCGCCCGAGCTCAACATTGCTCCTCGGTCAAACATTCTTGGAGACTACTTCTGCTCTGTCCTTTAGACGGTGATCTTGTAGCAAGTTTTGTTTTGCTGAAAGGTGTTCAAAATTGGGACCAGAAGCAGGCCTGACAGCGACACTGCATGAAATTCCGTATGTTCAGGAAGATTTCTCATGGCAGTCTAGCGGGAGATGGCGCTGAAAGGGAAGTTTCGTGAACAGCGATTCTGCTGGAAGTCATCCGTTTCCCGAGGAAATAGGATAAACCTTTATTGAAACGAGGGCGTCGTTGACATGCTGACACTGTATAGATATTTATTTAAATTCCTTATATCGTTTATTCTAATTCTTTGTTGAATTTTTAAAACGATACCGCACGTATATTTTACGTATAATATAAAGAGCATGAAATCACATTTTGGGACAAAAACACAAAACTTAATGTTATCTAAATTTGAAAAAAATGTGTAATTTAACCATTCCATGTATTTGAGAAAATTATTCCTCGTTGTTTAATCGAATAGATCAATTAAAGGTCAAAAACGAAAGAAAAAATTTATTTCGCAACACAACCTTAAAAATTTTCGCATTGTTTAATATTGTTTTTCTCAAGAATGATTTTATTAATTTCAATTTCAAATGCAGTTTTCGTAATTTTTTAAATATTATAAAGCTCCTTTTTATTTTCATTTCTGAAGTTTTCTTATAACAAACTTTCTAATTACACTTCAGAGCATAAATTTCAAAATTACACAAATGAAGAAATGCAGATGATGTCATTGAGGAGGATCTCAGGAATTCAGTTATAAATCGACTTTTCGGGACAGCCAACGTTCCAAAATTCTGACAAAAATGCCTTGTTAAAGATTTTTAAGACCATTCTTTGACCGAATCAATCACCCTTTTCAATATCCTTCAGAATCTGTGGTTCTATTCTAGAATAACGTGAGAAACACCATTAAAAAGTTGGGAATCGTTAAAACTTCTTACAGATAATTAGAACTCAGTAAAGTACCTTTTACAAAGAATTCTGTATAATTGAGGAAACCAGAAATAGAGTCAGGTTAGAATTTTGTCAGGGACTTGTTTTAGAGTAACGGCAAGAAAAAGAATGTTTTCATGCATATTAAATAATATTGAAAATGGAGAAAATTACATAATGAAAATATTTCTTTTGTTTTTAAAAGAGTCACTTGTTTTCAAACACGAATACCGTTTCCTCTACATTGAAACTAATTGATTCAATGATAATTTTTTTCAAATTGAGATTCATGTATTTTTATCGAATTACTACAAAATTTACATTAATTTCAAATGAAACTTGATTGGCTCAGATCAAGTTTGAATAAATTTAAACTTTAAAAATTTTATCCAAATGCTGGGGGTAAATACCTGAACTATTTCCTTTTATGCGTTGTTATTCTTAATATTTTGAAGTAAAAAAAAACTCAAAAGTAAATTTTCAAATTCTCTATGTATAAAGTTTGTTGTGCCGGCAGAGGTTGGCGTGGTTGGTTTATCGCTGGCCTTGTACGCCTAAGGTTGCAGGTTCGACCCCGGCCCAAGTCGGTAGACTTTCATGATTGATGCAGAAAATAGACCCTCTCCCTGTCTTATTATGTGGCATGTGAAAGATCCTTTGAGAACCTGTTTAGCTTGGGTACTCTTGGAAAAATTAAATTCCTAACAACGCTTTGGCATCGTCAGAGCTCAAATGCCTCCCTCGGGGGGAGGAAACTGGGCGTCAAGATTACTTGCGACAATTGGTATTCTACCTCTATGGGGCTGCACTAAAAAAGAGATACCAACTTAGAAAAAAAGGTACTAGGTCTGCAACACCCCATTAAAAATTTTAAAAAAATCTGTTGTTGCAAGCAATGCGTGGTAGTCATGGTTATGAGTTTGCGGCTAGCGTTGTCGACTCGAGGGTTCGAAACCTAGCACCACTAAAGACACGCCATGTAGATAGGGGGGTGATGTATGTTAAATAAGTTGACCTTTAATGTTGGCGTGGAGGTTTTGGAGATGGGAGGTGACAGCACTCAGATGTCGTCTGATTTACTTGACCGAGGCTCGAAATTACAAACTCCATCGCCTGCAGCCTTCGTCAGAGTGAGACGTAAATTAAAACTAGGGAATGCAACCCCAGGTTACCGAAATCCTGGGATTTAATTTTTGTCTGAATTATATTTTTTGAAATAATTTTCTCGTCAAAATTTTCTAAGAGTTTAATTTTCAGAAAATTCACATTTTTTTTAAATGAAATATGTACGTAAAAATTTTGTTGTTGTGCAATTATTTTTTTCGTATTGATAAATATATTGAAAAACTAATCTAACGGAAAAATTTTAAACTCTGATTACTAGATTAATAGATACATTCAGATTTTTTTTGCAATTGCTATTCAGTTTACAATAGACTAAACTCACAGACAAGCGGCACCAGGTCCTAATCATGTGATACATTTGCATGTGCATCGTGTTGCCGTGTGTGTGGTTCAAAGACTCGACGCTTCAAATTCTACTCCATTACTAACACAAATCATGCACCAGGAGCTTCTTCAAAAAAGGGATTCATATTCTTATTTAGTGACTGAATCAATATGTGCACAAAAACTGTTCAGCGTAGCAAAAGAACTGGATAAAGTTATCAAAGAGAAAAATGTGCACTAATGCTATTAGATTTGAGACATTATCATCAAAAATTCAAAAAGAAATGCCTTTTTTTTGAAAATGGAGAGAGACAGCGACTACCTGGAAAGAACGTACTCCTACTGAATGACGAGAAAGTCTAGTAGTGTAGAATCTGAACGATTTTTTTCGGCAGGACAGTTAAGAACAAAAATAAGAATCTGTTTAAAACGAGGAAACGCTGGATGAGCTGTTTTTCTAAAAAACTTATTTATAGGGACACAAGAAATGAAGAAATATTTCTTTAATTTAATCGTGCGCTATTTTTTGTTTTTTTATGATGAATTAAGTTTTTTGTATTGATTTGTTTCAATAAATAATAATATTAAGCCAATTTTTTAAATTATGTTTTCAGCTATACTAAGTAGTTTCAACTATGTTTATGTGTCAGTATTTTTCATAAATAGTCCAGTCCTAATCCCGGGATTTGGATAATGTAATCCCGAAATCCTTGAATTGAAAATATAACACGGGATTTCCAACCCTAATTAAAATCAAATCAGCAGCATACAAAGCTTCACTTCCAGTTCCTTGTTTATGTCATTCATAATGGTTTGATAATTGCAGCCTTATAATTTTGAACCCTAGGGTCAGATGTCGAGGTCGAAACTCAAGCTGACACTCCATTTTCCGCATTCATGCCACATTAACATAAAATTTAATGCGTCTATCAGCTCTTCTATGCGTCGGGTCTTTGTAGGAACAGAATACGGACAATTCATGGCCGCTGTTGTTTCTGTCTAGTTGCCAGTCTTGGTACAAATGAAAACCTTCGATGACGAGGACCTGATACACATTAATTTTGTCCCGACTTAAAGTCCTCACGTTGGCGTGCTAAAAAAGTGTGAAGGATGGGGTGTATAATGCTTTGTTCTCATTGTGTAGAGCTTCGAATTTAGAGACCTCATCGACAGACTTGTTGTTTTTAGTGAGTGAATATGAATGTCGCACTACTCAGCTACTCGAGGGCTTTTATGGCGACGGACTTCGTTATTTTGAGCCATGGTCAAGGGATGAGGACGACAGCTGAGCTGGAACCCCCTCTTCTGACTTTCACACCGTACCAACGGGAAGACGTTTGTGCCTCGACAGATTTAACGCATTCCCGGCGGGTCTTCAGCGGTACTGAGCTCGAACTCATGACACGCGAGCCACAAATCCGTTACCTTGACCACTCGGCTACTCGAATTTCTTTTAAAAGAAGTACGCAAAATGATTGCAATTCACCTCAGGAGCTGATATCAATGTATCACCTGAGCCTGGCTCACCAAATAATGTTTTTTCTCCTATTAATAACGTGTAGAATAGGACTTAATGTGATTTTTTTACTAAGAAAAATTAGTGCTGCTTCTTGTTAATATCTAATGATGCGATGTTTTTGTTTTGATATTTAAGGATAATTTGAAAGAATAAAAAATTTTCTTCAAGAATATATATAATTTTATATTACGTACAATGCTCTAATAAACGTCTTAGCGTGAAATAATAAACTAAGGTGTGCAATTATTCATACATTTTTACTATTTTCAAAAATGTATTTGAACAATCATTTTCTTAGCTTTACTTATCATTTGAAAGTTAAATACATTAGGAACGTCTGAATAGTTATTGCCCTACATTGGCATTATATCTGTATACATCCACATTTTTGCTATTAAAATTATTTTCATATCTTGCATTGCTCAGCAATGTAAATCAGGGTAAAATAGGAGAAAGAGGAATAGTATTTAATTTCTGCTTCCGATTTTAAATTTTCCATCTTTTGTTTATTCTGCTGTATACTTCATTATTATATTTTTGATTAGTTTTTTCCTCACCCAGAAAACATTTAAAAAACTGTTGCATCAAAATGACTCGAGTAGCTAATAAGCATAGAATAGGTAGATATATATTATTTAGTCTTGAAAGATTTTAACGTGTGTAAAATGATAGTTAAAACACAAAAGATTATATGTTTGCAAATTAAAAATCTAACAACTTATTTCATGAATTATCTGAATTCATAGAAAATCTGAAATAAACATCTAAGGAAATGTAACCTACATTCGAATGTAATCTCCACCCCATTATCTAATGCTTATTTCTGAACCCTATAGCAATTCAATCGTTTTAAAAACATTTTTTTAGCCTGAAAGAATCTTTTTAACGTTTCATTGTCTTTGATTTTCCAGTAAGCTCCCCGTTTTATTTACAACATTTTTTGTTGTGTTTTTATAAGCATTTTAACGTTATAAATGCTCATAAAGAATAAATTTGGAATTCCCTTTTCATAAGAGTGTTATTTTAAACATGAAAAAGTAAAGTTAGTTTCAATATATTAGCAATAAATGTAATTTTTTACTTGTAATTTCATTATACTTAATTAAATTACGTTTGATAGTAAAAAGATTTTTTTACCAAATAAATTCATCCCATTTTCTGCATAATTTTTCTCAGAACTCCCACTTTATTCAAATGATACTTACTTCTTTAAAGCATTCTAACGAAAAAAAAGTTCTGGTTGAATATTCTTTACTTTGTCGATTAAAGTTTTCATTTTTGGAAGATTTTTGTTATATATGTATATATTCACGCGTAGGCAAGAGTACAGATTTCCAGAAAATATAAACATTTCTCCTATAATATAATAGTATTAAAAAGAATATGGTATACATAATACAATATTACAATAAATTAAAATATCAGTTGAATTTGTGCACTGCTCTTTTTCTGTGTACTGTTTTTTTTTATTTTACGTTAACATTAAAATTTTATAACATCTATACAAATTCAATTATTTTTAAAATCAAGATTTATTTTATATTCATTATATATTGACAACAAAAACGAGCATAAAAAAGAAGCTTTGAACGAGCATTCATAGGAGCATTGAGACTTCTTTATTTCAATATATTATGCATATTAAAAGAAAATATATCTCACTTACCAGGCATCGTATCGTAATTCCTTTAAGAGTTATAAAAAAACATAAGATGTCGATTTTCTAATTTGGCGCATAACATCCACAAACGAGATTACCCCAGAAAAGTGTCGAACACAAAAAAGAACCACTTCTTCAAAAAGTCCTGATGTCCAAGATCTTGGATCTTTTCCAATGATGTAAGAAAGCCTTCTTTCAAGGGGGAAAATGAACCACGTGGCTCAAAAAAGAGAAATTGAGTAAGACGTAAATAAATCCCAAGAAATACGTTCTTCGATCTGAGCGAAAGTGGAATATAACCGACAAAGAAATCTTTCAGGACATTAAATATTCCATTCTCGTTACGAACATTCGAATTTATTTAACTAAGTCTTTTGGAACGTTTTGGCATTTAGAAGGGAAAGCGATTATTTAGATACTTCTTTGCCGAAGTTTCAGGTTTGGCAATGCATGAGCAACGAAAAACGTTGCTAGGGGCAACAGGTTGTTTAAAAATGTCAACAAAGTCTGTCCCATTCTCCGCCCACCTTGTGACGTCATCGGAAGGTATCGATGGTAACTTGTTTTGATTCGGTATAAAAGCGCTTATGGATTTGTGGTTTACTAAATACTTTATGCTTTTTTTTACATTATCGGAAAATAGATTGTTATTTAAGTTCCATTATTTACTATTTTGAAGTTCAGGTAAAACGTTTAGGAAATATTTTAAAACTAAATATCAGAAAAAATAAATAATGGGGTTCCTACTCAGATTTAAAAATTTAATAAAAGAAAAATTTAATTTCTTTTGATAAGAACTCCAGTTAAAAACATTGACAGTATTAATTTATAACTGCATTTTTTCTAATTTGCATTATATATATTTAGCTTTAAAAATCATATCTATTCCATTCCTTCTATAAGCTCACTCTGTTCCTATGTACACATGTCTTGTTCAAATTTTCAATCGTAATAAAATACTTTCTATTCATCCATTTAAAGTTCAAATACATTTTTTAAATTTGTAGTGGAGACGATGTTAATATATTTTTTCAAATATTAATTCAGTTAAAAAATGAATGAATAGTAACACACGAAAGTAATAGTCCAACAGCATATATAGAAAGGAAAATCGTTCGCTCTTTCCCTGTTGCGCAACTTACTTCCGATCCAAAAATCATGAGTTCGAATCCCACCGGGGATGGCTTAATTTCTGAGAACGTAATTTTTTTTTACTATTATAATTTAATTAGGGAATAAATAGTAACAATAAAAAATAATAGTCAAACAGCCTATATAGATATGAAAAGAAATTCGCTTTCTATTTTGCCACTTAATAGTGTGATTCTGTAATATGTATATACATATTTATACTAATTTGTACTTATTTAATAAAAAGTAACTAAAATAAAAATTTTCTTTGTTGACCTAAGTAGAAAACCGACTCAATATTTTTATATTACTTATTTTATGAATTATTTAAAAAAAATTGAATTTGTTTGCTAAGAAAAAAGACAAATAGTTTCGAATCTCGCAGCTTTCCACCCCAAGAATTTCCTTTTCATATACTAAGAATTACGAAACAATCACACACCAGCAACTAATTTCCAAAGATTTTATGAGTTTTGGCAGTTTATTTTATATTATCCAAAGAACAATTGCTAAAATGTGATGATACTTGCCAAAGGTGGCTAAGACGTAAGCAGCAATTTTATCCTAATCTCTTAGAAAACATTACAAAAAATTCTTCTACAAGTATCTGATTTGAATCTATTAGGAGCTCAATTTCTATGAATATACTCAAGAAAACGTTTTGTTCATTAAGAAAATCGAACCTTAGTGTAGTTACAGTTTTTCGTAGTTTGTCTTAAGAATTTATTTTAGAGAGTAGATTGACAATAAATAGCAATTTCTCTCCGTAAACTTATTCTATTTAGATTTATAGGAATTATGTTATTTCTTAAAAAAGTTGAATAATTATTATCTACCGTATTTACTCGAATCTAAACAGCAAAATTTTCCAATGTTAATGCTACTGAAAATCGGGTGCGGCTCGGAATCGAAGAGAAAACATTTATCGGACGAGGAAAGTTGAGTCTCCGCCCCTTTTAAAAGGAAAAATGTAACCGTCCATTCAGGCCACTTGCATCGATGACACTTATTCCATTCCACAATTTATCCCCAGTATTCAATTTATCCCAAACATCGTTGTCTGCTCGTATTTAGGAAACTTTTTTGTATACGCTTTCTTTAAATCACCTAAACATCAAAGAAATCGATTATTAGTTCATAATACAAATTCATTATAACTCAAGTATTAAAAGGAAGGCAATTTTATATGCAGAGAAAAAAACCGGAAGCAGAGCAAAGGCTACTGAACATTTGACATGGATGACATAAATGTGCGTCGATGGCGTAAAGAAAATGATATAATTTTTTCTTGTAAATGTTCAACAGTCTTTAATAATTGTTTTACATTTTTCTATTATGCATTCTTTTAAGAAAAAATGCTACACAAAAGACGACATAGTGTGGGAAAATCGCGACACCAGCACCAATCCCGAAGTTAACTGTGACATAGGAGTGACGAATGATTTTTCAAAACATGATGCTGACGGTTAGAGTAATTACAGGTCCATGTATGTATTTAAAAGATTTTAATACTGCTAAAATAAATAAATTATTGACTTATTCTTGTTGTTGTGACTAATGCCTACTTCCTGACGAAGTCAGATCGAAGCCTGCAAAATTCATCGCGGCTAAGGGCAAGAATTTTTACGCCTGTCGTTAGCCATAGCTTTGAGCACCATGCAGGTGACAGTACGATTTTTCTCGGTTCTACCCCAATTTAGAGGGAGAAAACCCTGGGGGTGGCCAAGGGCCTCCCACCTCTCTTCCCTTCCACCAACCACACGAGAGGATTTGCAGCTTGACGGCTATTTAGAACACCCCCATGCCACAAAGGCACTATGCATTTAGAAACATCCATGTCTTCTCCGGGATTATAGGAGATTTTTAATTCATGTTACCTCCACAACGTATAGAGAATTAGGGGTGTGGCTTAGAATCGATGGCGGCTTAGATTCGAGTAAATACGGTATATGTTGTTTACAAAGATAATTATTGATATAGTGAATATATAAAATAAACCATACTAATTCACAAATTTTCACAGTTTTCATTTTTCCAATTTAAAAATTTTCTTCTTTATTTTTAAAAACATACTCCCTGTTTTTGAAAACAAATGAATATGATATTACATTCATGAAAATAATGATTTACAGGTAATTATTGGATATCTGCTGAGAAATAATGTTTAAAAATATTTGGAAAATGTTTTTTTCAAATTAATTTTTTATTCGTTTTTCTTTCAAAAAGCTTCCTGCATTTCCAAATATATACTTATAATAAAATTAAGGTCACATTTTTAAGTACGAAGACTACTTGGTGATAGATTTCGTAATTTTGAGCCTCGTTCAAGTGGCGAGGATGACATCTGAGCTGGCACCTCCTCATCAAGCATCCACACCACGACAATGGGAGTATTTTGAGCCTCGACAGATTTAACGTGCATCGCTCCCCTACACGGCGGGTCCCCAGCGGTACTAGGCTGGAACTCCTGACACGCCGTCCGCGAGTCCGTTACCTTGAACACTAGGCACGACACCCTAACCTCTGCATAGCAAACTTTCTGGAATATTGCTATTACTATCGTTCTGTGCTCTTTTTGTAAGTTTTTTTTTATATATTTATTACAGGATTTGTAGAACCGATTTTATTGTAATTATAAAAAGATGAAAGCCATTAAAATCTGGTTTAACCCTATTTATAAGTAGTCCTCTCAGCTTCACACACACACAGAAGAATCCAACTGATAGGTTCACACATATGCCAATGAAATGATAGTTTTCAATAGGGTCCATATCTCAATAAAGCCTCCCTTAGTGACGCTGACTGCGGTGCGTAAGGGGCTGGGTTCGAATGCCGGATAAGTCCTAGATCTTTGTGTTGAAATCCTTCCCTTGTTTGTGATGTGTGCTTCACGCTTCCTTCTCTATGGGCCCCCGTGTTATGCTTCGTGGCGCACGGGAGTTATAAATGTTCTTCGTAATAATAAAGTATCTCAAGAAATTCTTCCAGTTAGGTAATCAAAAGACCCCTTCTGAAGAATTGAGTTCCCTTCTTTGTCCTAGTAGCGTATTTTTGTTTTTTAATAGTTCTCTCTATGGATACTTTTGAATGTGTTCACTTCAAAAGAACGCTGCAGAAATGAGTCTAATCAAATTAGATCGCGATGGGCTGCCAATGACCTTCCAACTCAGTTACCAATCCTCGTCATTGCTGACTATCGAAGGCGACATCTCATTCCCCTCTTGCCGGTTATCACATTAAACATGTACCTTTTTCTACATTACGAGTCTTCAGTCGAACCAGGACTCCAACATGCGACCCAAATAAAACTTCCCTGGTCACAAACTTTCCAGTTTTCGCACGTATTAAAGATTAAAGTGACAAGAATTATTTTTTCAAACAGGAAACAAAAGCACGGTTTAAGGAAAGTGACGGATCCCTGTTTTCGTCTGATAATCTTTCCTAAAAATTAATCTTGTAGTGAACAAAATGAGGTCGTAATCGATGCTATTTCAATCGAATCCTGATTCAAATAAAGACCCGTTATTTGCAGGAATTGTCGTGGCTTAAATTCCTTCTGGTAACGTTTCACGTAGGATCCGGCTGGGGGGCATCATTGATTTGGCGCTGGCCTTGTACTCCCAAGTTTGTGGGTTCGATCCAGACCCAAGTCGATGAAATTTTCATGATGCAGGAAATCGACAGCGTCCTTGCCGTATAATTATGCGGCGTGTTTAAGATCCCTTGAGTGCCTGATCGGCTTGGGGGCTCTCGGCAAAATTAAATCCCTAAGTACGGTTTCGCATCGTCAGCCTTTCCTCTGGGGAAGAAAATGGATGCCAAAATTACTTGCAACAATTGGTATCCACCCATAGGGGGTCACACTAAAAAGCTTCTGGAGAATGGATTTGGTCTGCAACGGTAATTACCGATCCACAGCCCCATTGGAAGAGAAAGAACAGTTTGAGAGGGGCTGCACTTTGCAGTGGTTCAAGATAGCTAGGTTTGTCGTCAATAATTCTCGCTTTGTTTTAAAGCCCTGTGTTAACAAATAATCGATGTAAATGTTGACTCTCAGATTTTCTATTGTTGTTTAATCCTGAAAAGGCTTAGAAATGAGATATTTCGAATTCAGTCTGATTAAACCCTACACATTTGGTAGATCTATTTTAACCTTTTCTTAATTAAAGTTAGAAATTCGTAAAAATTAAATCTCGGTCATATGTATATAACTGGATTTTATTACTTAATCTTTTCTTTTCTATCAAATGGTAAGGAATAAAAAAAATAATTCAATGTTTACTATTTAGAAATGTCTTCACACATTAGGAAGTTTTTCATACCATTATATGTATAAATAGGACATTTTTTTTAAAAACAATTTTCTTTAAAAGATAAAAACAGTTTTTATTTAGAGCAGATGAATCTCTTGATGAGCCATTATTTTATGTAAATTCCTGTTTAAAACGAAACAGGAATGTATTGATTATAATTTATTTAGGCTCTTCTGAAAAACAGTGCTTTTTTGCAAAGTTATAATTTATTTAATACTTTAATATAGAGATAGTTTTGATTAATGTTCAAAGTACTCCCAGACTGGGTACCGGAAACGTTCAAAAACATGTTCAAGTCATTAAAACCCAACGAAAATGAGGAGTCTCTTTTTGAGCGAGATAGACCGTTTCTGCCATAGTTTTTTATGACTCTCGGCCTGATGCGTCGATTAATTTCCACCCGGGTGTCGTGCAAGTCAAATAGATGTGTATAAATTAATCTCCCGCCGTGTTCATTACAAACTGCAGCGATCTTTCCCATTAGCCCTCTCAATTAGTTCCCTTACGGTTGCCAAGAGGAACTACCGGCCTTCCCTATCGTTTGGCTGTCGAAACGTCAATTACCTGGGGGTCGTTCAACCCCCATGGTGATCACGTGATACCCATTTCGTTTGGAAAAAGGATTGAATGAAAGTATTTGCGTTTACTTCTACAGAACAAAAAAGAAATTGGTATGCCTCTACACCCTGCCGTGAAATGAAGATTGGATGAATTTCGGTTCTTGTGTGTTGATGCTGGCTATTCGGAAAAAAAATCTTTCTAACTGTGAGAGAAATTCACAGTTGTAGTTTCCCTTTATTTTTCTAATTTTTGATTCTTATATATGTTTTAAAGGCATTTTCTTTTGTTAATTCGCCCATCTATTCTGAATAGATTTAAGTACTTGCTTATCGACGTACTTAAGTATTTTCTGAAGAATATTTTTAGTTGATACGGAATAAGAAAGACGTATTCGTCTTTCGGCTCACGACTTCCACGTTTTCTTTATCCAGTTTTTACTTTTTTCATGAAAATATTTATCAATCATTTTTAAATTCATGGAAAATTTTTATATCTATAGATTCAATCATTATTGAGTTTTCTCTTTTTGAAAAAGTAGCTGCAGTAGCCGAAGAGTCATGGTCTCGAACTCGTGGCTAGCGTTGCCGAGTCTGGTGCTACTGAAGTCCCGCCGGGCAGAGGAGCTGATGAACATTAGATGTTTTGAAACTCACATTCTCATGTTAGTGAGGAGTGGAAGTTTATAAAGTGAAGTGCCAGCTCACTTCACATCCTCGTCACTCAACGTTGGATCAAAATAACGAGGACCGTCACGAATAATCATAATGAAATTGAAAAAAATCAAGCCTTTATTCTTCGATGTATATTTATACGAGTGTAGATTCTAGGGGAGGCGTAGCTGAATGGACATTGTCACGAAATGACGATCGACTTTTCTGTCCAATTAGGAATTTGAATTATGTTGCTGTGTGACCCACTGTGTAAAGAGATGATGGTTAGTAGGATGTGGAAATTTGAAGAGTAGAGTGCCATTCCAGGTTTCTACTTCGTCATCTGACCGCGGTTCGAAATGATCGAGTCAGTAACCTCGTTGATTGTAATCACGCCGAAATCAAACAATCTGTTCGAGTTGATGAGCACTTGAAAATGACTTTAGCTTCAAAATCTACAAGAGATGTTGTGTAGATATTAAGAAAGTGATGCAGCAGCTCGAGTGCTTCTTTATCATAGCAGTAAACCCCCAGATTCACTGCAAATAGATATCGTAGATGCAAGATGTTGTTAATGCACACAAAAGCACTCAAAATAGGATATAACACATATTAGTGTATGAAATTTTTATCTAATTAGCTTTTTTTGCCGAAAAGGGTATTGTGGCCTGAAAGATCGTTTGTAAGTTATTAGAAAAATCTCATCAATAACATCATGTGAGTAGGAATGATTTTGGTGACGAATTAAGCGTTCAAATATCTCCAAATCTAACAACAACAAAAAAGTGTTGCTGTTGAAATTCAGAAAATTTTAGTATGAATCTTCGACCCGAAAATTTCAGAAGCTCCTAGAAGGTACTCTCCAGCCTATATAAAGAAAATACAGAAAAGTCACATTGGAGTCAAACATTTGACAGCGACTGTGCGTTTGATTTGCCTTATGCGACATTAGTATTGATGATTTGAATTGTTGTATTCAATATTTGTATGATTTTTGAATCTGTGCTATTGTAGATTTAAAAGTGCATGTTAAATGTGTATTTTGTTAAAAGAAAATCTACTATGTTTAATAATTCAAAAATAAATTACGATATACTCTGAAAGAACTCGCTTGTTACAGGCATGCATCATTTTTGTATTTTAAAGACGATTTCTTACAATATTTTGTTTCGGTTTTGGTGCTCTTCCGAAAACGTGTTTTGTTAAAATATTTTCGAGATTTAGACTGTCATTTTCTTTTTATTGATTTGTTATTGATCGTCAAATAAATGTGTGAGGAATTACCATTGGTTTTAGAATTGAAGATGATTATTTTTCAAATGTCAATCAAACTATGATTAAGAAATAGCCAGTGGAAGAAAAAAAAATCACGATATGCTGAGGATTTAAAATTTGTGTATAAAATCTGAATAACGTTTCTTATTTCTTTCTAAGTGAGCCATTGCTTAATGAAAGTAATTAATGCGAGAGGAAGAGAGAGTGTGCAATTAAGCATACACTAACCACTCTCTTTCGCATTTAATCTATCTAGAATAATTCTTCGTGTCGTGCGAGGATATCTAACATGAAACTGCAAATAAAGTTGCCAGTTTCGAAGTCGTAAAAAACATTTTTGTGTGCACATCGTCTGCATTTATGTTTCATGGGCTGCGAAAGGCTCTGGCAATTTGAGCGCGATGAATAATGAAACAATTCTTCCTGCCAAACATTCTAAAAAGGTGTAACCAGAGAATATTTCAAGAGGAGCTTCTCATAAATTGTAAATAAGGAGTATGTACTTAAGCGTAGAAGGCGAATTAATATTCATGACTCGTGTGGGAATTCTCCAATTTCTCCACATTTTTTTTTACTTCTGTTTTATATAAGGGGTATTTTGTATTCGAGTTTCCTATCCACACACACATGTAATGAAATATTTTATGAGTGGTTGAATGCAAAAAAGTATTTTCATAATTTTTTAGGCTTAGCAGAACAGTATTGGGAAAAACTGTTTGAAACACACCGATTGGACATGTTCTTGTTTTTATATAACCACATGAATAATTGAATAATTATACAAAAAGAGACGTATATATATACCGCATTTACTCGAATCTAAGCCGCCATCGCTTCTAAGGCACACCCCAAATTTCGAAAATGTTTTTGTAAAAAATATTGTCATCGATTCT
The DNA here is from genome assembly GCA_019973935.1 of Trichonephila clavipes. NCBI lineage: Eukaryota > Metazoa > Arthropoda > Arachnida > Araneae > Nephilidae > Trichonephila > Trichonephila clavipes. The sequence goes on from BMAU01001019.1 coordinate 761,386, forward strand.
AAATCGCGCCCCAATTATCTAAATATTTTTTAGAAAAAATAAATTGTGCAAAATTCTCATCGATATCCGATACTTAAGAAATTAAAAAGAAGTTAATGAGAAATATAAAGTTAATACCTATATATATATATATATATATATATATATAATTTTTATTTTAACAGCCTTAAAAAGTTTCAAATACTTATATGAATCTATAAATACAGTAACTATCAGTATCATGTTCCAAAAACCATTCTTCACTCCTATTGTCACTGCTAATTTCGGAATTGGAGCCGGCATTCCCATTTTCAACACGATGTATCCTTCCGCGCGTGCCATCCAGTGCATTCTTCTGCAACATTTTTTTTAAAAAGAATGCATAATAGAAGAATGTAAAACAATTATTAAAGACTATTAAACATTTACAAGGAAAATTTTTATCCTTTTCTTTACGCCATCGACGTACATTTATGTCATCCGTGTAAAATGTTCAGTAAACATTGCTGAGCTTCCGGGTTCTTTTCTGCATATAAAAGTGCCTCCGTTTTCATACTTGAGTCATAGTGAGCTCGTCTTGATGATATTATCGATTTCTTTGATGTTTAGGTGATTTAAAGAAGAAAGCGTATACAAAAAAGTTTCCTAAATACGAGCAGACAATGATGTTTAGGATAAACTGAATTCTAGAGATAAATTGTGGAATGGAATAAGTGTCATCGATGCAAGTGGCCAGAATGGACGGTTACATTTTTCCTTTTAAAAGGGGCGGAAACTCAATTTTCCTCATCCAATAAATGCTTTATCTTCGATTTTGAGCCGCACCCGATTTTCAGAAGCATTATCACTGGAAAAATAGTGCGACTTCTATTCGAGTAAATACAGAAAAAAACGAGGGTTGATTACAAAAATGCTGGAGCCAGATATTATTGAATATATTTGAAGTGTGTAGGACGCGCGCGCTTTCGGGATATAGCACTGGATTCTGATTGAATTGTTTTTCCGTCGTACCTTGAAACTACACGAAAGCTGTTGGCGGTGGACTTGATAAATTCGAACCTGGATGACATTTACGCTAGCACTGTCTCTCTCCACTCTACCAATATAAGAGCCTCGACAAATTCATTGCGAATGCGCTCCTTGATTCGGTGGGTCTCTAATGGCACCTCCCGATTAGATAGATTTTCAACCTTTTAAAGTTTTGCACTAATCACAAATTGAGAGATTGCTAATATTCAGAAGTGGTTAAAGATTACCTACATTAATTTAAAAATGAAAAAAGTGGAATTTTCTGTAATAAATGATGCGTGGTTTTATAAAATATAATAATTAAACGAAATATATATATGTTGAAGATTCTGAAAAAGAATCAGAACCGACAGAGTTGTATTTCATCTCTGTTCCATTCCCAAATAAACATTTTAATTTACATTTTTGCTGAAATAGGAATTCATTGATGATTATTTCGATTAGATGAAAATACAATTTTGTGTTGAAATATTTAATCAAAACTTTAAATCCATAAAAAATGTGTAAAAATATTCATATTTCATTCACTTTTCTGTCAGTTGAGAGTTTTCTTAAGAAGAATTAATACATTCCATATTGGGTGTGTCTCCAATATATTGTCGAGGCCGTGATAGTAGGGATGGCGATTCTTTCTTAAAAAGATCAATTTTTAAACCGATTCGAATTGTAACTTGATGAATTGATTCACAAAAAATTCGAGGTCTTAAAGATCGATTTCTGAAAAATCGATTTTTTTGGCCCGAGAAATTGATTTTTCGATTGATCGATCTCAGATTGCCATCCCTATGCGGTAGCCTAGTGAACATGGTAACGGACTCGTGGCTGGCGTGTTATGAGTTCGAGCCCAGTACTATTGAACACCTGCCGTGTAGGGGATCGATGCACGTTAAATCTGTCGAGAGCTCAACGTCCTCCCGTGGGTGTGGTGGGACAGTTAGGAGAGAGTGGTGCCAGCTCGGGTGTCGTCCTCGTCACTTGACTATGGTTTAAAATTACGAGGTCCGTCACAAAAGCCCTCGTGTAGCTGACCAGTGCGACCTTAATATTTACTCACTCACTCATATATTGCCTTTAACCGTGCATTTCAGTTTCGATAAACATTTCCAGAAAATATATTGGAAACAAAGAAAAAGAAATGATACATTTGTGCAGGCCCCTGCAATTTATATACAAATTTTCTGGCTCTTATAGAAATAAAAGTACGTCATTCACAATGGTATAATCTTTCTTTATTCAGAATATAATTTTAAAAACTATTTAATTTTATTCTCTGACTACTAATTCTATTGATTATTTAATTCAAATGAATATTTATTCTAAGTTTTATATATTTCTAGTGGCAATACCAAAAATTGTTATTCTCAACAATTAAGTTATTTTTTTATTACGAAAAATAATCGCGTTTGGTCCTTATCTTCCCTGATGTTTTCCAGAAAACGAAAAAGAAAAAAAAACCTTAGTAATTTGGTCACGTGTCCTGAAATTAAGTGAAGTGATACCGTTCATAGCGACAGATATTGATATCTAGTAAACAACCTTTTACACACATAGCAACCGTTGTTTGCCTATGAATTGGAAAATAAAGGGCACACTTTAAATTCGATAATGTTCTGGACCAATATATTAAGCGTTCAACAGTGAATGATTTTTAACAAAAATTTCTGCGTTTTATTCAAATATGTGGTGCTCATTATATTCACTCTTAATATAGTATTGATATAGAAGGGCATACTTTTATTGTAGTGGCTATTTTCTCTTATTATTGGTAAAAATAGAATGCATTTTTTCTTATGCTGTCGTGTTATAATGAACATTTTGTTTAGACCTCAATTTTTTTTAAAAATCTTTTTTGGGTGAAATGGAGTAATAACGTAATAGTGAAAAAGACAGTACCCGAAACATTGTTAATAATTCCAAAAACTTATGTTGGCTTTAAAACCATGGAATGTATAGAATCAAATAATTGTACAAGATGATTCACATTTTTAATTATTCCAACTTTACCCACTAAAAGTACATTTTTAAGGGTGTTAGTACCGTAATTTTGAAAAAGTGTATAAATAAATATTTTTTATATATAGTGTCAGTTTCATTAGAATATAAGACAAAATTGTTTTACGACTACAAGAAAAAGTTATTTAAATCCCAATTTTTTGTAAAAAACAATGACATATTTTCAAAACATTCTCCTTTTATGAGAAAAGTACTACTATAATAGTATAATTTGGCCTGTATATAGAGCTAAGACATCTAGAGAAAGAATAAATTATAATTCTTGAAAATTTCGCATTTTTTTCAGAGTGATTGAAATAATAAAGGGTTCTTTTTATTGTTACAATTTCTGTACTCAGATGTAATAAAATATGAATAAATCCACTTCTAAACTACAGGTGGTCATCAAAATAATGAAAACACCTAAGATATACATATATAGAATCATTTATTAGTTGGTATATGACCACCGTTGACATGTATCAATGCATCTTGAATTCGCCTTGGAATCGATTCATACAAGTGCTGAATTGCGTTTAAAGGAATATTGTACCATGGAGATATTGTGAAAGTTCTGGGAGAGATGCCGGCGGAGGATATCGATTCCGTATTGAACGATAGAAAATAGACCATAATGGTGCAATATTTTATTGAGCTCGGGGGACTGTGAGGGCAAAGGTAGATGCTTAACTTAACCCTCGTGTTCATCAAACCATGATAGGACGAGTCCCGTTGCATGGATATGTGCTTTATAAACCAGTAAAATTCCATTTCTTGCAAGAAACATAAATTGTATCATGCGATGGACCTGATCAGATAAAATTTCTCCATAATTCTCCCAAGTGGTCTTTCCATTCAGGGTTACGATTGATGAACCAAAAGACCAACCACGACACGGCTGCCTATATCATGATAGGTCCTCCTCTATGCTTCACAGATGGAAGGAGATAATCACGATCATACTCTTCTTCAGTGTGTCCTACAAATTTGTTCCCGTCCTTCAACAGAGTGGAAAATGATTCTCCAGACCCTATTACTTTATTCCACTTATCAATCGAGCAGGTTTTATAAACGTGACACTGTAGACGAAGTTAGGCATCAATACCTGTGACGGCTTGAGAATTGCTGTTCTGCCCTAACTGTTCTGTTTATATGAAGGTGCCTTCTAACCGCATTAACACCGCGGAATCCTAGATGCTCTGCAGTTGTTCGCCTTTCAGACGTTACAGTCCGCTTCAATACCCGTCGATTTCTTTCACTGAGCTCTTTCTCCGTCCACCCTTTTGCTTCGCCGAACTTATCTTGTCGCGCTGTGGGTGTTTTGTCACGACTTACGAACCCGCACCTCTAGAAACGCCTAAGAGCTGGGATGTTTCTGTCGCACTTACTCCAGCCAGGCGCGCTTCTACAATCTGGCCTCTTTGAATGTCTGACATTTTCGGCTTTTGAAAAACTTGAATAAAGTTAACTTAAAGAACTTGAATAACCACCAACTACTAGAACGTGCACATCTATTTATAACAAAAAACTGGCAGATATGATTATATTTTAATGCATTCAAAAATGTCCATTAGAGAAGTCCAAGACAAAAAATGTGCATTATAGGAGAATTTTCATTAAAGGTTAATGTTAAGAAAAGATGTCATTCTTCCTTTAATTTTTTTCAAAAAAGGCCATTTAAATAATTTTTTCTTGTAATAATATTCTTAAAACTTTTTAATGCGTATATTCTAATTCAAATGTAATAATATATATATAATTATTTATATATATATATATATAATTATTTATATATTTTATACATATATATATATATATATATATATATTTATATATATATATATATAATTATTTATATATTTATACATATATATATATATATATATATATTTATATATATATATATATATAATTATTTATATATTTATACATATATATATATATATATATATATATATTACTAACTATATATATAATTATATATATATATATATATATATATATATATATATATATATATATATATATATATATATATATATATATATATATATATATATATATGTGGCAGCCAAAGCGAGTCTTCGCGCGCAGGCGCAGTGAATTGAAACTGAAACGATTAACCTGTGTACTTTGAAGAGAACAGTGTGGCCGCGGTAGCCGAGTGGTATAGGTATCGGACCGTGGCTTGCTTTGACCCTACATCAACAGAATTGCTTTTTTGCAGCCATGAAAAAGTTTATTAAGGCTGATAGGCCTGACATTAAGTGAAACAAAGATCATGGTCAAAATACAGAATAATCTTTCAAGCAAATTGGAAATAAAAAAAGGTGCTCGACAGCGAGATGTACTAGCGTGCGTCTTCTCTAGCATTAGAAAAAGTGGTCATAAACACCACAGTAAGTATCTTTAATAAACCAAAACAATTGTTAGCTTTTGCTCATGACATCGATACCACCGTGGGGGCTGCGGTAGCCCAGTGGTTAAGGTATCTAACCATGGCAGGCATGTCATGAGTTCGATCCCAGTACCACTAAAGACCCGCCGTGTAGGGCAGCGATGCACGTTAAATCTGTCGAGAGCTGAAACGTCCTCCCGTTGGTGTGGTGTGGTAGTTAGGAGAGGGGGTGCCAGCTCAGGTGTCGTCCACGTCACTTGACCATGGTTCAAAATTACGTGGTCCGTCGCCAAAAGCCCTCGTGTAGCTGAACAGTGCGACGTTAATATTCAATCAATCAATTGAAGAGAACAGCGGAGAGAACGCGAGAGGTGCGCGAGCAGGCGTTACCTTCTGCTTATCATTGTCAGACTTATCTACCTTTTTAATTAATTTTTGTTAAAGTTAAAAATAAATGTGAAAAAGACAAAAGTCTTGGACCCCTTGTGGTCTCCCACATATATATATATATATATACGTGTGTGTGTTACCTTTAAAATGTATAGTTCAGTTATTCCATAGAATAACTAGGTATTTCATAAAATAACTAAACAAGTCAGTTAAAGTATGTAATAAATGAACAATTACATAATTTACCTAGTTATTCTATGGAATTACTAGATATTCCATAAAATAACTAAATATAGACCGTAAAAGTGAAAAATAAACGATTTCGAACATGTTTTATAAATTAGTTGAACATAAATAGCTATAAATTATCTCGGAAAATACGTTTTATCCGTTTTGCGTATGGATAATGGATGAATAGAATAAGGGGAAGCAGAGATGAGATAATTTATTCTACAGCTCACATCGCTATTAGTTAAGCAGAAAAGAGGAAAAAGGAATATTTTGCAAAAATAGATTATATTTAAATTTTGTCAACAAAAATACAGGCTGGGAAGGACAATGGTTGCTTCCTAAAAACATTGTGTAAACTTTTTAAAACAAAAATGTAAGGTATGTAAAAGAGAGATAAAATGTAATTAAAATTTTATTAGAGACCTTTATTTTACTTTCCATTATTTAGAGCAAGGATTGCTGTGATGACACTTTGGATTGAATTGCTTAATATTTTTGAAACAAGCACATACTACTCGTATTTAGTATTACACTTTTTTTTACACTGCCACAACTTTGAGCTGTTGCAACAGATCGAAGCATTGTGTCATTATTTGGAACTTCTTCAATGGGAATTCATTCTTAAGTACAACTGTTTTATTTCGCCTGATCGGAAATTTTTTTCTCAAAGCAGCTACAACCGGTTCAAAGAACTTTCGAGTGTCGTATTTCATACTTAAACGATCAAGTAATCGTTATTCTATAGAATACCTAATTAAATCGTAGAATTCAATAATTTTATATACTTTAGCTGACTGATCTAGTTCTTTCATAAAATACCTAGTTATTATATGAAATAACGGATTTCACGCTTTAACGGTAACATAAATAATCTTAAAATAATCTGATTTTCCCCGCTTGTAGTAAAAAATATATCTAGACGAAAATAAAGGGAAAGGATGAGAAATTTGCGCTACACGTTTGTAAATGTTCTGTAAATCGAGCTGTTTTGCGAAGTCAATACTACTCAGGACAAAGCAACAGAAAGGAGCCCATGTACTCGGAAAGTAATCATTTGCACCAGAAGTGCACATACGGAAACAGTGGGCTTCGAGGAAACAAAATAGGGACATTGATTCATTTATTAACTGCGAGCATTTCATTCAGAGAACTGTGACGCACGACTTAATTCAGTTATTTTCCTGAGAATACGATTTATAATCTTTTCACTCGTTGGAATTAACAGCGTTTTAAAAAAAAAAAAAACTTTCAATTAAAACTAATACAAAATTTAAAGAAAAAAAATAACAATCAATTTCTCAATTAGTTTTAAAATATTGTAAAAGATTTAAAAATTCGTAATTGGGACTCATCTAAAAATTAGTATTTGAGAAATGATGCTATACTGCACACACAATGCACTTTCAGCTTTTCAACAATTATAGGAAACCAGTTATCATCCCCGTACTCTTTTTACTATACTCTGAGGGCTAAGTTCTAACGTTTGCCTTCCATATACCCTTTTGTTTTAATTGTTATTATAGCTCCTAAATTCTACACTCAACACTTCCTCCAAAATAGGTGCCCGCGGTAGTCTAGAGGTTAGGGTCACGAACTCGTGGTTGAAGTGTACCGGGTTCGAGTCCTGGTGCCACTGATGACCCGGCGTGTAGAGAGACTGGTGCACATTAAAACTGTTTTAAGCTCAATGTTTCCTCGTTGGTGTGGTATGGTAGTTTAAAGAAGGATGTGCCGGCTAAGGTGCCATTCTCGTCATTTGACCTAGATTCAAAATGACCCAGGTCGTGTCGTCAATATTCTTCGTTTTGCTTAGTTAACAAACACTCTCTTGTGAAAACAGGGATACAGATCACAAATTTTGACCTACTCTGCGAAGTATCGAGACATTTATTCTCGAGAAATCTCTAAAATTTATCAATAGATCATTTTCTTTTTTTCCCCATGCCCATTTTTCGGTTTGTTTATTTAAACCTTTGCGCTTGTTCTCATTACTGGTTACGCATTATTCCTTTTTCCATCATTATTGCAATTGCTATCACTCGTATCAAAGTCATGCAATATCATTCCATCACTGTCATCACACTATCGATATCTCTGTTACTCATTAATTTCTTCAATTTATCACTATCAGCATCTTTATTCTTTCACTTGTATCGATTTCACCACTTTTTTTTCATTGAAGCCCTCTAAACAGTTCTTTTTTTCAGAAAAAAGAGTACTTACGCTACGTCAAAAATCTTGGGATTATATTTTACTGCAAATATACAAAATATTTCTACTTATTTATTGCAATTTTGGCTAACAGTATAATTATCTCTATTGTAAAATAAAAATATTTTAGACATTCTCTCTACTGTGATATCTAGTAATTTGATTTTATAACGATAATCTTTTACCATGTATTCTTACCAAAACTCGTCATAAAGAACCGTACTTCTCGCTGAAGGGGATGGGATCATCTGTTCTGCATTTTAGAAAATAGCGAAATTTGAAATAAATTTTAAATTCAGACATATCTTTGTTAAGGTATCCGACTGTGTTCGATTTAAAAAAAAGCGCATAAATGGATACTTTTCATGATATTTAGTGTCGCTTGGATAAGAAGACATGTATAATATTGTTTTAAGGACATTTTCATAAAAAAAATTTATTTAAATACAATATTTCGGCAAAAAATTAACTTAGAATAACCTTTTTTCAAAATGTTCTCCTTTTGTGAAAAATGCTTCAATTATAATAATATTTTGCCTGTATATAGCTCAGACTTCTGTACAGAGGCTCAAGTATGATTTTGAAAATTTCACATTAATTTCAGAATTACAACCCATTGAAATATTTATCGGCGTTTTTTTCTTAAAATTTCTCCCCTCTGTTGTCGTAAAACATGGATAAACCTACTTCTAAGTTAGATATTTTAAAAATTCTAGTTGAATCTCTGTACAGAGGTTTGAGCTATATACAGGCAAAATATTATTATAATCGAAGCATTTTTCACAAAAGGAGAATATTTTGAAAACGGGTCACTCTATGTTCCTTTTTTGTCAAAATATTGTATTTAAATAATTTTTATTGTAATACTATTCTTAAAACAATTTTTTATACATTTTCTATTCTAAGTGACACTAAATTACCATAAATATAATCCATTTAAACGCTTTTGAAAAATCACGGTTCCGATCGTAGTCGGATACCTTAAGGGGGACCGGCACGTCCATAGGAGCCCATGTTAAATTTCGTAAGTTTATGTACTTCTTTCTCAGAGGCTACTTTCTTCTCGTGGATAACATTTTTACGTCAGGTGATGCGTACTGTCAATAAGGCTTTAAAGAAGGCTTTTGCCTTTTTGTTAAAACTTAAACTAATTATGAATTTTTAAAAAATTGTCAAATTTTCTTCTTAAAATTTAGCTTAAAAAAGTCATATCTAATACAGTTTGCTGGATATATCTAATTCCCTCCATTAAAATGTGTAAACATATTAAAAATCTGCTCACTGAAAATTTGAGGATTATATGATAAGTTGTTTTTGTGAAAAAGGTACATAAAGTGAAAAATATTACATTTTAAGAAAATCGGCTTTAAAAAGTAAATATTTGTAATTTTTTTTATCGTTTATTTTTAGTACTTTCCAGAAGCATACGAAGCCCTTTTTTTAACTCTCTGCTGACACGAAAGACTCTTCTAATTTTCTTTTTTTAATTATTTTTAACAATTTTGCCTTTGTTCGGGGGGGAGGGGTTGAGAGATGCTTTCGTAGGGCTACAATAATCCTTCCTGTATCTAATTTTTTGAAGCATGACACACAGTTATAATATGCTTCAGTATCAGGATGTTTTAAGATAATTAAATTTCCTACATGACTCATTGAACTGTGCAATAGCATATTTACCCTTAATATTTTAGAGTTTTTAATACCCCAAATGTAGATCTCAGAATCACTGACCATAGGGTGCTATTAACTGACTCATTTGGGTTCTGAGTCTTTTCACGTAAACATTTTCTTCATAACATAGGATCACCTAGATCACTAAAAATTTGCTTCATTTAATTCATTATGGTATATAGCCCGTGTGTATGTGTTTATGATCTTAGTGCTTTTCGTTACATTCAGCTTCTGTCTTTTGAAACTTGCACTAGGTATTTATATCTGTGAGACACAGTCCATGATGAGGGGTCTCGTTTGAAGGCAGAAGATGAAAATAAACAGCCCAAACGGAGGTTTTCATGCGGTGTAGATCATTGATATTATGTCTGATAGCCATACTATAACACCTGTGAATGTTTGATTTTAAAATGTCCGCGAGTTGGTTACGACCACTTACTTTACTTTTTTCTCCCTGCTTCGCTTTTAAGATCCATAAGATGTGTACCCATACACTTTTGGATAAGCTATATTTTATAAAGATATTGTGTGAAGTGTTCAAAATATAACGATATTTGTCAAGTAAGTAGGAAAAAATTCTGCCATCTGTAAGAAATTATGGCGTGCGCTACGAAAAAGCTCACGTCAGCATTATCTATCTTTTATTTGTGAAGAAAAAATTTCGTTTTGTCTACGCAAGGCGCTGGCTTCTAATTTATTCCTGTAATCAATGTAATGCCTATTTTTTCAATTTCAGAATAAAACGAAGTTTTGAAGGGATATGTTGTTTTAAATCTCTTTATTTGAATAGCAACTATTGATTTTTTTCATGTGTGAGCCATAAGAAGTTAAAGCTTATATCAAAATAAATACTTTTATCTCTTCTGGTACTTAAAGTAAATAAACTTTGTCTTTCACACTACAAAATTTGTTTGTGTTTAGTAGTTAATTATAACGCTATAATTTTAATTGAATAGGCAGATATTGCGTTTTAAGTATAAAAATAATAACTACTGTATTGTATTTTTTGGAGTGAGTGAATATTAGCGTCGCACTGTTCAGCTACACGAGGGTTTGTAATTATGACCATGGTCAAGTGACATGGACGACACCTGAACTGGCAACACCTTATCCTAACTACCACACCACACCAACTTAGAAGGAATATTCTACCAATACTTAGCAGGAATATTCTTTGAAATCCACTCTTCTTCCAAGATATATGGCAGCAGGGTTCTATGATGAGTATTTTAGTGGGGAAGGCGAATAGTTTTGTAGCAGATATTGCGTTTTCAGCGGATTGCAAAGATTATTATTTTTGTCCCGAAAAAATAGTTTGTCAAAATTTAAGTGTCTTATGTTTTTGTATGTTAATGAAGACCTTAGAAAACGATTTGACTTTTTATTTTAAGCGAAAGGTGTATATAATTAATTTTACAGTGGAATATCTTTAATTAATTTATTAGCTCTAACGGATTAAATTTCCCAAAGTGGAGTATTTTGTTTATGCATATCCCTTAGTTTTCAATGTAGTGATCCAAAAAAAATTGTATGAAAAAAACTGCAGTAAATCATAATGCTGTTGATAAAGTATTAACGTGCTTCCTTCCCCTACACGGCGGGTCTTACAAAGCTCTAATAAAGCTCGAGCTATGAAAGTAGCTAGACATTTGCCAACTTGATTCTATCGTTAACATTTCGCTATGTTCTTCATTGAATCGCCATTATAATTTAAGAAACGGCGTTGCTTGCGAATATTACAATTTTATCATAAAATAAATGCAACAGAAGGTAAGATTAATGTATTACACTTTCAGATATAAATTATTTACACTATTTTAAGCGTGCATTATTTTCTGTTTTTGTTTATCTGAGATATGCAAAAAGCTTTTTTTTGTTTAATTTGAAATTCACGTAAAATTAACTCATTAAAAACTTCTTTATCCTTCAATCTGTATTTAATTTTTCAGTTCACCCGTGCGAAGAACGGGTATACCAGCTAGTCATATATAATTTTAAACAGAAATATTTGAACTTCTTAAAAATATAAAAGAGTGAAAATCTGTAATTTTTCAAAAGTTCATGTGCCGGACGTCTTAATACTTAATAAGAATAGGAAGACAACGCTTATCCGAATTTTACTTATAATGAACATTAATAGAAAAGTACGGAATTAAAAATGCCTTAAATTCATGGTAGTCACATGATAAATACAATCACGTGATCTACACTGAATTCAAAACAAACAGGCATTACACTTGTAGTTGTTCGACTGGAAAAATTTAGATAAAATTTGAAATAAGTAAGTTAAATAAAGATGTTTAAGTGGTAAAATTCTCCAAAAAACTTCTGAAAATTAAAAAAATATATGTATACTGTACGTGTACTTTTAAATCGAGTGCATTTTATTTACCTACGCACGTTATTCTTATTGACAAATATTAGCATGTAATTTTTAAAAGAAAATTTCCGCAAAAAGCAAAAGTTGGCAACAGGGAAACGCATGAACTGAATAGCTGGAAACGAATGATTGTCGTTATCATGCAACTATGACGTCACATGAGCTTAGTCCATTAGGTGAACCGGCATTTAATCGGATTTTTAAGCTTTAGTTTTATCCTTAAATGTTTTGAAAAGAATGAAGTGTTTATAGGTTTTATAACTGATTTAATTTGAGATATATATATTTACTTTCTTAATGGCTTCAGTTGAGTTTGGAACACTCTATTTTGATGAAATTTCAATCTGACCGAAGTAACATATATTTCAGTTTTATTGCAATGGAATCATAGCTATTCATCATTGAAACAATTAAACTTATATTTTAGATGCAAACTAAGGCATGGATATTTCTGAAATATTTCGTAAAACTTTTTTTGCGCTGAAGTAAAGTAATCAAAATAATAAGGAATATTATTTTTCGCTAATGTGTTTTTTCTGAGGGAATAATTTTTTTTGTAAACGTTTAAGAGAAACTCTACGCTAAACAGCAAATTAAGCCCCCTTAAAAAACAAATTTAAGTGTTTTAAAAACTATCTGAGGTGTTATAAAATATATCAATAATACAAATACTTCTCTACATAGTAAAACGTTTTTTATTCCGCTTTTTTAGAAAAATATTTTTTATAAAGAAATAATACACATATGTGTTCAATAGTTTCTAGAAATTAAGTGTGCCTTCTAAAATAGTTCCTTCCAGAAAAAAATTATTTGATGGACGAAGCACTATTCAATAAATAACACTTCAGCAAAAAAGCATTCTTCTGTCTAATAAATATACAAACCATTAAGAGGGTCAATTCACGAAAATCCATGAAAAAAAACGATTTTTCAATTTTGATTGAAACATAAAATACCATTCTTTTTCTTTCTAATGCAGTTTAAAGTCTTGCTCTAGCTTAGTTAGAAGTATTTTTAATATTTTTTTAAAAAGTTGTTTACATCTGACAAACCCCAAAACAGCTGATTGCCACGCCCTCTCAAATCAAAACAAGACACATGCTACTTTTCAGCCTTATCAAATGGTTTAAATTGATTAAAAGAATTTATTTTGATCAGCAACTTATTCAGGAAAGAAGTGAAGTGAATAGTTGTAGATGTTTGTTTACTTACAGCCTATTTTTTACCTCGTTAAATAGGAGTGGAACAGGACAGCGCTCTGCACCTAGAAAAAGTTTTTTGTAATACAGTGCTATCGTCATCTGTTGTCCAAAATATTATTTATTTTTGTGAATATATCACATGATTATTTATCAAACCTCACTTAATTTGTAATTTATTTAGTTAATGAAAATAATTTATTATTAAATATTAATATTTTCATTGATTCATTTCTACTTACCTTTGTAGAATGTTAATTTCCTCTCTTACATCCAAACATATATTTTTATGAAATCATTCTTTCTGTAAAACCAAATTGCAATTAAATTAAATGTTTTTAAATGCAACTCTTCATACCACTGAAAGTATTGAATTCCTTCAAAATCTCTTCATTTTCATCCCACTGTTAGTGATCATGAATATTTTTTAAATGCCTTTTCAAACAGAAAGGGCGAGTGAAGACTTCATTACAAAATGAGCAGATTAAGTCTCTGCTATGCACATTCATTTCAGAAAACAATAAGTATGCAAAAATTGATTACAGAAAATAAAATAACAGATTGACTAATTAGAATAACAAGAAAGATAACAAAACAATTAACATAATAAAGTAAAAAGAAAACAAGAAACCAAAAGTAAAAATTATTAAAAATGTAAATAAAATGCAAAAGCACCTCCGCAAAAATCGTTCGACTAATACAGGGATACAAAAATAGCAAGGCAATCAATTATTTTAGTTTCCATATTTCGTAACAGATGGCGCTAGCACTGCATTACAAAAAACTTTATCTGGGTGCTGAGCGCTGTCTTGATCAACTCCTCGTTAAATGCAACAAATTTCTGCTATCGTGCGCAATAGTGTTTTCCATCAAAAACATTAATAAAACTTTTACAAAACGTTTTTTAAACTCTGTTAAGTAATAAAATGTTTAAAAAACGAAAGAGTTTGGAAAGAAATGTACAAAAATCCAAACTTTTGTGGATTTAAATGTTGATAAGTCAGACAATTTCAACATAAATAAATCAGCTTTAAAATCTCAGTTAGGTAAGTTTAATAAAGAGTACGTTTCCTTTTTAGATTCATTTGAATGTTTCTGTGAAATTCCTGACATTGTACTGTTCTTTTGTGCTTTGAAACAACATTAATTACATAAAATTAATGTAAAAACCAAGGTATTCACATAAATTTTGGTCGCCAAATCTAGAGTTTGGCTACAAAATTGTTAATATGTTGTGACTTTTGTAGTCTTATTCAAAAATTTCTTAATACCAGGTTTACTAAAACAGTAGTTAATCAAAAAAGATACAAAATTATATGAAGTGGACACAATAGAATTTCATATGCTATGAGGTCTATTTAAAAAGAAGCAGTTACAAAAATATTTGGTGGAGTTATGCATTTGTCACCTACACCATAGTGGTTTTACGATTCCATGCATACATTAAATAATGTGACAGAGAAAGTAACCAAAGTGTCTATGGATTTAGCTGCTGCCGAAACAATATTTAATAATGTATAACCCAAATGTACCAGTGGCTATCAATGTTACCTGGCTAAAAAGAAGCTATACATTTCTAAATGGTGGTGTTACGGCAGTTAGTTTGGACACTGGGAAAGTTGTTGATGCTAAAATATTATCACAGAAATGTTCATGTAATTTTAACAGCGATGTACATTGCAATGAGTGTTCGGCAAGTTACATTGAAAATAGTAAGGGATTAGAAGTTGAAGAGGTGCACTTTTTTTTGTATCTCTCATCGCTCGCAGACATTACACAATTTACGATATACACACTATTTGGACTATATGGGAACTCTAAAGCATACAAAGCAGTTTTAGAATCTAAAGATATGTCAATGTTGAAAAATTAGAATGTGTTGATCATGTTGAGAAAATGATGGGGACATTAGGGCTTTAAAATCAAAATTAAAAGACAAAAAGCTTAAAGACAAAAAAATCTCTAGGATGCCGTAATGGCTTGACAGATGCAGAAATAAACAAATTGCAAAGATAATATATTTTGGCTTTTCAAAACAACTCGGGAAAATTTGTCAGCCATAAGGCAAGCTATTTGGGCTATATTTTTTGATAAAATGTTCACAGATTTGAATCTACGACACGGTTTATGGCTCATGGGATGTGACTTGTGATGTAGATGTAATATGTCCATACTGAAAGGTTACACATACAAGCATAAACAAGACTTACCTATTGCAATTAGGAGAATTGCATAAACAAAGTATTTTGAGGTCACTAATCTTGAACATTTATCTGGATGCTTGCTTGATAAAACTCAAAATATTAGTGAAAGCGGAAATAGTTTTTGGTGTATAATTCCAAAAATTCTATTTGTGCAATTGGGAACTTCAAAAACTATAGTACATGAAGCTATATACTTATATAATCAAGGCTTCATTACCAAATTAAAAGTTTTATATGCATTAAACATCCAACCCCTGAATTTTACAAATGTCGAGCGTTGCAAAAAGTAGATCATCCGTGTATTAGGAAAGCAGAATAGTCAGTTTTACAATGAACCAAAGAATCTAGAATTAAAAACAAACAATTAAAATGTAGGCAAGAAGATGATCTTGCAGATGACACTAGCAATCCAAGTTATAGTTTTGGTATGCATGAGTTAATAGTAAGTTTTTACTTTAAATCACTATTTCTCAAAAGTGTAAATTTCAACACAAAAGGAACATTTTTGAAAACACTACTTATTTTACAGCCTTGAAATTTTGCACATATGTTAACACTATACAAATAAATATTTTGATGCGAGATTTTGTCAAAAACACTATTCAAAAAATATTTATGGATTAAAATGTACAAAAATTTTCATAGTTTTAAAAATTTTGACATGTTACTCCACATATGAATTTTTTTGAAAAAAACTAATCCAAATTTTGAAAAATGCTCCCATTAAAATAATACAAACCATACAATGAATACACACAAAAAAACTCATGACTGTACAACCAGCCAATTTTTAAAAAATGTTCCTTAAATTTGGTTATTTTTAACATTACGGAGATTGGGAAAATGCTGGTGAAGTGACCCCCCCTGAAATATATTATAATTACATTAAGTCACTTTTTAACAAAATATGTGGATACATATATAAATGCAGGCATTAAAAATGGAATATTTATTATTCTTTTTTTTTATCAAAGTTTGAGATTTTTTAAAAAAAAATTGTTGAAGTATTCTAAACATCATTGTGTCATCGAATCTCTAGCCACTTATCAGTATTACTGAAAATACTTCTACTATTTTCACTGCCCCCGCTAGCTAAAAATGAATAATTATCTCTAGAATATTTCACGACTGCATTTTGACAGTACCGCAATATAAGCAGAATAATTTGATTGCTATCTGAAGAATTGGGAAAACAGGTAGATAATTATCAGTAATGTAATTATTTTCTTTACCGAAAAAACTGCTTAACCCCATTTCATTGTGTTGGCTATTACGTAGTATTAATTGTGTTAGTTGTATCACGACATGGGTGGAGCGTTTCCTCTGATGAGAGCACTCCCTCCCCCTTCCCTTGTCGGCATTATTATGCAGAAGTAATCCGCCCCACCTGCAAATATGTATCTGTTATTATTGCAGTCCACGATTCAAAGCTGACCTCAAATTTGACACGTGTATTGTGCATTCATAAATTCTGGTCCGTTGGGTGTATCGTGATTTTACAATTTAGAATGAGGTTTCCAAGAATTCGAGGAGTGATAGACGACCTAATATTTAATTTTCCTTTTCTCTGAATTTCCGCATGCGGAAATGATCTCATTAAATAAATTGATATTCTATTCCGAAAATAACGTTAAAGTAACATTTCTTTCAGTGCTAGAGATATTTAAAAGGGAAACTTGTATGTGTATTAATCACTTTTCTTTGATGCTGTTTTATCTATCTTTTTACACTAGGCTGTATGCATGCAGCTACTCAAAAATTTCCCCTCACTTGCATATACACTCATTGCCATAAAAATTTGCGCACCATGAAAAAATCGTCAAAATGTGAAACGAAATTTTACATATGTAAGTACTACTTTGATAAAAGTAAGTGATTAGAAAATCAAAGAAAAAGGATTCTTTATTGTAGAAAAAAAGTCCAAATGAACTTAAGTTTTAGTACTGTGTTGGACCTCTTCTAGTGCGAATGCACGATGGGATACGAGCGGTCATTGATGCATAAAAGTTTTGTATGACTTCCTGAGACATCTCATTCCACAGTTGCTGTAAATGCGCCTATAATTCGACCAAACTCGTAGCTGTCCAACTTGCAGTCCTAAATGATCCCAGTGGTAACAAATCTGGGGTGTCGAGCGGGCCAGAGAAGGATGGTAATGTGGCGGAGGCAGTCTGGTGACATCCTTACTGTGTGCGGCTGAGCATTGTCTAGTTGCAGAACGGCTCCCGGGAGCCCTGCCGTGAGTGGAGACACATGTGGCTGAAGGTTGTTATGGGCTGTCATTGTGCCATGGATAAATATTAGGGGTGACCGTGTATCGTAAGCAATGACACTCCATACCATCACTCCAGCTGTGGGAGCGGTGTGTCACAGTAAAGCAAAGACAGGATTGAGGCGTTCACCACGGGGTCTCCACACACGAATACGATTGTCATCACTGCTGAGATTTAATCTGGATTCGCGCGCGCGCGTCACTAAAGAGGACCTGGTTCAGTCCAGTTTCCTCGAGCGCGGCACCACTCCAAATGGAAGCGTCGATGGGTGGGCGTCAAGGGCAGCACACGTAATGGACGCCGTGATACCATATGTTCTTGGGTCAGGCACCTTGAGATGGTTTGGGAAGACACGGGGGCCCGTAGTGAAGGTGCTGCCTGTGTCTGGATAGCGGCCAATTAGGCAGTTAGCTCTACGCGTGTGTGTCATATGATGTGACGGTCTTCGTGACGAATGGTCTGTCGAGGGCGTCCTGAGCCTGGTAGCCGTGTAAATGATGATTTATCTGTCCACTGGTCCCCAATACTCCTAACAGGCAAATCAGAGTGATCTACTTGACGACCTACTCGCCGAGTCGACCAGCCAGCTTCCATCATCCAGATAATTCTTCCTCTCATGTTGTCTTTGATGGCGGTGTATTGGCATGTCTACCTAAGCGTTTCCTTTGCTAAAGATTAAATATACTCAAACAAGTTTTGCTTACCTGTTTTATGCTCCGAGCAGAACGAAGTTCAATGCTCTCTAGTGGTATTACGCAATGTGCAATAACACTGTATTTCTAATTATTTACATATCTGCTCGATATGTATCTGTATGGCAAGTTTCGTTACGATCCCTCAATTATTTCTTGGTGCGCAAATTTTTATGACACAATGAGTGTATATGCATGTAAAGTTCGCGTTACGATTTGTGTTGAGTATTTCTATATTTATGATCATATTTTATATGGTTGATGTAATATAGATGGTATTGATGAGACACACAGTCTTGTTGAAGGTAATCCAGTTCATTTCACATTTAGACACAACCACAAATAAACATCTAGACGACACTTATTGACTGCATATAACACATAATACGAAATTGTTACAACATGACAAAAACAAGAAACGGGCTGACCTGCGAGATCTTTCTGGAAAGAACAGCTTTTATATGAAACGGCAACTGGAAGTTCTGAAATCCGCTGATTTCAGTGGGTGGAGCTTGTGATTTGTGGCAAGATATCATACGATGAGTCTGATGCAACCTAACTCTAAAAGCACCGAGATTTTAATTTTGAAGAGATACAGTCAGAATTAAATGCCGTCAGGTGGGTAAGCTAATTAATTATTTAAGCGGGAGTCATGAAGTTGGGACATTACAAATTGAAAAGTTGTTTAGATCATATTGCAAGAGGAATTATATTATTAATTCGCATATCTTAACGAAATAAAAGGAGACTGTTCCCAAGCATTTAAAGTAGCCGTGGTAGTGAAAATTTCTTGGTTGTCTTATCTTAGGTTTGAATCGTATAACATTAAAAAGTCGTTGTGTCGAAGAGCGCTGGTGCACGTTAAATGTGTGAATGCTTACTGCCTTATCCTTAGCGTGGTGTGGAAGTTTAAAGATGAGATTCCCACTCAAATGTTGTGTTTTTCGCGGTATCTTCTCACGGTTGAAGTGAAGGCCGCTAGCATTAGTTTGATTCCCGGGGGATCAGAACGCAGCAGCCATTAAATTAAACTCGAATGGATGGCCATAAAATTTACTTTTGTTAAGTCAAAGACTAGAGATGACTACGCAATATACAGACAAGACAAGCTGAAGAGGGAGAATCAATTGGTATTCATCTAAATGAGATACAAACCCTTGGCGAAGGGAAAATCCAGCGTATTCTTATTTTGTAATAGGGGTTACGCAAATATAGTACTGGCATGAATTAATGTAGCAATATTGTCCACACGCATCTACCATCAGATATATATCTACTATCTACACTATTAAAATTCGTAGGTAAACAAACGTATCTATCAATCTATCTATCTATCTTTGCGTCCCTATCTTCTCCCGAACCGCACGACGCAAAAACTCGCCAAAGGTACCAAAAGTTCGGGAATGATCCAAGGAATCCGTTTTGATGGTTTATACTCCAATTTTCTAATTAGTTAAAAGATATTAATTAAAAACCTTAAAACGCATAATTAGTGACATTTTTTACCGCCAGTGGCCAAGTTCAACTTCTTTTTTTTTCCAGACGTTTTTAAAACGCGCTCTAATTTTTTTCATGAGACTCAGAAAAAAATAATTACAGATTCAGAAAGATCATTTACTTCACCACGATACGGTATAATTTATTCTACAAAATAATTATATTTTCTATTTATTACGATTTTTTTTAATGAGTCAAAATCGATACGTTTTTCTGAGTATGACTTCTAAATTGCACCGCTTGCATTTTCTTTCCCGCTAATGAACAAAACATTTTACACTAAAAAAGTTCATGCTTTCTCTTGTAGAATCAGTCATTTAAAAAATTAATTGTCAAAAATTGTTTTTTTACGATTTAAAAGAAAAAAATACAAAATTTTATTTAAATACTTAGTAACATTTTTATTTATAAAAATAGTCCCACGAAACTTTTTTTCCGGGAGTAGAACGATATTATTCATAATCTGCACAAAGATTGATAAAATACCTTAAAAATTACAGTTTTTTAAAAAACAATTCTGTTTTTCGTTTAGTACCGTTTTTACGAGATACTGTTAAGACAATATTTTCCTTAACTTTTAAAATTACCGTTGTTTGTTATCGATGTGGGAAATTTGGAAACTTCAACTTAAAAATTAACTACTCGAAAAATGAAAACTTTAAAAAAACTTTCACAAGATTTTTAGTGCTTTGCGCATGCGCGGGGGGAATCGGGGTAACTCCAATCTTCGCGTTGCTGTTTAGAACTAAGCCGGGTGGAAGGAGAGGGTTGTTTTCAGGGACGAAGACTGTAGGAATTTCCCCGTGTTTTATGCTCGCTCCTCGCCTGAGTTATTTATAGAATTATTTCATTCATTTCCGACGATAATGTGCAGGCTTATTACCCTTTTATTCAAATATATTTTAATCTAACATTCAAAAACAACGCAATATAGAAACTAATAGTCTTTTCAATAAGCAACGGGGAGAATTTTTGTATAACAGTGGAATAAAAAACCTTAAAAATTCTGTTGTTACAAAACAACGAAACTTTACATACAAATATTAAAAATTAATATAATAAAATCAGCTTATATCTTTCTTTTGATTTAATTATTTTACAAAATTTTTCTTAAATATTTAATAAGTTTATCAATAAACAAGATTTTTTATTTTACAGCCATTTTTTAAGCAAAAGGTATGTCACAACTTATTGTTCAATGAATATTTTGTTTCAATTTTTTTTCAAAACCTAAGAAGGAAATTATTGTTATGTAACGATTGATTGAGTAAATGAAAATACCAAACCCCTTTTATTATTTTAAGATCTAAGAAAATAATTAATGTTAAAACAATGATTATGTTTGTTTTGTATAATATACTTTTTTCGTCAGATACATGTTTAAATGATTTACTAAACACAGTTGAATGAAAAACAAAAATTATTATAAAATACTAAAATATTTTTATCAGACAGTATTCTTTTGCGTTTGATTGTTATTTTTAGTGAATGTAAATATATATATA
The DNA here is from genome assembly GCA_019973935.1 of Trichonephila clavipes. NCBI lineage: Eukaryota > Metazoa > Arthropoda > Arachnida > Araneae > Nephilidae > Trichonephila > Trichonephila clavipes. The sequence goes on from BMAU01001019.1 coordinate 783,037, forward strand.
GTTTTTTTACACTTCATATGTTTAATCAAACATTCAAACGATCAGAAAAAAATCATTTCAATAGCTTTCTGTAAGACTTTTTAATTCATCATTTATAAATAATGGGGAGGGGATAGCTCTACACTCAAAAAAAGCCACAGTAACGCCGAGCTATAGAGAGATAAACGAAACGTGTCTGACAATGGGAAGATGTGGAAGAAATTTTGAAAAAGGGAATTGTAATGACGTTAAGATAGAAATCATACATACACAACAGGAAATGCTGACAGTTAGAGGAGAAGGGGAATTTCGATGACATTATGTTATACATTCGAAAATGTTCATGCAACGCAGGGGGTAAATAAAGGGGAAAGAAACCTGTCTGACAGTGAAAATAAGTCGAAAAATTTCGAAAAGAGGAATTTTAATGACATCATTACAGCAATCACTCACATTGTACGCGTACACACCCACACAAAAGTGCTGGCGTCATGAAGGAAAGAGGAAATTAACGTGGAAATTAAAAGCCCATGCAGTGCCGAGCTAAGCAGAGGGGAAAGAAACAAAAAGTCAAAGTAATTTCGAAAAAGAATGCTGGAAGTGTTTATTTTGTGAAGAAAAGGGAAATTTATAAAAATAGAGAAAGCCCGTGCACGCCGGGCCATGCAGCTAGTTTTATATAACGGGAGTCGGCAATCTTTTATCAGTGGCGTGCCAAACAAATGTACCAATAGGATTCAGCGTGCCATACAGTAGGACATTGTTTAAACCATTCAATTACCCGATAATGCATGCAGAGTTACAGATCAAAGGTTAAGAATATAAAAATTTACAGTTTTATTACGGGATTAATTTCATCTGGCTCGAGAACTTTCAAAAATTTATCGCGATTTTATATTTCCTAAGAGTTCAAATATTTTTATTTAAAATGATATATGATAAGAGAAAATACAATAATTAGATGTATTTATATTCATTTTTTTATTTAAGCTACTCCTTGACGTGCATCAAATGAGCTCTGCTAGGAGCACCTGTGTTTCCCCTTGCATAAATTTCTGATGAGCGCGAATCCATATGGTGCTCAAGTGGAAACATTAGTGTGTATTGTACATAACCAAAAGTGTATGGATACAGAGGCGTAACGGAGAACATTTGGGCCCCCCTGCAAAGTCAGGTCTTGGGCCCCCACGTTAAATTTTACAAAAAGTAGGCACTTACGTCAGTCAGACTTTGGGCCCCTTAGAATCCTGGGTTCCCCCCCGCAATGCGGGGGTGTACGTTACGTCACTGTATGGATACATGTCTTTTTAATATTAAAAGCAAAAACTGAGAGAAAAAGTTACTTGATAGAAAAAAACCTAAGTGTTCGTAACCAACTCACCGACGTTTTAATACCAAAAATTCAAAGATATTATGGTATGGCTGTTAGAAATAATATCAATCATCTACATAACATGAAAACTGCTGTTTGGTCTGTTGATTTTCATCTTCAAATGAGAGCTCTCAACACAAATTCATGGTGGAAGTTTCAAGAGGCAGAAGCTGAATGTAACGAAAGACAGTATGGTCATAAACACATTCAAACGGGCTATATACTATAATGAATTAAATGAAGCTATTTTTTAGTGATATAGGTGATCCTACGTTATTAAGAAAATGTTTACATGGAAAGACTCAGAACCCAAATGAGTCAGTCAATAACTCCATAAATCATTGATTCCGAAATCTACATTTGTGGAGTTAAAAACTCTAAAATTTGGAGTAAATATGGCTATGTACTGATCAATATGTGCCATGAGCAAAATTAATGATCCTAAGACATTGTGACATTGAATCAAGTTATAACTGTGTGTCATGCTTCAAAAAAGTAGATGCTCGTAGGATTTGTGTAGCCCAACGAAAGCATCTTGAGAAAAAAAAAAGGCTAAATTGTTGAAAAAAATGAAAAAAAAAGTAGTTTTTTGAAAGAGAAGAAGGTAAAGAAAATGTTTCATATGCTTCTGGAATGTACTAAAAAAGTACAAATTTTTGTTAAAAGCCTGTTTTCTCAAAATGTAATATTTTTCACTTTATTTACCTTTTCCTCAAAAACTACTTACTATATAATCAAATTTTCAGTGAGCCCTTTTTAGCATGTTTACACATTTTCATGGAGGAAATTAGATATATCAAGAAAATAAATTTAGATAAGGCGTTTTTAAGCTAAATTTTAGGGGGAAAAATTGGAAACTTTTTAAAAAATTCATAATTACTTTAATTTTTAACTAAAAGATAAAGAAAAAAAAAGTTACATAAACTATTTTTTAAGCAAATTTGATCTTAAAATCAATTTTAATTAATTAATTATTCGAAGTCAAAAAAACTCAAAACATAATCAAGTAGAAATGATTTTAGTAATAAAAATTGGAATTAATAAACATTTAACACTAAGAGATTTGATTGTGCTCAAAAATATTTTAGTTAATTCAATTTAAGAGTGGAACCCCCCCCAAAAAAAAAAATTAAACCGAAACTAAAACCTAAGCTCAGAAAAATTCAAATGTTTTATAAAGCAATTTGGTAGCAAGCTTTTTATTTCTGTGAGCCAAAAGAAAATTCAAAGAAATTTTTTGCGATAATTATGAAATTTTCGGAGTACTGTGTAGGCTTAAAAAACGTCTCATTAATTTCATTCATAATTTTTCTGCTGTAATTTTATAAGTCTGTAGAATATTAATTGAGATTTAAGTAATTTTACTGACTTAGTTGCTCTTACAAAAAGAAAAAAAAATTCTAAGTTCTTTTTGTACCTCGGATGTGTAATAAAATTTTTTCAATTTTTATTATACATCCGGGGATAGCTTTTTCAATTCCAAAGAAAATTTAATTACTAGTAACTTTAATATTCTTCTTGAAGAATTAACCCTGCAGTGTAGGTCAACGAGAAAAAAAATGTCGACAGAAATGTTTCGTGGTTTGTACTGTTACTTTTTACCAGAAAGTTGCACTAATCCTCCCTCTCCCATGAAAAATTCATCTTCCCTACAAAGCGTCTACTTTAACACATCTTGATAATAATTCACGCTTCACCACCCGACAACTTGCAAAATACTGCAACTCCTAAATTTAAAAAAGAATAATTTTTTTTGGCTAGAAACAGAATCACAACCGATCCATCATAAAATATTTCGCAAAAAGTTTTTTGAAAATGTTAGAAAACACAAAAGAAAAAATACATTTTTCAACTACAAAAGAGGGGTTGTGTGAATACATTCTAGGTCGAAATAATAAATAAATTAGAGCTTCGAATTACAGTTGAAAATGGTTTTAGAATGTGTCACGGCGAGAAAGAAGTATTAATCTTCCTCCTACTGGACACAGGACGTGATGTCCCTTTTAATGACATCGTCAACATCTGGACATGCTGCCATCCAAAGAAAAGTAATTCTGCTTGTTATTCAGTGAAGCATCCGAAGAAAATGACAGTAATTAGTAGTTCTAGAACGAAAACGACAGGAATTAAATTAGGAAGGTGCAGAAATTTTGACTGAATTCAAAGAGGATTTTTGTAAGAACACTGGTTATTTTAATATAGAACACAGCGTCGTGAGGACCAACTGGACCCAAAAAAAAGGAAATGATTCACTACAGCGCAAGGGTGTCTAACTCGCGGCCTACAACGAACATTTCTGCAGCCCGGTCAGTGTGTCTACACATAATAATATGTAATCAAATATCAAAATTTCTACCGAAATAGAGGAAAGATAGTAGCGTAGAAGAGATATCAAATGTCAGGACGTAAACATTAAATTTTTCTTGTTCTTTTACTTATGTTTATTATAATGTATTACTCGAAATAAACTTACGTTTCTTTTAGCCCAAGTTAGCTTTTGAGTTTGACATCCTTGCATTCCAGCAATGTAACGTATTGTTTGTGTTCGAATAATTCCCTGCAAAAGATTAAAACTTCTCTAAGAATTTTTTTATCAATTTAAAATAATAAAATGGCTATGTGTATAACATTTTTGTAATATTAAGATATGTTACCAATACATATATATCATTTTGTATGCTAACAGGAATCTATCTAAAAATGATCAGATAATGGACACAAATGCTAATTACACGCATAAGAAACAAGACAAGTGAGAAAAATTCCCACTGGACCATTATTTGGTTTTTTATTGCTTTCCAAATCATTGATTAAGCTAGTCTATCCTATTTACTAAGCTATTCCCACGTATTTGATTTTGAAGAGAAAAAGGCTTATTTTTTTTAAAAGCAAAAATAATTTTTTTTAATAATAATACAGCGTAGTCTTGGAAAGATTAAATATGCTGTACTTTTAGAAAACAACAACAGTAATGTTTAATCAAATTTTAACAGTTATTAAACAATTCACGCATATACACAGACGAAAAAAAATCCCAACGCCAAGATTATTGTACACTAATGAAATCTGAACGATGCAATTGCCATGTTAACATGTTTATTTAATTACATTTTCAAGATCACAGGTTAATTTAAGCTAATAAAAAAATGCATTTAAAGTGTGAAATTCTGCATTAATAGCCGGTGTAACCTCTAAAGTTTTGAAAGCAAGTTTACATGCCTTTTGTCATACAGGTGCCGAAAATTACTTTGTGCTATGCTTGTTGTACTTATTGAGTCAACACTGGGACTGCCAAAGCTAGCTGCAGATGATGCTGGAGTTGTCGTCTAATGATATCCAACGCTTGTTCAATAGAAGACAGTTCTGGTGATCTCGCAGGCCAAAGTAACACTTAAAAACGTTGCTTTGTTACAGCGGTGGGAGAAAGAGTGTTATCCTGTTTAAAAACTCCCTCTTGAATGCTGTTCATGAAAGGCAGAACTGTAGTTTGAATTACCAAACTGATGTACAAATTTATAGTCAGTGTTTTTGGGATAATCTCGAGAGTGCCCCTGATGTCATCGGAAATTGCTCCTTAGAACATGATTCCAGGTGTAGGTCCAGTGTGTCTAGGTTTGATTGCAGGCCGCCTTCGAACCAACACACGGCCATCACTGGCACCAAGGCAGAACTGGCTTTCATCAAAAAACATCTCCCCTCCGTCTTCCAATGAGTTCTTTACTTGACACCACTGGCATCGAAAATGGCAATGGCTTGGCGTCAGTGAAATATACACTACAGTACGTCTGGCTCGGAGTTGTCCATGAAGTAACCGATTTCGATCAGTTCGTTGTGTCGTTGTGGTACCAACTGCAGCTCGATTTTTTCCGCAGTACGATGCGTGGCCGTCCGGAACCCGGTCTTCTTGAGGCAATACCATTCCTTGACCACTGCTTCCAGCAATCATATACAGTGGATACATTCTGGTCAAGACTTTCTGCAATATTGCCGATAAGAAATCTATCTTCTCGTAGTCCTGTTACACGACCAAATTCAAAATCGGTGAGCTGTCGATAATGACTTCTTCACCTTCTTAAAGGCATTCTTGGTTAAAATCAACTCAGTACGTCAAATTTCACAGACACATAAGGCTCATGAACTTTACAGCTCGCGTTCAAAGAGACCTTGATTTGCTACCTGCACCACATTTAAACGCGAAATTTGAATTGATGTCATCTTTCAGATGTATAAACACACTTACCGAATTTCATTTATCTAATATAAATCTTTCTGGGTATTGGAATCCCCCCCCCCCGGCATTGTATATATGTTACCGCTTAAGTGCAGAATCCAGTTCATCTGTAGATTAGCTAGGGGTAATCTTCACATTAACTAGGAGGATCCATTACAGTGTAGAAAGTTGTTTTATTTCTCAAATTACCCAGGTAATCTCATCATGACCTACTAAACACATGTTAAAGTGAAAGTAAGATGTCTGGTGAAACTCAACAGCAACGTTTCTGAAAGCTTTAATTAAATATTTATTCATTTTTTTCTTGATAACTGAAGTATGAAGTGAATACAATAACAAAATAACACATTATTTGATAGAATTAATCATCAATCAATTGAAAAACCATAAAACAAAGAATCAAGTGAATTAAAATATTATAGAAATTAAGGAAATGAATTTGCGAATTTATTATAAATTATTCCAGATGTATTATAGAATACATTTATTATCTCTTCAAGGATACGGAAATCGCTAGTGTGTGAAGGTGATCTAGTTAAAATGTGAAAAACTTTTGATTCAGCCTTTAACGGATCAAATCAGCTGACTAGATAGGCAATCTGAACATTAACGGCTTTCGTGCTTTAATCATTTGAACATTTGATATTCGAAATAAGAAACTATTATTGAATTAAATAGATCTAAAGTGAATGTTATACATTAATTATTTATTGAATGTTTTTAATAAATCTCAAGAAAATTTTATGTTAATTCGGGAAAAAATTCATTTGTAATAAAACACTTTTTTTTACATCTTTCAAAGTGTGTTCCAAGTATGGGAAAAAGACAGCTATTGTTCGAGCAAAGAAATGGTACAATGAAATGGTTCAAAAATAAAATTCATGTAGCAAAAACATACGATGTTGCGATGAATGCTGATTTCGCCTTAAGTTTACTTGTATTTACTTAAACCTTTATTACCAACAGTACCACTCACTTTAAAATTACATAGAATAACCATTTTTACGAATACTCTGACGATAATTAACAGGAATATTCTTTGAAAACCACTCTTCCAAGATATATGGCAGCACGGTTTCTATGATGAATATTTTAGCGGGAAAGGCGAATAGTTTTATAACAGAAATTGCGTTTTCTGCTGACGGCGTTTTCGGCGGATTGCGAAGATTGTCATTTTTGTTCCAAAAAATAGCTAATGTCAAAAGATGCGATTGTCTCATTTTTTATATGTTAATGAAATCCCCAGAAAACGATTTGGCTATTTAATTTAAGTGAACAGTGTTTATAATTAATTTTACAGTTGAATATCTTTAATTAATTAATTAGCTGTAACGGATTAAATTTTCCAAAGTTGAGTATTTTGTTTATGTATATTCCTTAATTTTCAATGTAGAGATTAAAAAAATATTGCATGAAAAAACTGCAGTAAATCATAATGTGATAGATAATGGGTTAAAGTGTTTGTAATTTAATTCCATTAATTAATAATGAGAGAGACCGAGTAATGGCGAGGACATTTTGAAGTTAAAATAGTTTGTGAACAAACAAATATTCACACAGACAGTTATAGTCAACCAGATAAATACATAAAGTAGAAATCAGTGCAGTTATGAAAACTAAAAATAATCCTAATATATATTATAAACGCGAAAGTTTGTGAGGATGTTTGGTCGTCTTTCACACAAAAACAACTGAATGGATTTTAATGAAACTTTACAATAATATAGCTTATAAATCAGAATAACACATAGGCTATAATTTATAAAGATATTGTGTGAAGTGTCGAAAATATAACGATAATTGTCAAGTAAGTATGAAACAATTATGCCATCTGCAAAAAAGCCCGTGACAGCATATATCTATCTTTTATGTGTAAGCCATTATTGCCAAAATAACGAACCATAAATATAATAAAAATTTATAATTGCACGTTGTAATGTACGTTTGGTATTAACAAATTCATCTTTGTATCAAAATAAATACTTTTATCGCTATTGGCCATATCATAAATAAGAGTACAATAAAAAATAATAATTTCACGCTCTAATGCACGTTTGGTAGTAACAAAAAAAATTCATCCTTATATCAAAATAAATACTTTTATCGCTTCTGTTATCTAAAGTAGATAAACTTTGTCTTTCACACTACACCAGTTGGACAAATTTGAAGCTTTGTTTGTGGTTAGTAGATAATTATAACGCTATAGTTTTAAATGAATAAGCAGGTATTGCATTTTTTAAGTATTAAAATAATAACTGCCGTATTGTATTTTTTGGAAGTGTAGAAAAAGCACCTACTAAGAATTATGCCGCTAAAGCATAAGTCTAATCTTTCACAAAGCTCTAATATAGCTCGAGCTATGAATAGCTAGATTTAATGAAACGTTTCCACAAGCCGAACTGCGAAGGTTTGAACAGGCGGAGATTGAGGCAGTTCACAGAGCTGCCGAGACATCAGAGCAGTCCCAAGCTCGGCGTCGACGTCATGCTGAATATCTGGCAACTCAACGGGCTGCTGAGACACCCGAACATTCTCAAGCTCGGCATCTTCAGCAGGCGACTTACATGACGTCTCAGAGAGATACAGAAACCATTGAAGCACCTGGATCTCGCCAACGCGCTGTTGTTGAAAGGGTACAACAGCGACGTCTAACATTCTCAAGAAACACGTGTGTGTGTGTGTGGGGGGGTTATTCGATAAAGATGCATTTGAGTATGACGAAACTTTTGATTACGAAAGCCACGAGCTTATAAAAATAGAAGCGATGAAAAAGAATGCAGATTTTGCGGTGCTCATAAAAGAAAAGAGGAATCTGTTGGCATGTGTTGTTCGGGGGAGTAACCCTTCCTTCAACAGACGAGCCAGTTGAACCTCTTAAAGAACTTTTCTCTTATGTAACAGATCAGTCTCTCCGTTTTCTAAAAAACATAAGAAAATATAATACACGCTTCCATATGACATCTTTTGGGGCGGGTAACATTGTTCCGATGCAGGGATTTTGTTCGACTTTCGCAATCTAAGGGCAAATATACCACACAATTGGCTCTTTGCTTCCTGCTACCGAATTCGCAACCCAAATTTTTGAAAGTTTATTTCATGGGCGATAAGGAAGCCTAAGTTAATAGGTGTTCTGAGTACGTACAAGGTGTGGAAAGAAGCACGGTTCAAGAAATACAAGTTCTACATGATCTCAACATGAATTTAAAATGGCTAATGATAGAGTGACTAGCGATAATTACAAGGTAATGATACACCCAGATCGTGTACCACGTGGTGAATACGAAAGACGATTCAATGCCCCGACCACAAATGAAATAGCTGCCGTAGTAGTTAGTAGTGAACGAACTGCGTCTCGGGACATTGTTATTAATGCTTACGATGGCCGGCTTGCCTGAGTTCCAGACACTCATAGATTTTATGACGCTCGTGTGTGTGTGTGTGTGAGTACCCGATAATATTTTGGAAAGGACAGTTTTGAGATATTCCTCAGATAAAAAACCCATTTACAAAACAAATAAAAAAGTTTCCTGCAAAGACTTCTATGCATATCATATGATGGTACGACGCAACAATTTTAATTTATTGCTTCGATGTAGACTTATCTTTCGTCAGTTTTTGGTGGACATGTACGTCAAAGTGGAGAGTGAGCTCCTAAGGTTTACTGCCTTGAACCAAACGAAACTGCGAGCAGAAAATTATATACATTTACAAGACACAATAAGGAATGATGCGGATTTATAGATCCAAATAACTTGGGTCAAATGGTAATTCTCCCGTCATCATTTGTAAATAGCGCGAGATATCTTCATGAATACATGCAGGATGCATTCACATACGTGCGTAACTACAGGAGGCCTGATCTATTTATTACAGTAACATGTAATCCCGCCTGGCCAAAAATCACTAGAGAGCTCATTTCAGGCCAACATTCAACAGACAGACATGACTTAACAGTCAGAGTATTTAAAATAAAAGTTCAAAAATTAGTTGTTCTACTTACGAAAGGTAAATTTGGTGATATGAAGTGCTTCATGTACTCGGTAGAGTGGCAAAAAAGACGCCTCATGTGCATTTACTGCTGTGGTTGATGGAAAAATTACGCCCTAACCAAATTGACGAAATCATATATATATATATATAATATATATATATATATATATATATATATATATATGTATATATCATATCATATATATTTATTTTACAAATACCAGACCATTGACCATCACGTCATTAGGCAACGAGCTCTACAATACCTTTTTACAATGCAGTTAAGATCATTCAGTGCAGAGCACTCGTCCAAATGAGCGGCAGTCATGTCTTGTCCAGTGTCACACAAAACGCAGATAGGTGAAGTCACTAAATTAAAACGAAACAGATGAGCACAAAGGCAGTCATGTCCGGTTAAAAGTCTAAATTTAGCCACAGCAGCAGCACGAGGAGAATTTGGAATACCGTGGGATTTCTTACATAGTGTACTCCAAGGCTTATCACGAGCAACACGAGAAGCTGTAAGGCGAAATGATTCCCTAAAAATCCTTTTAATTTCCAGTTTGGCAGAATGAAGTGTCAGGTCTCTGCGAAAGTTCTGAAGGATACCCGTTCCCTTTTTTGCCAAAAAGTCTGCCCTCTCATTTCCCCAAAGACCACAGTGGGATGGTACCCATTGAAAGACGATCTTTCCTTTTATCTTTCCCAGGAGTTCTCTACAGTTCTGCACACGTAAACAATTATTCTTATTATAGTTGGACAAAGCCTGAAGGGCAGAAGTAGAATCTGAAAGAATTACAGCTCTTTCAATGGGGGGAAGACGAACAGCAAGTTGCTGAAGGGCTATATGTATAGCTTCAACCTCATCATCAAAGTGAGTTGTCAAAGGGCCGGCATGTAAACAGAAGGAGAAGAGGTGACTAAAAACACCAATGCCAGCGCCTTGGGCAAAGTCCAAGAGTGAGCCATCTGCGTAAATGTGAAGCCACTCCTCCGGTGGGAAGCGGGTATTGATAGTTTCCAAAGCTATGGCGTGAAGAGCAGTTGGACTTAGATCACGTTTTCTCACATTCAGAACAAGGTCCAATCTGATGTCGAGTATTGCGTAGTCGAGTGGGTTAGCAAGAGACAATAATTCAAAGGGCACATCATTAATGACTTTATATTGAATGTTCTCACGAACACATTGAATAAAGCCCTTTTGAGTCTTAAGATTACGTCCTCCATCGGAATCATAGTCCCGCCAGAATGAATTATTTGGGAGTCTAATAAGTCTATTGAAGAGAATAGCAGCATTCTTCTCAATTATATTAGTGAATGGCTGAAGGTCACAAAGTAATCATATCACATATATATATATACATATATATATATACATATATACATATATATATATACATATATACATATATATATATACATATATACATATATATATACATATATACACACACACACACACACACACATATATATATATATATATATATATATATATATATATATATATATATATATATATATATATATATATATATGTAAATAAATTGTACACTAATAAACTTAATTTTGTTAAATGTATGGGGGTTTTTTTAGTATTCATTAACATGAAATTCTTTTAGCACGAAAAAAAATCATACCCTCTCAATTTTGTGTTAAACGATTTTCACTGCATGTAAATTTTCTATAAACTATTTTAATGATCCGAACTTTAAGTTTCCTTAATGCTATTTGTTTATCTAAAAATAAAAATGGATGTTTGTATGTATGTATGACCTCGCTTCACTCCAACACTGTTGAACCGATCTCTATTAAAATTGGCATGTATATGTACTTTTTATGGAGAAGAGTTTTGTGCTATCTTCTTCGTTGCAACTTCCCACCAGCTGGTGCTACAGCATATAGATTTCTGCACAGTTCAATCAATTGCCAAGTTGCCAACTTTACTCTATCGCAACTTTACATTTCGCTATGTTTCCATTGAATCGCCGTTATAATTTAAGGAACGGTGTTGCTTGCGAATATTACAATTTTAACAGAATAACAACAAAAAGTAATATTAATGTATTACAATTCTAGATATAAATTATTTACACTATTTTAAGCGTTCATTGCACAAAATTTGTATCAATGTTTTACTTTTGCTGATCAACTTAGGAAGGTGTTTTCAAAAATCGAATCACAAGAGAGTTAATGGGTGTTATAAATCAAAGAAATCACTTTTATCAGCTATTGGATCTACAGACTTAAAACTTAACAAACATGTGTTTTTTTGTTTTGTTTAGTATGCATTTCACGTAAAATTAACTCATTAAAAACTCCTTTATCCTTTAATCTGTATTATTTAATTTTTCAATTCACCCGTGCGAAGAACGGGTATACCAGTTAGTAATTCAATAAGCATCTATTATTTTTCAAGATCAAAGTATGTATAAGCATTTTACATATGTACGCATCATATTTTTTGTAACTGAATGTGGTTATTGTTTTTAATTCTTATTCAGTTGTTGTTGTTGTCGTGTGTTTTTTATCCTGGGATACATATGATGTTATTCAGTAACCGTTGCTTCTTATTATTTCTGTTCTTAAAACTGGCACCACTTCAACATATATAATTTCTGGAAAATATTGACATTCAGACGGATTGTTAAAGGGAGTTGGAAACCTCTCTCTTTCTCTATACTGACAATGTTAAATTGGCTGTTTTCGATGTACCTTTTCTCAAAATCTGTTTTATGTACATGGTTGAAATTTTTCATACTATTAAAGTACACCTCTCGCATTATACTAAAATGAGCTTTTAGCTAATTTTGAATTTTTTAATAAATTATGAAATATTTTATCAAACATTGCGAAATTTGACCCATTTTTTACTTAAAAAATTTGTAAAAATTAAATTTTTGAGTTTTTTACAAAAAGCTCATTTTATTATATATTAGACATCATTATAAATAATTCATAAAAAATTTACATACCTGTGAACAGTAGTTTCTCAGAAAAGGTACATCGCACATTAAAATTTACATTTTGAGATAAATTGATTTTAATGTATTCAGTGAGGCTTCTAATCAACTAGGAAATAAAAAAATAAAAGGCTCAATTTAAAATAAAAGATACATGTTTTGGTTTATATCAGTCGTTACACTTTTAAGCAAAAACGAAGTAATTTGTTTACAATTTTCGCCATTAAAATGGGCGTGGCTCAAATTCAATGATTATTTAAAAATACGTTTTAAGGGCTTCTAAATACCATAGAGGTTAAAGTAAGGTATTTTTAGAAAGGTTAAAATCTATATAGTTTGAAAATGTAAAAATCTCAAATTGTCAAAAAAATAAGATTTCAGCTGTCAAAATACCCCTTAAAGTATTTACTTTGTTTGACTTCCATACGATTTAAATGTTTTTTTCAATTCCTACTATTAGCTCACACTCTTTATATATTTGTTTATTTATCTTCGTGGAATTTTCAATTGTTAATAAAATACATTTTAAAGTTCTCAATTGAGCTGGAATTTTATGTACATCATTATTTTGGATGACAATACAATAATTTTTAATTATTAATAATAAAAATTAATTGATTAAAACTAATTATTTAAGGAATTACAAATACAGCCACGTTGGCCTCATTTTTGGCGACCATTTTGGCGAATTGTGTCAAAACTTGAAATGGTTATTTTTCTCCCGTTTTAAAGCATTCAGTTGAACTGAAATTTCATATTCAATATTGTTTTGGATGACAAAACGGTACTTTAATGATAAATAAAAAAATAATTACCATTTAAAGCCGTTATTCTATCCTATATACCAGGTGTCCACAATTAAACGACCCTACTTCAAAATTGTCTACCGACGAAACTTTTGTTCAGAAAGATGTAAAATGTTGTGTACTACATAAAGAAGGGATGGGAATTTGTTTGAGCGAATAAAATAATTAGTTCAAAATTTCATCACTAGAGGGCGTTTTAATGGAGATCATATTTAGCATACATTTATAACAGTTTACAAATTTTGTTATAACAATAAATGCTCAACATGGTGACCATCGTTTTCAGCTACTATTTGAGATCTTAAGATAGCATGTTCCACCGTTGACCGCAGTGTGTTCTGGGAAATGATAAGAACATGTCGTGAAATACTGTCTTTGAGATCAGGTAAAGTTTTTGGTTGATCACAACTTACCAGCTGTTTTAAATGGCCCCAAAGCCAAAAATCGCATGGATTAAGGTCAGGCAATCGGGGAGGCCACAAATGACGAAATTGGCGGCTGAAAACACGTTCTTCTGTGAAGTGATGTTTGAGAACGTCCGTAACACAACGTGTAATGTGTGGAGGAGCTCCATCTTGCATAAAAATTATGCGTGAAAGGCACTGACGTGCTTGCAGATCTGGAATAATTTTATTCCGTAATAACGATGCATATCGCTGTCCAGTGATCGAACATGTTACTGGACCTCCAGCACCTAATTTCTCGAAAAAATACGGGCCAAGAATAAAAGATTCGGAAAACCCACACCACACCGTTACTTTTGGTGAGTGTAGCGGAACTTGTAAGGTGTAATGCGGATTGTCTGTTTCCCAAATTCGGCAGTTGTGAGTATTCACCGAACCGTCCAAATGAAAGTGGGATTCGTCTGTCCAGAGGATATTCCAAGGCCATTCTGGATCAACTTCCAAACGAGCAAGAAACTGCAGTGAGAACAGATGTCGAGTCTCGAAATCATGTGGAAGCAATTCCTGCACAAATTGAAGCTTGTATGGATAGTAACGGAGGATGTTTCGCACGACCTTCTGGACAGTTGAACGAGGCACATCCAATGCTTCTGCCACATGACGAACACTTGTACTAGCCAGCACGTTGGATGATTTGTCCCCTTCCACCTGAAGTGCTACTTTCTCTATTGCTTCCGCAGAAACAGGTTTTTTTTCCTCTTCCAGAACGAACATTCAACGATCCTGTTTCTTCAAATTTGGTTACCATCAATCGAAGATTTTTAGCATTCAATGGACCTTTTCGCAACCCCTTTAATGTCTGAAATTTCCGTAGAGCAACTATTGCGGAATTATCATTTTGATAGAATAACTTTACTAACAACGCTCGATCTGGTAAACATAATGACATTCTGATTAGCAATACCGAGCACAATGAAAATAAACTAATCTTCCATGAAAGTTTATTGCTTTTATAACAGTTGCTGTGTGACGTCGAAAAAATTTGCATATTTTCGTCTTCCTTCGTGTAAATCCTTTGAAAATTAGTCATCGAAGAAGTTTAATTAAAAAATTTGCAGTTCATTTTAGAGATTGTGTTTTTGTTGTTGTTGTGGCTAATGCCACCTGTCTGACGTAGTCAGAACGAGGCCCACGAAATTCATGGTGGCATGGGCAAGAGGTACGCCTGTCGTTGGCCTTGAGCACCATACAGGTGACAGTGCGATTTAAGCTCGGAGAAACTCCCCGAAGGGACGATAGATGGCGACACGACCTCTATCTTCACCTCCACAATTTCTGCAAGTGAACTGAAGGGGAGGGAAATATTCTCCAGTTCCTGCGCTCGTGAATAAGCCCACAAGACTACGGACCCACTGATTAACGAGCACGTACTCCGTGTGCACTCGGAGGGTATTCGGTGACATCGAGCATCGAACCCAGGCCTTCCGGTCTGGAGTCCGATGCTCTAACCACTAGGCTACCCACGGCCCAAATGAGTATCAGTTTAATGAGTCAGTTTTTTTTTAATGAGTATCAGTTATTGTGTTACCGTATCCTGTGAATGGCCTTCATATTCAAAAGCGCCCTCTAGTGGTGAAATTTTGAACTAATTTTTTTATTCGCTCAAACAAATTCTCATCCCTTCTTTATGTCGTACACAACATTTTACAACTTTCTGAACAATAGTTTCGTCTGTAGACAATTTTGAGAAGTAGGGTCGTTTAATTGTGGACACCTGGTATATATACATATTTATATTAATTGTAACTATTTCATAAAAAAGTAGCTAAAATAAAAAAATTCTTTGTTGATCTAAGTAGGAATTGACTTAAAAAAATTCTTTTTATATTACTTGTTTTAAAGAAATAATTTGTATATAGAAGAGAACTGAAAAACTCATTCAGTTAGTTGAATGTTGAAAAGAAAATTAAGATCAGAACTAAAATAGTCTACAAATTTTGCTAATCATTAAGCACTTTTTACAAATTTAACAATTTAAGGTGGCAACGCCGGAAAGAAATCAAATTTGTTTTAGCAAATGCTATATACTTTGATTTATTTTTACACTTTTTCAGTAAATATTTTTTAACAGACGCAAACCACTGATTTAATTTTTATTTCATTGCTGTAATTTCTTGTGAAATATTTGAGGACTATATTAAAACAGTTTTTTAAGCAAATTCATCTCCTAAAAGTGAGCTCGGTTTCGGTTTTCGGAAAGCAATTGAAAAGGTAAAATTTTACAAATTTAAATGTTCATATCAATCTTAAATTTAAATACTGGAATAGCAACTTATGCATACAATCTATTACAGAGAAAAAAATCAAGTGTTTGAAATAAAAAACTGACTGTGTAATTAAATTATAAAAATTATAATTTTTTTCTCTCTCGGGGAAACAATTGCAATGTTTTCTGGTTATTTAATTGGATCCTATTTTAACCCACCCGGTTTTTGGAAACTGTTTTGTCGTCAAGTCACTGCGATTGGTAATTACTGTTTTTTAATTACCAATTTGTAATTAGCCAACTATATAGCAGCGGTAATTGAGTCTTTTGCATCTTTTCCACTCTTTCTTTTGTTAATTGCTAAAGATTTGCGAGTGCTGGTTCCTGTTTCGAATAACTCTAGTGCAAGCCTTAGCACAAGCTCTAAATTTCTTTTAATTATTATTATTCTTTGAAAGCAAAAGGAAATTATTAAACGATAGGTTTGATTGCTCAAAGTACGAATGTATCATTAATGTGGGAAGAGTATTCGTAAAAATGTAACTGATGTCTATACACAGTAAGCCACAAAAGTGTTCATATATTTTCAATTCCTTATAAAATGTAATGTTTCTGACTAATAAAAATTAATATATTGTAATTATAATTTTTTATGATATCTGCAACATGTTCTTAATGGAATGACATAATTAAATTTTTAAAAATAGTATAACTATTTTTTAAAAAAATTATCAAAAAACTACTAAAAAATTACGCCACTAAAGTCTTACAAGTCAAAGAGTTTACACTTAACAAAAATCTCAACTTAGCTTTAAATATTGTATTTCTTTCTTAATTTAGTACTTAGTAGGATAATTTAGTATCCACAGCAACTTTTAAGCGTATTGGTATAGATTTAATCAGTTTTTGTAATTTCTGCATCGATTTTCCTCCATTCTTCTGTGATTATTGGCTTTACTTCACATTTTGTGTTTATTTGTCACTTTTTTTTATGTCAGAATCTCACGAAATCTTTTCTACTGGGCTAAATAAAGTGAATGAGGAGGTGTTTTTATAATTTGGGGACAGTTATAGAGACGCCAGTGGCGTACAATGAGCGGTGCACTTGGCATCATTACCCTGTTAAAAATTAAGTAGTCTCCAATATCCAAATTTCGGACGGATAATTTAAAATTTCTCTTTAAAATAATTAAATAGAGCTCATGATTCATAATACCATGAGAAAATACCAAATTACTTAATTCTGAGGCCAATTTACACCCCCACGCCAGAACACCTTCACTTCCATGCTTCAGCATGGAAGTGAAGGAGTTCTTGTTCCACATAAATTCATGGGATTAAACTCCTTATTTTTTCATTTACAAGTATTATTGGCTCATTGGAACCAAAAATGTTGAATTGTCTGCCATCCCAATCAATTTGCTGTCAATTTTGAATTTTCTGAAACTTAATTCCAAGAATCTAGTTGGATCAATAAAACATTGAAGTAAAAGTGTTCTTGCGTGGGGGTGTAAATCGGCCACAAAATTAGGTAATTTGGTATTTTTTCATGGTATTATGAATCATGAGCTCTATTTAATTATTTTAAAGAGAAATTTTAAATTATCCGCCTGAAGTTTGGATATTGGAGACTACTTAATTTTCTAACAGGGTAATGACGCCAAGCGCACTGCTCTCAATGTACGCCACTGGTGTCTCTATAACTGTCCTCAAATTATGAAAACACCTCCTCAATCACTTTATTTAGCACAGTAGAACATATTTGGTGAAAGTTTGATGTAAAAAAAAAAGAAAACACGACATATAAACGCATAATGTGAAGTAAAACCAATAATTACAGAAGAATGAGGAAAATCGATGCAGAAATTACAAAAAACTGATTAAATCTATACCAAGACGCTTAAAAGTTGTTCTGGACACTAAAATATATCCTACTAAGTACTAAATTAAGAAAGAAATGCAATATTTAAAGCTAAGTTGAGATTTTTGTTAAGTGTACGAAGACTTTTGTGGCGTAATTTTTTAGTAGTTTTTTGATCATTAATTTTTTAAAAAATAGTTATACTATTTTTAAAAAATTAATTATGTCATTCCATTAAAAGCGAGCTGCAGATATCATAAAAAATTTGCAATTACAATGTATTAATTTTTATTAGTCGAAAACATTAAATTTTATAAGAAATTGCAAGTGTACGAACACTTTTGTGGCCCACTGTATGAATGGAGATGCCGTCTAAAGTGTTGAATAGACGGCATCTCCATTCATATACAATCATAAATAATCCCCTTGTATCTGGCGATGGTTATCTAGATGTCAGAATAAGTTTGGCTTTTCATTACTTCGGCTTCGTTTCATTACCCTCGGAACTCCTAACACTAAATATAGGTAATTTGGTGGTCGCCAAAAATACTGGCTTCCCCAAAGGATCACCCTATGATGTACTATTTTCATATTATCGCAACCGTATTGGCGACATCATATGAAACGAAGCACATGGTTTCCAATTATCACATGAGACGTCATGCTAGCACACTTGGCGAATTATGTTGAAGATTGGAATTATTACCATAGTACGTAAGTTCCCCGGAATGTTCTTAAAACCTTAAGGTCAGTTCTTCTCAAACGTTTGATATTTGTGATCCAATTTTAAATCATAATTTTCATCGCCCCCATACAATAACGATGCATTGAAAGTAATAATAATGTACCTTGACACTAAAGCTACTATACGATTTTTATTATAAACCACGCAAATTATCACGCTAAGTATTAAATTTTGTATAGGTTAGTTTAAGTATATAATAGATACTTTTAGTAGGTTACTTTTAAGTAAAATAAGAAAGGTTTTGTGTTACATTTCCTTTTTTTCAATTCCTCGCTACTATAACTTTATTTATTTATTTAATTTTTTTTATCTTGGTGAAATTTTCAATCGTTTATAAAATGCATTTTAAAGCGCTCAATTGAGCTGAAATTTTACATACATGATTATTTTGGATGACAATACAGTAATTTAATTATAATTAATAAAAATTAATGGATTAAAACTAATTATTCAGAAAATCACAAATACAACAACGTTGGCATCATTTTTGGTGACCTAGCGACTATTTTGGCGACTTGTGTCAAAATTTGAAAAGGTTTTTTCTCACATTTTAAAGCGCTCATTTGAGCAGAAATTTTCAATACACTGTTTTGGGTAAAAATACGATAATGTAGTTATAATTAATTAAAATTAATGTAGGAGAATTGACTTACAAGTTTTTTTATATACTTTTTAATTTTTAAATTTGAATGAAAGTACAACGTGTGTTTTGTTATGTCAGAATACATTTTGTTTTGCTTCCTTCCAGTAAATCAATGTTTTTTTAAATTTTTATTTTCGGCTTTTTGATATGATCGCGTTTCCCTAGGGCGAATGCCTCTCAGTTTGAGAAACGCTGCTCAAGGCCCTTACGTGCTATCCAATTCCAAAATAATTCGTCATTGCAGGTTTCTTAATTTACAACCTTGTGCTTTGTTTTATATAATGTCGCCAATACGATTGCGATAATGTGTAAGTACCTATCACTTTTAAGAAATTAAAATTTACATGAATTTGTTCTTAAAGTCTTAAAAATTTCAATCTTTCTTCTTCAAACATCAATTTCTTCTTTTCAGAAGCTAAATTTCACATGATTTTCTTCTTAAAGTCAAAAATTTGTTTCCATTTTTGCTCCTTTGGATGAAACACCATTTTTTATCCCTATTTCCTTGATCTCGACTTAGAAAACGAGCCGCCTTGGTGCCATTTTGGCGCACATTGAAAAAAAGAATTTCGCCAAGGGGTGGTTTATGATTGCATATTTTTGTTTATTTAGTCTAATGGTACTTAAGTATTATCACGTCCTGCTAAAGTTCTTCAAAGTTTAAAAACACACGCGTTAATGGACTTGATCTAGATGTTTCTGTTGTTCAAGTGGGATAAGAAACAACAACAAAAACATGTATTATCGCAATAATCGCCAACTCTATTAATAACTCGACAAGTTGGCGACTCCGATTTCCTATGTGTCGTACGTGATGAATTAACATCCAGTTGCTTCGTTTCATATAATGTCGCAAATAGGTTGCACATATACGTAAGTATGAATCGGATTAAAATTCTCGTGAACGTACCTATATATTAGTGTCACCGCAGCCAAATTGGCGCCACGTTCGCATGACGCCCATATCGCTGCGGTAGCGATGATACTAAGTACCTTCGGATGAAGTGAATAAAGTTAACAAGCATTCTTATACTTTAAAATTAAAATTAATTAAGTACTTGATGAATTTTTGTAAGTTAAGATTTTATTGTTGGTTTATTGTTTGCTTCCATATGTAATTTTGTATATTATTACAATAGTCATTCATTTCATTTTATGGGGTATAAATAGTCCTTTCGCATACACGTGCTATTATTAGGCTTGACTTCACTTTTCTTTCTAAGTTTTTTCTTCCCTTTCTTGTGCCATCATGTCGAAATTTTTTGTTGGATGGGAAAGGTTAGAATCCTCTAAAGCAAGATTAACCCTTTTTCACTGTCCTAATTCAGTGACAGCTTTAGAAAACGTAAAAGTTTTCCATTTTGGTCTATGGACTTTTTATGTCTACTTATATTTTAACGAGTTTTGTTAGCGTTTTTTGAAATCCAACTTCATTCATTCTTAGTTTTGTAGGAATTACAATTTGTCTTTTATTATTTTATTTTATTGTACTATATATATATATATATATATATATATATATATATATATATATATATATATATATATATATATATATATATATATATATATATAGAGTGTTTTTTTTCCAGGTATAGAAGTTTAAGTTGGCATTACTTTCCAAGATGGCGACCGATTTAACAGATGTCAAGTAATTTATTCTCAGTTTGGTTTGGCAATTCATCATGAATAGACTTACGCCTGAACAACGCTTTCAAATTGTGTAATTTTATTTCGAAGCAAATTTTGCAAATTTTTTCGATTTTCATAAGCAAATTTTGTTTAGCGATGAAGCGCACTTCTGGTTGAATGGCTACGTCAACAAACGAAACTGCCGCATTTGGAGTGAAGCTAATCCACAAGTGTATGTCGAAACACCGTTTTATTCAGAAAAACTGACTGTTTAGTGCGCTTTATGGGCTGGTGGAATCCTTCAAAAACGATGAAGGCCACAACGTTACAGTCAATGGTGATCGGTATAGAGCCATGATTACTATCTTTTTCATTCCTGAATTGAATAATCATGATGTCCAGGAGCTGTGGTTCCAACAAGACGGCACAACATGTCACACAGCTCGTGCCACAATCGATTTATTGAAAGACATGTTTGGTGACCGCCTAATTTCACGTTTTGGACCTGTGAATTGGCCTCCAAGATCTTGTGATTTAACACCGCTAGACTATTTTTTGTGGGGCTATGTAAAGTCATTGGTCTATGCGGGTAAGCCAGAAACGCTTGACCATTTGGAAGACAACATTCGCCGTGTTATTGCCGATATACGGTCACAAATGTTGGAAAAAGTCATCGAAAATTGGACGTTCAGATTGGACTACATCCGAGCCAGCCGTGGCAGTCCTATGCCAGAATTCATATTTAAAATGTAATGCCACAAGATTATCTTTCGAATTAAAAAAAATTCATGTCAATCGAATAATACATCGTTGTTTTATTGCAATTTAAAGTTCTATACCTCTAAAAAAACACCCTTTATATATATATATATATATATATATATATATATATATATATATATATATATATATATATATATATATGTGTGTATATGTATATATATATATGTATATATATATATATATATATATACATATATGTAATAATTCCCTCTAGTATCCTTTTAATTAACTCTTTTTAATAATATTCAAATAATATTTTAATTATTTGGTTCGAAACTAACACCCTAATCTTAATCGTAATCGAATAATATTATTACATCATAATTCTCTTTCCCGCCCATTGTAACCAATCAGAGCTCTTATTATAAAAATGTCACGTGGTCTTCACCGTCGGGTATAAAAACCGATATCTCTGGAAATCCCTCCTCATCTCTTTTGTCTGCTTGTCTTCATCATGTAATAAGCCGGCTGCAGCACGTTCCTTGTTTGTCTTTGTCTGTGTTTATGCCATGATGTTTGCTTCTTGTTATGTGTAATGCCATCCCACTTATTTTTATGTGTTTCGAGATGTGAATAAACTGGATTAATGAAGCATATGACTGTAGTCAATTCCATCGCAGAAAATGCATCAACATACAGTATCATGCACACACCACCAGCCACGCCATACCTTTGATTCGCTATTGTTTAAATCAACCACTCGCTACGACACAGTGTACATCTGCTAAAGTTTTCTCATTACGTATATATATATAATTGCCGTTACCTACCCACTTCACTGGGTATTTCACGATGTTGTATATATGTATACTTTTTACATATATAAAAATTATTGATATCTAGCATTAAGAATTCGATTGCATTGAAAAATATATTTATAGCTGTTACACTCTCACCCCTTGATATAAAAAGAACATAAATTATAATATCTAATTTCTATTTATATCTAAAATAGAAGTAGAAAGATATTTTTCGCTCACTTAACCTAATAAACAAGTGGATTTCCACCAAAGCTACTTTCAGTTGATCTCTACTCCATAAAATAAACATACATGCTAAATTTCAAGTCTAAATCTAACAGAGCAAAAACGAAATTTTTATCATCAATACCTCGTTGAGAGCATTCTTGGCGGATTCCAATTCAACAAAAGAAGCATTCAAACCAAATTTTATTATTATAGTCTTAGCAGTTCAAAAACGGGAATTTTGCCTATCAATACGCCCCAATAACTCTCCCTTCTTCCCCCTGGAGTTGATTTCCGTAAAATCCATTCTTAGTGGAACTCTATTCAACTAAAGAAAAGTGCTCAACAAATTTCAAGTAAATGAGTTAAATTTAAAAAAAAGGATTTTTTCTATAACACGCCTTAATCCCTCGCAACCCCACTCCTATGGGGGCCCGTTTTCGCAAAAATCTTTGTAAAAGGAACTTTATTCCATGAACGGTACATACCTTCTATTTTTCAAGCAGGTGGTTCTATTAGTTGAAAAGCGGAAAAATTTATCTATTACACCCCTTAATCCCCCTCAGTAACCCTTGAGGATCAATTTCCCCCAAAACTATTTTGTAGTGGATCTCTACACCATGAAAAGAATTCGCTTACCAAATTTTAAGACTGTACATCTAATAGTTTAAAAATGGAAATAATTATCTATAACGCCCCTTAAGCCCCGCCCCGCCACTTAGGAAACGATTTTCACAAAACCCATCTTATAGCAGATCTTTACTTAATGAATGGAATCAGCTTTCTCAATTTCAAGATTTTACGTCAAATAGATTAAAAAGGAGTTAATTGCCTATAATGCCCCTTACTTCTCCTCAACGCCACTTGGGGTCGATTTTGACAAAACCCATTTTGTAGCGGATCTGTAATCTATGAAATGAATCCGCTTACCAAATTTCAAGACTGTACGTCTAATAGGTTAAAAATGGAAATAATTATGTATAATGCCCCTTAAGCGCCCTCAACGCTCCTTGGAGGTCCATTTTGGTAAAAATCGTTATTTAGGGAATCTCTACTTTATGAAAGAAATCTATGTACCAAGTTTCACGACTGTACATCTAATAGTTTAGTAATGGAAATAATTACCTATAACGCCCCTAAACCCCCGTAACGCCCCTTGGGATTCGAACTTTGTTAAATCCGTTCTTAGCTGATGTCTACTCTATGAAGGGAACCTACCTACACCAAATTTCAGGTCTGTAGGTTTAATAGTTCCGGAGATATCGTGATTAGTCAGTGAGTGAGTGAGTGAGTCGCTTTTCTCATTTATATATATAGAAATATATATATATATATATATATATATATATATACATGCGTGTGTGTGTGTTTCATGAATTGATTAAAAATTCTATACATTTGTTGACAGAAGCTTAAATTGTGAAATATTTAGCCCGGAATATGGACCCAAAAAATATAAAGAAAAGTTTAATTGCACAAAATGGAAATTTTTTTGTCATGTTTTCTAAGACACTTAGGGCAAAGAAGTTGAGTTAAGGTTGGCTTATAATATTCCACTTTAGTAAAAAATGTATACATAATAGGGCAAGAAAAATGAATATAAACCAAGATTGAAAATCATTTAGGCCTGAAATTTCATGTAAACAAGCGGCCGCGGTAGCCGAGTGGTATAGGTATCGGACCGTGACTTGCTTTGTCACAGGTTCAAGCCCAGTACCACTAAAGTCCCGCCGTGTAGGGCAGCGATGCACGTTAAATCTGTCGAGAGCTGAAATGTCCTCCCGTTGATGTGGTGTGGTAGTTAGGAGAGGGGGGTGCCAGCTCAGGTGTCGTCCACGTCACTTGACCATGGTTCAAAATTACGTGTTCCGTCGCCAAAAGCCCTCGTGTAGCTGAACAGTGCGACGTTAATATTCAATCAATCAATCAATTCATGTAAACAAACACTAAGACGCTTAGATATTAAAAAATAAAACTATTTTGAGTGAATATATATATATATGCTATGGAACTTTTAGTATTATCCATATTCTTAAATTATTGTATTTGGAATTGATTTAATTCTTAAATTATTGTATTTAGAATTGATTTAATTCTTAAATTATTGTATTTAGAATTGATTTAATTCTTAAATTATTGTATTTTGTATTGATTTAATTCTTAAATTATTGTATTTAGAATGAATGGAGGCAAAGTATTTTGGCTTTGAATGGAATGTACCATAAATAACATGCGGATATCCAAAGATGGAAGTAAAAAAAAAAGATCACAAAAATTGAAGAAAACAACGATTGATATGTTTAAACAAGTTCTTACATAAAAACATGAAGATTTTATTTTTCGATTCCGTTTAAAAAATTTTATTGTGGCATTATATATGCATTCAATAAAAGTTTTGCATGACACAATTATTTCGCTAGTCATATCATGATCCAGAAAACTATCCAATTCCTCTCATTCACCATTCTGATGTTTTTACCTGTCACTAAAGTTTTCTCTCTTGAAATATACCCCCGAAGAGTTACAAAAAGCCTTTTTCCCATGACAGATAGTCAAGTAGGGAGTGCATTCGAGGATTATGTGTTAACTGAAGGAGAATCGTCGTTTGGAAATGTTTATATCACGCCAATAGTAACTGAAGCCTTGGAAGACAAAACTTTGATTGGAGAAAAAGCCATGGAGGATACAACTCAGATCGGAGATGAAACCACTGAAGATACAGCTCTGATAAGAGATAAAACCACTGAAAATACAGCTCTGATAGGATATAATGACACAGAGGATGCAAATTTGGTCGGAGAAAAAGTCACAGATAAAGCAACTCTAATACTCACGTTTTCCGAAAATGTTGCAGAAGCAGAATATGTTACACATACGGTTGATACAGACCTTAAAGCTGTCGGAACAGAAAGTTTAACAACTAGGACAGAAACTACTGAATCACTGAATCCAGAGACTTCTAGGTTCATCAAAACAGAAAGTACCGTCACTTTGCACTTAGAAGTTCAACAAACAAACAGGTCGAAAAGAAGAAATGAACTAGATGCACTAAACGATGATTCTAACAGTCAAGGGATTTTGAATTATACGGATAAGAATGATAAACAATTAGATGTAACAAATACAGTTGCTGAAACTGATGAGAAGAGGATAGTCTTGAGACAAGAGAATCAAATGCGGGAAAATTGGACGCCGAGGTTTCAAGGACCCTGGGTACCCAGAAAATGGACAAACGATATAAAAACATCTCGGGTAGTGTCGGTTTTACCAGTCCAAAGCAACAAGACAGAACTCGAAACATTCGGACTCTTGACAAAAGCTGAAAGACTCCCAAAGAACAGCATAGAAGCTGAAAGATTCCCAGAAGACAAGAGAGAAGCTGAAAGATTCTCAGAGGACAAGAGAGAAGCTGAAACACCTCTAAAGAACAGGACAGAAGCTGAAAGATTCGAACTCCCAAAGAATCGGACAGAAGCAGACACTCTTCCACAGAAGAAATTGGAAACGGAGAATTTAAAGTACAGTGAGTCGGAAAAATTGTCGAAGGGTCAATGGGAAGAAGGTAAGATATGCAGTTTATATCTATCTCAGATTAATCGTATTTTTCAATTCCTATTATTAGTTCACTCTTTCTCTCTGTATACATATATCTTGTTCAAATTTTGAATCGTTAATAAAATACTTTCTATTCATCCTTTCAAGTTCAAATACAATCTTAAAACTTCTAATTTATGACACTTGATGTTAGTACAGTTTTTCAAATATTAATTAATTAAATTTTAATTTTTAGTTTTAAATTTATTCTGTGTTATTTCTGTCGTAGTTACAGCTAGCTGCAGCAGATGGCGCAGTACATTTTTTTAAGGAAGTAGGATTTTTGAAGTAAATTTTTTTTTTATATTACTGGTTTAATTAATTTTGTCAACAGCATATTAAGACTAAATCATTTGTTACTATGATTGGATTATTCAAAGCGACAGTCTACGTACTAAATCGGTAAATTTGTACTTCTCATTAGTTCTAGCTGTAACTGTGTAGTAAAAACTAATTTGAGGATTAAGATTATTGGCCGTGGTTACCAAGTGTTTATGATGGTAAGCTTGTGGCTTTATTGCAGGTTGGGTGAATAGAGTC
This sequence comes from Trichonephila clavipes, assembly GCA_019973935.1. Classification (NCBI taxonomy): domain Eukaryota; kingdom Metazoa; phylum Arthropoda; class Arachnida; order Araneae; family Nephilidae; genus Trichonephila; species Trichonephila clavipes. Next base: position 809,811 of record BMAU01001019.1, read on the forward strand.
GATAATTCTGACAAGTGGAGCGAAATCTACCCACATTTGTAAATATAAATTTTATTTAGAAGTTTATAAAAGAGACTAAAATTGCAACGATTCAAAAGAATTGGTATTAAACATTTTCATTTTATTTTTCTTTAAATGGTAAATATATTTAAAAATTCTGCTAAGAAAAAGAAGAGGTGGGGAGAGAAAAATGTACATGTACACTGAAACATGTACATACTTCAGTATGTACACTGAAAAAATGCAACATCATGAAGAATTAAATGAACTTTGCTGGAAACATCAATTATAGGATGTTACGTAAAATAGTAATGTTTCAGAGCCACCACGCATGCGTTGCGTGCGTAGTAGGCTGTAGCGAGACTTTGAAAATAGTTAATGATTATTTGTTAATGGTGAACGTTTAGTAAGACCTATGTATGCCTCCACGACGAAATAAGGAGAAATTCCAACGACTTACAGAGTTTGAACAGGGGAGGATTATCGGCCTTCGAGAAGGTGGATTTTCCTGCCATGCAATAGGAGCTCATGTGCAGCGAACAACTTCAAAAACTGGCATTGGACGACAGAAGGTGGTGTCAGTGTGCGACGATTGGCACCTGCTTCGAATGGTGGTGAATGACCGTACAGCTTTATTCACTCATTTGGAAGTGCGCTGGTGTACTGCTATTGTCGGCTTCGTCAATTGGTCGAGTCTGCTGCACCGTGGATTGCGTGCAAGGGTGCCTTTGTACAGGATCCCTCTCTCGGTGGACCACCATCGGCGTATGCGTCTGCAATGGGGTCATGAGCACAGAACCTGACAAGCTGATTGGTACCAAGTTGTCTTTTCAGATGTATCACGCTTCAATTTGTGGAACCCTGATGGCCTCATTCGTATTAGACGCTATGCCGGTGACCGCTACCTTCCAGAGTACGTTATCGAGTGACATAGTAGCCTAACACCCGGAGTTATGGTTTGAGGTGCGATTTTGAATCATAAATGATCCAATTCACTATAAATTGAGGGTAAACTCAATAGCAACAGGTACGTCCGTGAAGGGTTTCAGCCCGATGTCGTTCCCTTCCTTTAAGGCATCCCTGGAGCTATCTTTCAACAAGATAATGCACGCTCACATGTTGCAAAGACTGGTCAAAACCGGTTCAGCCCAACACATGCAACTTCTTCCTTGGCCTGCTTATTCGCCGGATATGTCGCCTATTGAGCACGTGGGAGACTTAGTTGGTCGGTGTCTCACTCGTGATCCACGCACTGCAGCTTCAAAAGACGAATTTTTGCTGCGCATACCAGTAATATGGAATTCTCTTCCACAAGCAGACATTCAAAATCTGTTTGATTCCATGTCACATTGTATAGCAACACTTATTGCAGCGCGTGTTGGCTGCAATCAAAAGTTGTTCTATGGAATTAGATACGGGGGGAGCGGTTAGTGTAATGAGTATTGGAAATTTCAGGAAAATTTCAAATAAACAAATTAAACCTACAAATATAGTTTTTAAAACATATAAAGGAGATTCAATTATACCATTAGGATATGTTACTGTAAGGGTACAATATAAAATCAAAAAGTAAACTTGAACTTATACATTGTGAAAGAAAACTTGGATACTATTCTGGGTCGGGAATGGCTCTATAAAATTCATTTAGATTGGCCGGCTATTAAAGCTTTTAGAGCAAAAACTGAACAAAATTTAAATAACCTTCTAAGAGAGTATAAGGATATTTTCGATGATAAATTAGGAGAAATAAACAATTATGAGGCTAAATTAAAACTCAGACATGGAGTAAAACCTATATTTTGTAGGGTTCGAACAGTACCCTTTGCTCTCAAAGGTAGAGTTGAAAACGAAATTGACAGACTTGAAAAAGAGGGTATCATAGAAAAAGTCGACTGCTCTGAATGGGCAACCCCAGTAGTCCCTGTTGTTAAATCCGATGGTAGTATAAGACTATGTGCTGATAATTCGGTAACCCTGAATCCAAATTTAATTGTTCCTCAGCATCCTTTACCAAGATTGGATGAAATTTTGGTAGTTTAAATGGGGGAAAACAATTTACAAAATTAGATTTTAAGCATGCATATTTGCAAATGAAAGTCCATCCCGACAGTCAAAAATTAATGACTATAAATACCCACAAGGGATTATATATTTGTAAAAGACTTATGTATGGATTAAATGGGGCACCTGCTATTTGGCAGCGCTATGTTGACGGACTATTTCAGGGTATGGATGGAGTCAAGGTCTTTATGGATGATGCTAGAATAACAGGGAGCGATGAAATTTCGCATTTTACAGCTTTAGAGGAATTTTTAAGAAATGTAGAGAACACGGGCTAAAGCTTAATTTAAATAAAAGTAAGTTTTTCCAAAATGAAATAAATTTTCTTGGGCATAGAATCGATTCAAAAGGGTTACATAAAACTGACGAAAAGATCTCAGCCGTTGTAAATGCTCCTGTACCCCGAAATGTTCATGAAGTAAAAAGTTTCTTAGGGTTAGTTAATTTTTACGGGAAATTTTGTGAAAATTTAGCTACTATTGCTAATCCTCTTAATAATTTAACAAAAAAAAATGTTAGATTTTTTATGGTCGAAGGATTGCCAGGTTGCCTTTGAGCAAATAAAGAAGGAAATTTGTTCACCTAAAATTTTGGTGCATTATGATCCTAGCCTACCTGTAACTTTAGCTAGTGATGCATCTCCAGTTGGCATTGGTTGTGTTCTGTCACACGTGTATCCAGATGGCTCTGAACGTCCGATCGCGTTCGCATCAAGAACTTTATCTGGGTCCGAGAAAAAAATACTCCCAAATTGATAAGGAAGCTCTTTCAATAGTTTGGGCAGTAAGAAAGTTTTATCTATATTTGAAAAGTAGAAGATTCACTTTGATAACAGATCACAAACCTTTGATAGCTATTTTTGGTTCAAAAAGAGGTTTACCAGTGTTGGCAGCTACCCGACTTTTACATTATGCGCTCATTTTGCAGTCATTTGAGTTTGATATAATATTCCGTAAAACGATTGAACACGGAAATGCAGACTTTCTTTCTCGTTTACCAAAAACATCCGAAGAGCTTGAAGTTAAAGATGACATCACAATATTTCAGATGTCACAGATTGAAGCATTACCGGTTACTTCTAAGGAGTTACGACAGGAGACGAGTAAAGATATAGAGCTGGGTCCACTCTTAAGAGCCTTAAGGGAAGGTAAAGATTTACAAGGGAGGGAAGCCCAGTATACCATTGAGGATGGTTGTATTATGTACAGACAAAGAGTCTGTATTCCAAGGAAATTTCGGAAGAACGTTCTGGAAGAGTTACATGCTGGACACTTAGGAATAGTAAAAATGAAGGCTATAGCTAGATCGTTCGTCTATTGGAAAAATATAGATAACGATATTGAAGAAGCCGCAAAAACTGTGTCGATTGTGCTAGATATAAGGCTGATCCTCCAAAATCTAAAGTTCATTACTGGGAATATCCCAGTATGCCCTGGGAACGTATTCATGTAGATTTTGCTGGACCAATTTTTGAACACACGTTTTTTCTGATCGTTGACGCTCATTCCAAATGGTTAGAAGTATACCCTATGAAGGTAACCACAACCAAAAAAAAACCATCGAATGTCTTCGAGATAGTTTTGCAAGATTCGGATTACCTAGGGTACTTGTCAGCGATAATGGATCTCAGTTTACATCATATGAATTTCAGCGATTTATGCATAAAAATGGAGTTAGGCACAAAACTAGTGCACCTTTCAAGCCTTTCTAGTAATGGACAAGCAGAACGTTATGTTGCTACTTTAAAGCAATCATTAAGAGCTATGCATAAATACGAAGGTACTATACAGCAGAAATTAAGTACATTTTTAATGCAATACCGAAAGCTCCTAATGTAACTACAACACTTAGTCCAGCCATGTTATTCTTAAAAGAGACATTAGAACCAGGATAGATTTACTTTTACCTGAATTGAAAACAAAAATTCAGGATAAATTACGAAGAGATAATTTCGAATTCCGAGATAGGAAATTTGATGTTGAGATCGAGTGGCTGTGAGAGTTTACAGAGCAGCTAATACTAGATGGAAGTTTGGTACCATTGTAAACCAGGATGGCGTACTCCACTACATCATTGATATTCAAGGAACCTCGTGAGACGACATGTTGATCAGATCCGTCCAGTGGGGGATAAAGTGCAAGAAAACATCATTCCACTTATGCACCAGAGATTTCCATCATCAGAGGTTCGAGAAAAACAACTCTAATATTCAGCATGCAGAAACGGCGGAAGATATTTCTAAGGATCGGAACAAGGAATTGGGTTCATCTTCCGTACAAGGAGTGCCATCAACTGATGTTGCGGTTCCAGATCTATCACAGTCTTCAGCTAAAGAGACTGACTCCGAGACGAGGAGTCCACCAGTTCCAGACAGGCCATTTCCTAGACGTTCCGGGAGAATCAGGCGGCCTCCGGAGAGACTTGTTCTTTAAGGAGGGAGGAGATGTGGTATATTTAACTGTAACCAGTTAAAGACTTAACTGTGACTGAGTGGAGGATTGTATATAAATAACACGCAACTATGAAATTGTATGGGTATTTAGTAATGTGTTGTACAGTGAAGTAGATATATATTAAAATAATATAAAGGAGGAAGTCGCTCAAATGTGCATCTAATTATAGTTTGAACTCACACAACACAACATACACCAAATACTGATTTCGGACACTTAATATTGTTTTTTTTTGCTTTGAAAATTTTGTCATTTATTTATACAAATACGAGTCGTTTGTGCATTAAATTTCATTTAATTCTGATGATTCCTTTATGGTGTTGCATTTTTTACAAACATCAGTTTATTTAAGAAGTAAGATACTTTTTCTTTAAAGTGGCTTCCACACAAAGTGATGAAACATGTTCACTTCAAAAATCAATTATATTTTTGTTGTGACTTAACTCTCAAGGCGTGATAAAATCAATTCATTGTTAAGATATCAATGCAGGATTTAATTATACCTTGTTAAAATAGGACCTGTATGGTTGTGAGATTTATAAGATTTAAAAAAAATCAAGATAAAGTAATCAGTTTAATAGTTTTTCAACAAATTATTTCATCTTTTTTTTTTTTTTTTTTTTTGCAAACTGGAATAGTATTGCACAGAAGTTGGAAGATGACTACTCTCGTCTCCTGAATGTGGCTTCGAGTTATAATCTCCAACAGACGCCCTATAGTGTTAAGCCCATTATTAGGCCACGCCTTTGATTTCATCCTTTTCACATGAAAAATAAGAAAAACACACACTGTTGACATTACAATATCCATAAATAGTTAAACACTTTTTCAAATACCTTTTCATCTAACAGTCTAATAGTGCCCTTGAAATCGATTCATAAAAGAATTTTCGAGGATGGATAAAAAGAAACTCTATTGGGTCTTCGGGGGCTAGACTTCATTCAGACGATAAATAGAGCAATCATTTACTTTTGTCTTTCTCTAGTACAAAAAATTGTAATTTTCTATTCCTTATTTTATTATATACATTGTAATTTTAAGCTGTTGTCATGTTTATGAATGACTCATTGTGTTTCCACTATTCACTCCTATCTTTGGTCTCTGGGAGAAACATCCTTTGTTGTTTTCTTTGCAATGATAGTCTGCTCGGGGAAAAAAGCGTTTTACAGAGGAAGTACTCTTTCCAGCAGTAACTAGGATAAGATTATCGTAACCCTAGCAGATATGAGCTGGGTTATCAGATTGACAACTTTATCGCGAGTGGCGACCAATTTGGCGAATAATTATATTGCAAGAATACTTCGCGAAGTCACTGGCATCGACCGTCCTGGAAATTTTCATGAGGCAAAGGAAGTTCAGTATCTACATGTGCGATAAGACAGAGACTTGATCTGCTTGAGTTCCTGCAAGTTAGAAAGCGCTTGTTTATAACGAGTGTGTTTTTCCATTTCTGTAAATAATCTGATGTAATATTTCGAGTAGTCATTTGTTCGCCCTCCTACATTAATAAAGCAGGTGGGTAAAGATCAGTCCTTTTTTCGCCCATCGGCAAATTCATATTATATATACACTCAGGAACATTGAAAATAGCGACCCAAGAAGGAAGCTAAGTACAATCGCGAAACTTTGCAAATAAGTACAGCGTAATGGGATATGCAAATGATCCAAGTTTTGTGCCAATACGCATACTAATACACGCCGAGGTGGCGCTACAATCAGGAAGAGGGTGCTACATAAAACAGCGCAAATTCGAAGATTCATAAACGTGACGATTACCCGCCGATTGTAGGAAGACTTTGGTAAGCGAAACATGCCAGATAAACGTGCTTCAAGACATTTCTCACAGTTAAGCGAGTTTATGAGAGGCCTGATCATCGGGATAAAACTGCAGGCTGGTCGACGCGCCGTGTTGCTGGACAGGTGGATCGTTCGGAGTGTGCCGTTAGAAATTGTTGAGAGCAGTGGACACGAGAAGGTACCCACGCGTGGAAAACCTGGTCTGGAGCGACCAGGAAGACCACGAGGAGAGAGGATCGAAGGATCGTGCGGCAAGCAATTGTGGATCCCACAGTGACTCGTTCTACGATACGAGCAGACGTAGGCGTAGGAATTGTTCCACAAATAATTTCCATACACCTTGCAGAAGCAAATTTAAATCCAAGCGCCCTTTCCGTGCCCTCCCTTTAACACCGGAACATCGGCAACTGCGTCTACAGTGGTGCCAAGCCAGATCAATGTGGAATGCCACAGATTGGCAAAAGGTTGTGTTTAGTGATGAATCCTGGTTTGTTTTGGGGACAGATGATAACCGTGTACGGGTGTGGAGGCGTCCTGGTGAGCGGTACAATCCCCCACACTGTTCTACGTCATACTACCTGCACAGCTGGTGTAATGGTCAGGGGGACCATAGCCTATCATAGCCGGTCCACTTTAATTGTGATGCGTGGAACCTTAACGGGCCAACGGTTTGTTGATGATTTTCTTCGACCCCATGTAGGACCTTTCCTAAATGGTCTCCCAGGGGCAGTTTTCCAGCAAGATAAGGCTCGTCCGCATACAGCAGGAGTTACTCAAGTCTTCCTACGTCATTTTCAGACTTTTCCATGACCGGCCCGCTCCCCCGATTTGTCCCCTGTAGAGAACGTGTGCGATCATCTAAAACGGCAGATGCCATCGTGTCACTCTGTACATGGTTTAGAGTTGGCTGTTCAAGATTTGTGGGCCCATCTGCCTCAGGACAATATAAGGTGTCTAATCAACTCAATTCCGGACCGTGTGGTGGCATGTATTGCAGCTGGAGGTAGTCCAACGTGCTATTGAAGTTGCCCAGTATTTGTGTCGTTGCACACCCTGTAATCGTTTAATTGTCTTGTTTTTGAGGTCAAATGAATCTCTCATCTGTGTCATTATGTGTATTAAATTTCATTTCAATCCGATGCTTTCTTCTTGGGTCAGTATTTTCAATGTTCCTGAGTGTATATATTACCCTGACACTCTCAGTCGAAATGAAAAAAAATGTTAGGTTTTATTCTAAAAAATCTCTTTATTAAATAGAGAAAACAGGGAAAAAATAACAATGTTAAACTATTTGTGTGTGTGCAACAAATGCTTTCGATTATATTTCCTTCTGGCTCTCACTGGCCGAATCATCGCTGGACCCATCTATTAGCAGCGTATGGAATTTTATCAGCATATCAAAGACTTGGTGTTTTTGTCTGAGTGTGATTAAGGCGCTAGTGTCCCAAGTACCAAAGTACAGATGCAACATGTGCACAGCAGCCAACAAATCTAGCACCAACTTTGCACTGTCAGTACGATTGAATGTTTGGATAATGGCATGTACCTGTTCTTATCCATATGTTATGTACGTTTGATTTTGTGTGTCGTTTTCTCAACTAGAGTCGAACAACTGAGGAATCTTCTCGTTTTACGTAAAGAGAGTACAGACCCGATTGATTAAGGTGTTCGTGAGTATTTTATCGGCTTTGCTTAAATTAAGAATTAAATATCGTAGCTTCTTCCATGTTAATCGTGGAAAATCTGCAAGATCAAAATTACTTAACAGAGTCCATATTACTCGTTTCTTACCCAGTCATTTTCTCCAACTATTTGTTGTGAGTAATTAGGCTTCTTCACTAAATCTAGCATTCGTTTGGACAATTACATTTTCGTCCTCAATATTGTTAAGTCTTGCTGGGTAGAAAGCATTAAGAATTGCAGAGATGATTTTAACATAATCTCCAATGTGTGGTATTTGGACATTTCGGATATTATTGTTTAAAGCAGCGCTTCTGAAACTTCCAATACTGGCGCCCCCCTTTTCAATCGCAATTTTTATCGCGCCCCCTTATACATTAATAATGCACTTTGACGCTAAAGCTACAATACGAGATCTTAATTATAAACCATTCAAATTAATAACATTAAATTTTGAATACTACTCTTTTAAGCAAAAAAATTAATTAATTAAGTAATAGGATAATTATATTATTTTTTCCTTTCTCTAATTTTTAAATTGAACATATTGTAAAATGTGGTGACTGCTTAGAAGACAAAATATGGATATCTGCTAAATATAGAAAAATAACTCAGAGGGTCAATTTCTAATCATAAGCATTCCTTATAAAAACTTTGTTTTGCAAGACAAGCCCATGGAAGTCGTTAATACTTATTAAACTTGTTCTTAATTTAGTATTAATTAATTAGTTATAAAATACTCGGTGCAGCACTGATACATTAAAAGTATACCGGCCGAAGTATCCGCTCTTTGCACGAGTTCATTTATAAGAAAATAAAATATTCTTGATATAAAATAGCTGTATAGTAAGGAGAGTAAAGCCAAGTGGGCGACCATGTTAACAAAAATGTAAAATGTTTTTTTTTAATGATTGCTCAAATTATAATTAGTTTTAAGCGAATTTTAATTTTAAGCCTCACAGAATTAGCATTTAAAATTGATGTTAAATAATGAACAATAATATAAAATTCCGATGAAGAATAATTGTATTATATTTAATATTTAAAGCAAGAAGACTTCAACATGTTTTAACCTGGGAGCGGGGTTATTGAGTCCCCCAATCCTTTTTTAATAATTATTTTATTGTACACGATACAAATCGTTATTCCAGTGAATAATTCAATTATGAGAAAGTTTACTAACCTACTTTCAAGGACTTTTCAATTTTTCTTTGGTAACAAATAAACAGTTTTGCCAGAATTAACAATTTCGTGATCTATGTGTCCCGCGCGACCACTTCCGGGTAAAAAGTGTATTCATTATGATAATATGTATGTTACTGCTAAAAACAATTGTTATTCTTTATATGTTTGAAAATACTCATCTTGATCTAAGTTTTAGCCAAATAATCCATCAAAGGGGGGGACTCTCCGTTGTTTTCCAAATATCATAAAACTGTTTTGAAGCGCAACAGAGAAAGACATTACTTACAACTTCCCTAAATGAGAAATAAACACATAAGAGAGGGGTCATAACTAACTGTACCAATAACTTAGAAGTTCAAACAAATTACAGCTATAATGTGCAGTATTTCAAAAATAATGGCAGTGATGAATTTTTTATGTTCCTAAATTTTTTCGATTCTGGATCTGGGATCTGTTTTTTCTCTGAAAGAGTAGAATGTTAGTTTTAAAAAAGGAAACGTAATAAAAACTCTCTCATCATGGGATTACAGCAAATTAAATAAAATATTTTTATTTGGTTATAGGATCAAAGATAGCTAATTTTTTATTTTGGATGACTTAATATCGCCTATAACTTATATCAGAGTAAAAGTGCATTTTTTATTATGTCTGAATGTATTTTGTTTTAATTCATTCCAGTAAATTAATTATTTTTTAAATCTTTTATTTTCGATATGCTCGCGCCCCCCTCGTAAGGTTATCGCGCCCCCCAGGGGGCGCGCCCCACAGTTTGAGAAACACTGGTTTAAAGATCTCCCCTTATTGAGCTTGCCATTTACTGCTTCAACTACCCAACGATTCGATGACATCAGACGTGTCTTGTTAGCATCATCTGTAGACAACTGTGCTTGTTTGTCCAGAAAAGCAGGCATTTTAGGTACTAGGTCCATTTCTTCTAAAAGCTCCAAAAAATCTGACCGATTCACAGATAATCTAATTTGTTTCGTATCACATCAACGCGTTCGATGCACCAAAACAAATGAATGTCAGTTTAAAAGTCTTATTATTTTAGAATTTGAGAGACTTAAAAATATAGGGGTGCTTAAAGCGCTTAACAGTTTTTTTCAATTCCTACTATTATAGCTCGCACTCTCTCTCTATTTATTTATTTATTATCTTGGTGCAATTTTCAATGGTTAATAAAATACATTTAAAAGTGCTCGATTGAGCTGGAATTTTATATACATCATATTATTTTGGATGACATAACAATAATTTTTAATTATTAATAATAAAAATTAATTGATTAAAGCTAATTATTTAAAGAATTACAAATACAGCCACGTTGACATCATTTTTGGCGACCATTTTGGCGAATTGTGTCAAAACTTGAAAAAGTATTTTTTCTCACGTTTTAAAGCATTCAGTTGAACTGAAATTTTATAAGCGCGATTGTTTCGGATGACAATACGATACTTTAATGATAATGAATAAAAATTAATTACCACTTAATGTTGTGCTTCTCTCATATGTATATACATATTTATATTAATTGTAACTACACTCTGTCGCAAAAAAATATATGCACCCAGAAGAAATTGAGCTACATTCACGAAATTTGGTATGCATGTAGTGTATATGAAAATAAACAAATGATTAAAAATTCAGAACAAAATATCATTTTATTAAGCGGTTACAGCTTGCAAAAGGTTAAAAATCAGTAAGTAGTAAAGCCACCTCTTGCAGCTATACAAGCCGAAATTCGGCGTGGCATCGATTCAATTAGATCACTTATGACCCCCTGTGGAAGATCCTGCCATAGTCTTTGCATCTGCGCAGTTAATTCTCCTGTATCTCGGGACGGCTGCAGTTGCCTTCCCAGCGCGTTCCAGACATGCTCTATTGGCGAAAGATCTGGTGACCTGGCAGGCCATGGTAGGACGTCATATCCTTGAAGACATTGTTGGGAGAGTCGCGCAGTATGTGGACGAACATTATCCTGTTGATAAATGGCACCTGGGCGACTTGATTGCATGGGTAGCACAATCGGCGTTAAAATATCGTCCACGTATCTGCGAGCTGTCAAAGTGCCTTGAAGGACCACTAAAGATGATCGTGTGTCCCAAGAAATTGCTCCCCACACTGTCACACCTTGTGAAATTGATGTATGCCGCTCGACAATAAATGCCGGATCGGATCGCTGGCCGGTGCGCCTCCAGACACGTGTGCGGTGGTCATCAGCACTGAGACTGAATCGGGATTCATCACTGAAGATGACACGTCTCCAGTCTGTCACTCTCCAAGTTGCCCGAGGTCGGCAAAATCCAGTCGACACTGGATATAATGTGGGGTCAGTGGTAAGCGTCTTAGCGGACGTCGGCTTCTCAAGCCAACTTCGGTCAGTCGTCTCCTTATGGTTTCTCTTGATGGCACTGGATGTCTGGAAGGAGGTAAGTGGCGTTGAATCGATGCTAGCGACGTTGTTGGTGCCGAAGTGGCCACTCTTCTGATTGCACGATCCTCGCGATCATTTGTGTTCCTGGGACGTCCTGACCCTCCGCGACGGTACACTCTACCTTCTGTGATCCACTGTTGCCAACACCGATCAACTACCATATCGCTCCGACCGAGGTGGCGGCCGATACGTCTATTCGACCAACCTGCTTCTTTGAGGCCTATTATACGGCTCCTATCAAAGTCCGTCAGCTGCTCGTACTGCCGCCGGTTACGTCTTAGAGGCATCCTAAGTCTCAATATCTTCTATCAAAGTCATCAGATTCGTTTGGATAGCCGTATGGCGCTCGTACTCATGCTTTTAAACTCTCCCAGTTGCGCAACTAATATGCGCATAGCACACTTAGCCTTGTCTCATTGGCTTCGAAATTTTAATCATTTGCATATCTCTTACCAGACTACATTCTTGCCGAGTTTCGTGATTGTAGCTTGGTTTCTTCTGGGTGCATATATTTTTTTGCGACAGAGTGTATTTAGCAAAAAGTAGCTAAAATAAAAAAAAATTTGTTGATCGAAGTAGGAATTTTTTTTTATATTACTTGTTTTTAAGAAAGTTTACAGCGCTTAAAATAACAAAATTAAACAAAAAGACTTTTTTATGTGACTTGATTTTTATTTTTCTTACTTTTTTAGAATAAAAATAAAGATCAATAGCTAAAGTTCTCATGAATATAATATTATAACTATAATAATTACTTTGAATTTTCATGACTATGATAGGTGAAAAAAGGTCGATCTTTACCCACCTCTTTTGTTATTATTCAATATGAATTGGAGTCGTTGGCTGCTTTTTCACCCGTCCAAATTTGCAACAGATCCAAGAAGATTCAGTCATAGTCACAAGGTGACCTCGAAAATTAAGCATCTCAATTGTGATAGGTCCCTCTGAAAACAAGTCTGGATCCTTTTGAGATGAGCAGTTCTTCGTGAATAACTTTGCACACACAGACTACGTAAGATTCATAAAGAGTGAGATCACGCTTTGGTTCATCTGTGAGTGACTGTCTCTGAAGAACATGTTTAAAAATTTCTTTTCCACCTCACGTTAAACCATCGTGGATTTGCGGGGAACTCAAACGTTTCTAATGAGGGAGCTGAATCCCATTGCGAGCCTTACTGTAGATTAGTTTAATCTAGGTCTTCCCAAAACTCCAAAAAATGAGCATTAGCATAGTTGCCATCAAACCATTACTTGAATAAAGATCAGTGAATGTACATAATAGGTTTTATCCGGGTTATTTCCTTTACTCAGCCTTTGTAGCTAGTCACGAGTGAGCAAAGCAGGGAGCTTCTATTCTATAAACATCAGGGATTTCACTTTAAATGAATACAAAGAGAAAAATTCGGAAAAGATGTGGTGGAATAATCGTGTGTTGCCGACAAGTAAAGCAGTGGCTGAGTGCGGACACGACTGTCTCCTCAGAGACATCTACATGGAATTCATTTTCTGAAAGCGACCCACAGGAGGGGAAGGCCCCCTTTGTCAGCCATAGGGGCTCTTTGTGTGAATATTACTGGCACGCGCGAGACTTACTAGGTTCATAGACACCTGTTGTTCTTAATACAGGGGCTGGTATAAATGATTCCTTCATTTTGAAAGGGCTCTATGTACACACATGAGAAACTAGCCAGCCCGCGGTGACTAGATTTTTGCATCAACATGCCAGAAGCGTAAGAGAATGGATAAATATTTCGTTTTTTCCATCTATTGGGAGGTATTTCAATAAATAATACGGTAAAATACATGGTTTATATTTTATTTAATAACACGTAATTATTGCTTTTGTTTATTGCTATGAAGGAATGGTTTTACATTTTTAGTTATATAATAATAAACAATTTCATTTGACTAAATATTTTTAAATTCTATTCAGAAATGTCAATCATACCATTTTAAATAAACTAATTTACAATACCATTAATAAAATTTATTTCGTCAAAAACATATAAATGCCTTTAAAAACGTGCAATTTAACTCACTGAAAAACGTTCGGTTCTGGCTGAGGGCGAGATCTCGGAAAAACTAAATGTAATAATAATAAAACTTGAATTATAATTCAAGTCAATTATATCAATTATGCACTCCAGAGTAGATGAATTAAATTTTTAATCACAGTATCTAGAAAAGAAATTTAAAGTTACGGCGTTTCTTTCAAAATGAATTTTTGTGTGATATAATTTTCCTTAAAGCTGACAATATTTCGTTTTATATTTTCCATTTAAAATTCAAATCCATTATACCCTGGAGGCAATGAATTGGAATACTTAAAATTCTTTTTCTCACACTGAAATGAATAGAAATAAATAGAAAAAACTCAGATAAAAAACAAAATGTGGATTTTCCTAAGTGCTTCTTTCCCTAATAACAAAAGAGAATCTTTTTGAAAAACAAAATAATTAAATTGAAAACTCTCACACTCATTTTTATTTATATTCTTACAAAAAATTAAGCGATTGGTAATTTTTAAATTAGGAGTGATCCTCTGGTCACACACAGTATGATTACTTAAGGTATCCGAACACGTTCAAAGTACTTTTTGAAAAAATAGCATATTTAAAAATAAAAAGGCTTTTTTATAGGATTCAATACCAATAAATACTAATATTTAATCAACAATATTTAAAATAAATTGCCGGAATTTCATAAAAATCACAATTATATGTGAAATTCTAGCAATATTTTTGTAAAACTTCAAAGCAATTAGAGAAAAAAGTAATATACTAGTAAAAGAACTACCAAAACAATCTAGAGGCATTTATCTAGAGAATGTACTAAAATTTTAATGTTTTATTGAAATTTGAAACTTTTAAAGGTGATTGAGTAAACGTTATAAGAAAAATAACGCCTTTATGAGACCATTATTTAAATAACATCCACTAACTCAATTAATATTCATACTATAAGAAATATTTTAGTACATTCTCTAGAAAATAGCATAAATATCAGGTGCAAAAAGTTTTATAGAAATACGTTTGTAATATTTTATGTGATCAGACTCGCCATGATAGATTTCGAGCAATTTAAATGCCCACTTCTGGTAGATCAAAGACCCACTTCCGGTTTTTCTAACTTAATAAAATTGATTGTGACTTGACCTCTAAGAAGCATAGAATCAAAAAAAAGTATGTTTTGTAAAGCCGAAATATAGATGTATTGAATAAAATAGAAAACAAAAATGTCGGTCTTGTCCGAATTTGGTCATTTTCAACGTGTTCGGATATCTTAAACAAATAATATAAAAAAAATATAGGTCAATTCTCCTACTTTGAATAGATGAATGGAAAGTATTTTTTTAATGATTGAAAATTGAAATAAGACATACACACACACACACACACACACACATATATATATATATATATATATATATATATATATATATATATATATATATATATCTTCTATATATATATATATATATATATATCTTCTATATATATATAAAGGAGAAAGCGACTCACTGACTAATCACGATATCTCCGGAACTATTACACCTACAGACTTGAAATTTGGTAGGTAGGTTCCCTTTATGGAGTAGACGTCAGCAAGAACGGATTTTGCAAAGTTCGAATCCCAAGGGGCGTTACGGGGGTTTAAGGGGCGTTATAGATAATTATTTCCATTACTAAACTATTAGATGTACAGTCGTGAAACTTGGTACATAGATTTCTTTCATAAAGTAGAGATTCTCTACATAACGATTTTTACCAAAATCGACCTCCAAGGGGCGTTGAGGGCGCTTAAGGGGCGTTATACATAATTATTTCCATTTTTAACCTATTAGACGTATAGTCTTGAAATTTGGTAAGCGCATACCTTTCATAGTGTACAGATCCCCTACAGAATGGGTTTTGTCAAAATCGAATCCCAAGTGGCGTTCTACAGAAAGTGGCGTTACAGGCAATTAACTTCTTTTTTAAACTATTAGGCGTAAAATCTCGAAATTTAGTAAGCTGATTCCGTTCAATGAGTAGAGATCCGCTATAAGATGGGTTTTGTGAAAATCGTTTTCTAAGTGGCGTTGCGGGGGCTTAAGGGGCGTTATAGATAATTATTTCCATTTTTAAACTATTAGACGTACAGTCTTGAAATTTGGTAAGCGGATTCCTTTCATAGAGTAGAGATCCCCTACAGAATGGGTTTTGTGAAATTCGACTCCCAAGTGGCGTTGTGGAGAATTAAGGGGCATTATAGGCAATTAACTCCTTTTTAATCTATTTGACGTAAAATCTTGAAATTGCGAAAGCAGATTCCATTCATTAAGTAAAGATCTGCTATAAGATGGGTTTTGTGAAAATCGTTTCCTAAGTGGCGTTGCGGGGCTTAAGGGGCGTTATAGATAATTATTTCCATTTTTAAACTATTAGACGTACAGTCTTAAAATTTGGTAAGCGAATTCCTTTCATGGTGCAGAGATCCGCTACAAAATAGTTTTGGGGGAAAATTGATCCCCAAGGGTCATTGAGGGGGATTAAGGGGCGTAAAAGATAAATATTTCCGCCTTTCGATTAATAGAACCACCTGCTTGAAAATTAGAAGGTATGTTCCGTTCATGGAATAGAGTTCCTTTTACAAAGAGTTTGGCGAAAACGGACCCTCAAAGGAGTGGGGTTGTGAGGGATTAAGGCGTGTTGTAGAAAAATTCCTGTGTTTTTGAATTCAACCCAGTTATTTGAAATTTTTTGAGCACGTTTCTTTTGTTGAATAGAGTTGCTGTAAGAATGGATTTTACGGAAATAAACTCCATGGGGGGAGGAGTGGGGAGAGTTATTGGGGCGTATTGATAGAGAAAATTTCAGTTTTCGAACTGCTAAGACTATAATAATAAAATTTGGTTTGAATGCTTCTTTTGTTGAATTGGAATCCGCCAAGAATGCTCTCAACGAGGTATTGATGATAAAAATTCAGTTTTTGCTCTGTTAGATTTAGGCTTGAAATTTATCGTGCATGTTTATTTTATGGAGTAGAGATCCACTTAAAGTTGCTTTGGTGGAAATCCACTTGATTATTAGGTTCAGTGAGCGCAAAATATCTTTCTACTTCTATATTAGATATAAATAGAAATATTAGATATTTTAATTTATGTCTTTTTTATATCAAGAGGCGAGAGTTACAGCTATAAATTTATTTTTCAATGCAATCGAACTCTTAATGCTAGATACCATTAATTCATACATATGTAAACAGTATACATTTATACAACATCGTTAAATACCCAGTGAAGCGGGTGGGTAACGGCTAGTATATACGTATAAGAAGAGAGTGAACTAATAGTAAGAATTGAAAAAAGAGCATGATTTGTCTGCATTGTTTTAATAATGCACACCCAGTTTGGCTGAAAAACAGGTTTTCGTCGCCAACTTTTGTTTTGGTTTTAACATTTACACTGTTACAACAATAGAAGTGAATTTAAGTTGGTGTCAAAAACCGGTATTTAATTTAATTAAAGTTAATGAATTAATTAATATTTCTAAAAACTGTATTAACATCGTCATCCACTACAAGTTTTAAAAAATTTATTTGAACCTGATTGGGCGAATAGAAAATATTTTATTAACAATTGAAAATTTGAACAAGATAAATACATAAATAAATATATATATAGAGAGAGCTAATAGTAGGAATCGAAAAACAAATATGTGATGCATTACATAAACAAGGAAGTTATAATTAAATTTTCATTTTCAAAATACTGTAAGAAAAAAAACACTGGTAGGAATGATTTCAAATTTAACGTGAATGTACTTATAAACGGTATGAGGCATAAAATGATTCTAACCAGCAAAACAAAAGGGCTACATTTTGAATCAAATTTCGACGACTTTGGCATGAATTGCGTACTACTGTCCAATGCGCGTGATTGTCTCTACAGGTGTGGCACCGTTCGTAAAATACCCATCGATTACGATAAGGTCGTACCACATTTGAAAGAAAAATTGATGTTCAATTGTCCTTCGACCAAAACCCATATAAAAACAACAATGAAAAGAAACACCAATAAATATTTTTCTTTTGCCATACCCTCTTTCCTCCTTCATCAAGTATATTCAGTTCAAATAATTCAATTCTGACCAGTTGATCCTTATTTACAATGTTTCGAAAGTGGAACTTTTAAGTATATCTGAAGAAATATATGACTGAATGCCCTTTGATGAGGATAAACCGTAACATCACATTTAATGATTTATCCTAATAACAATTTTGATGATTTAGGTCACTTGACTGTCCCATGAAAACGCAATTCATTACAATAATATACTAAATATGCAATAATGTGGACTACAATCCTAAGACCACATAGCATGTTTATTAGTAGCCAGTTTTCTGTGCTGATTCGACATCTACTTATCCTAAATATTCGTTTTTTAGGAATATTTCTATCAAAAATTCTAACATAAAAGCTCTTAAATTTAGGATCCGTCACTTAAAAGAATAGACGAGAAAAAAAACTCATGACCAATACAGAATTGTACGTAAAATTCTATTTTTCCCTTCTTCAACTTCCGCATTCAATCTTGATGGATTGTTGAGCGTTTTTCGGTCGAACGTTAATGACGGGTAAATTATGGTCACGCATTCCATGTGAAAAAGTAGAGCACAGATTGGAAGTCTTTTCATTTTGTTTCTCTCAAAATGTTTTCTCCCCTTCGTATAAAAGCCCCATGCGTATTCTCAAAAGAATTGCAGTTATTAATTGAGTCCAGTGAGAGACTTTTTACAAAAGTAATTAAAATTTTGCGGAAACGAAGTGATTAATAGAAAAAAACGAAGACTAGTTAATAATGGCTAAAAATGAAAAAAAAACGTTTTGAAAGAAGTAAGTTAAATGAGTATTAAATTATATATATTCACGCATTAGTATTTTCTTAGTAAGTATACTTCTTTTTCATCAAATTAATTTCATGACTTTCGTATTCCAAAAGAAAGAAAAAAACTGAATTCAGTATAGTGTAAAACATAAATATATTTATAAATTCTTTTCTTCCTTCAAATGGGCTGCATTTTGGCAGCTGAGCCTTTGCAGACACATCAAGTTTCCAAGTGTGCGAACCATTTCGTTGGTGGCATCATCTAGTTCCGGCTCCGGCCACCCAATTTTTGACGCTTGAACTTGGTTAATTCAAGCTTTGGTCGGATGGCTAAATATTTCCGTGATTCAGTTTTGCTGAAAATACCACAGTCAAATTAATATTCAAAGAATCTCTTTCACATGCCACATAATCATATGACATGCGCATCTACGATTTTCGCATCCAAAAAAAATCTGTCTACTCTAGCCGGGATAGAACCTGCAATCTTGGGCCTACGAAGGGCGCACGGCACCACTAAGACACCGAGCAGACATATTTGTAACTCATAAATGTGAAAAAAGGCTTTTAGTATTTACACAGTTATTAACAAAGCTATATTGAGGAATGGATGTCAGTAAACTTCCTTTTTAAAAATTAAAAAAAGGGCCCATGCTCAACATGTTTTATACACTAAAGTTTGATTCTAATCAATGGGCACGGAAACAAATTAAGAACATGGTGTCTAAATTTTAAATATTAAGGTTTATTTTAAAAAAAAACATTTAAAGAAAAACAGTCAGTATACAGTTAGCAAACACTCGGACCTGACTTCACTCCGTCGTACCCAAAGACCGAATGGTTAAACTTCACATTCCAAGGGGGGGAAACTACCCATCCCCTTTAGCAGGTGTTAATGGACCTTTCCACTCCTACACCTCCCCCCTTAAAAAGCTCATCCGTCATTCCAGGACGCTGGAGCTGAAAAGAAACTATAAAAAACAAAACAAAAAAAGACACATGCATGCATACATGGCAAGAACGAGATAACAAAAGAAATTTTCTTTTCAGGTGTCACGTGAAAAGAGCTTTTGCTAATACAACTCCCAAAAAATAGATTTACAAATCACATTAATATGCCAGAAAATTAATATCCATACAAGATACAACCACAAATAATACTCAAAAATATTACAATATAAAAGACAAGTTACTAAAAATATTGCACAAAATCTAAAATAGTTATACAACATGTATTAGCAAAGCATATATAGAAGCCAAAGTTTAGCAGTTTTCAGAAATTATGGTACAGAAAAACGTTAAGTATATATACAATCATTGGCTTAAATCTTATCTATTTAACAGGAGCAGGCAATCTGGATAATTCAGTACTTTTACATGTGCGTAAGCCTTCAGCCAAACGTTAATTCTTTTATTGTACCAGGTTTAAACATTTAAAAAAAATCTCTTTCTCTTTTTCTTCCAATTTCTATGTAGAATGAAAGCAAGAAAAATCCTTTTCAATCCCAAAAGCGACAAAAAGCAACCAATGCATGTTATTGTCCATAAAATATCCACGCGAACCTTAAATACTTCCAATCCTGCTTTCAACTCCAATTTAACAATACCTGTTATGAGATCACGACAACATTGCACCAGGATTGAGTCAATAAATTCGGAAATACATTCCTTACGGGGCTGACCCCGCCTATTACTATACAAGATTCTATTTTTAAATACACAAGTATATATATAAAGGCAACCTCTCTCTTGCTTTCTTTTATACCTTGTCCATTTATTTGGACATTCGATGCATCAATTTTTACTGCAACCAAATCTCCGTTTGGAACATTCAATAAAGACTGTGTGTAAGTCTCAGGACGTAGATTGGTGATCACTTCTTGGCTGCAAACTAATTTTGAATCTGTTGAACTAATAATTCCTTCTTCCTTTGAAGGTTCTCGAAGTTTCGCAGGATTGAGAATCATTTGCGAGTTTTCCATTAATACTTCATAATCAGAGGAACAGATTAACATGTCGTTAACCAAATTTTTAGAGATAGGCACAACACCGTGCCTAAGGTCATTCAATTCCATGTTGGAATCTTTTACTTCACCCATTTCATGCTCCCCAAATGCAGACGTTATTTGAATTGACCCTCTATTATCAATGCTTTGTCCTTCGACAACATCTGGTCTTACCACGGGCATCTGGGCACCTGTGTCTATGACAGCATTCACCATTTCTTGCTCACCCTTGACCTTGACGTAAACAACCCTTAAATCGTCCATTCCCTTTTCTTCCTTGATAGGAGTAGTTACTGGTATCGTAGCTTCAGCCATCAACACAGCAGGAGACGTTTCCCTCACATGTTCCTCGGCCCTCCCGATACTAATTCGGTAATTTGAAGATGTCTTCTTACGATCTTCTGCACAACTCGTCCGCTTGACATTCGACCGAATACTTTCGATCTCTAACCGCAGTTCATTCAATTCTGATTCCCAGCGCAGCTGCTGGATTGCGTGCTGCCTGGCGATTTTTTCCTCTGTTTCCCTTTCAACGCGTTCCTCTGAAATAACGGATAACTGAGCTCTAACGAACTCCTCTTCGTAATCTTTGCTACCGATTATGATATTCTTTAAATCTATAATCGTCATTTTATCTGATACCTTTTGACCTAACTCCTCAGCCAACAAAACTAAATCCTGCTTTTTAGCTTTCTCCAAAAATGCCATTTGAAATTTTTCTTTTTCCAATATACCGCAACTAAACAAATAATAAAATGAAAATAACACCCGAAAGGGATTGCCAAAAATTAAACACCAAAAATATATCTTTGTTTACAATAAGCATCCGTTACACTAACACAACGCTCAATGAATTAGGAGGAATTCCAGAATAATGTATTATATATTTCGCAATATACCAAGTGTACTTAAATAACTAATAAAATAATCACTTAAAATATTACTGATACACAATAATCACTTAAAATATTACCGATAAGCACAACTTAATATATTCCTGGCTGGAATAATGGAACCCTACAAAATATTTTGGTAGTTTTATCTCCAATTTAAACTGATATTTTTTTTCACATTAATCAAAAAATACTATGCGTACATAAGCACAAAATAATTTCATTGACATGAAATAAGTATTATTCTTTAGCATTAATTTTTCAATGAACTCAATTGCTATTCACTGACGTGAACTCATTATTGTGCATTACAAAAATAAATAAATACAATATCATGAAAAAAACATACAATCTTTCTATATTAATTTTCGATTACACAATTTGTTTCAAATAACTCGTATATTTTACCGATTTACATTGCTTAATGCATCAAAATACGAATACAATTAACCAATTATACGTATTAAACAACTTGGAATATACAGCTTAATGAGTTTTCCAAAACTCTCATAAAATACAATAAGTAATTCGGGTAGTTACTTATCAGCAACAATCTTATATAAAATGTATTAAAAAAATGTTAAATACACATATAAATCGCGAACTGATGTTCGAACTATATCTGTCCGAGTGTAACATAAATATTCTGAATGCAGGAATAACTGAATTTAGAACTGATGTTCTAACCCTTACTAGCAAAAATAATAAATTATACACTGATGTATAATAATTTTAATTTGAACTGGCGTTCAAAATTTCATAACTGCATGGATATGCAATAAAATATACTGAGAGAATGAATGATTTTGAAGCTTTCCTTAATTTATAGAACTGATGTTCTAAAACTTACTTTCCATTGATATGGAACAAGAAATAATAAAAAAATATACTGATATATAATAACTGAAATTTGAACTGGCGTTCAAAATTTTATAACTGCATGGATATGCAATAAAATAATATACTGAGAGAATTAATGATTTTTGAAGCTTCTTAATTTTTAGAACAGATGTTCTAAAACTTACTTTCCATTGATATGGAACAAGAATAATAAAATATATACTGATGTATATAATAATTCAAAATTGAACTGGCGTTCAACAAGTTACAACTGCATGGATATGCAGAGCAAAAAAAAACCCGTACACTGACGTATACAAAAATAAAATCAAAATTCTCTCTTAAAAAAATGGATGTTAAACAGTATAATTTTAAAATTTTCTCTCGTCTTACATTACAGGGAGTTGCAAGCAAAAACTCTTACCTGATTCATTTCCACGCGGGAATCCAGAAAACTCGAAATTTCTGGCTCTAACGTTCTTCCTGTGGGGTTTGCCACTAAGGCTTGATCACTATCGGCTGCGCAACTAAAGTTTGAGTCTAATCAATGGGCACGGAAACAAATTAAGAACATGGTGTCTAAATTTTAAATATTAAGGTTTATTTTAAAGAAAAAAACATTTAAAGAAAGACAGTCAGTATACAGTTAGCAAACCCT
Organism: Trichonephila clavipes; assembly: GCA_019973935.1. Classification (NCBI taxonomy): domain Eukaryota; kingdom Metazoa; phylum Arthropoda; class Arachnida; order Araneae; family Nephilidae; genus Trichonephila; species Trichonephila clavipes. The sequence goes on from BMAU01001019.1 coordinate 832,687, forward strand.
CGGACATGACTTCACTCCGTCGTACCCAAAGACCAAATGATAAAACTTCACATTCCACATTCCAAGGGGGGGGGGAACTACCCATCCCTTTAGCAGGTATTAATGGACCTTACTCCTACACATACTAAGCAAAACAAAAACTTTCTTAAATGTTACTCTGATACGGGTCAGAAACTCTATGAGCTTGGAATAATGGAGCTCTATCAGAAAAAATGGCAACAAGTAATCAAACAGAATGAAAGAAATTTGACCGAGATTAAAGCTTGTTTTTAGTATAGAAACACTTTACACTTAAAAATCGAAATTACTTTCTTACCAATATAATTAAATTCAGTCAAATAACGGTAAAAGAAAAATATACTTATGAAAAAATACGAGAACATGAAATTATTTTAAAAAAAGTTGTCGCAACCCACAGTTTGCAAGTGTAAGAGGGTTCGGGGAAAAACAGAGATGACTTTAAAAATAATTACTTTTATTTTAGATCTAAATCTTTTAGGAACAATTCACAAATTATTCCTTAACTTTAGATGCAACCTTACTTTAAACACATAATGTTATCCAAAGTGACACATCTTCATAGAGTTGCTCATAATTCCCTAGACAACTCCGTATTGAACAGTGACAGATTAGCACAAATTAAATTCTATTTTCCTTCCACAATACTAAATGGATGCTAAGATGAATATTAACTTCAACACTCACGACTTCCTTGTCACAAATCACTTTCTACTATTGGCTTATCCCACGATTAACCTGGGACATCCACTGCCCCTGTACGTCTTGCTGGTGGACGAAGAAAAAGTCTAAAGTTTTATGGCAACGCTAAAACAATAGTCTTCACCCGAGCACATTCTCGAGAGGATCTTTATACTTCTGGGGCTCGATTTCATCAGAATCAACGGACTTATTTATCTTGTCTGATTTCGTCAGATTTTCTAGGATTAGTAACAACAACAGAAATAACCAGGCTTTAAACAGCATTTACATTAGAATTAAATTGTCATTTCTATGGAAAGCGGTTTTATAAACTAATAGTAAAAAATAGGTTCCCCAAGAAGATTAGAAGTCCCACGGGTAGAACGCGTCACAAAGTCAAAAGTAAAATCTAATGTAGTAGCCTTTTTCCCCTGGTTCTCTTTAGTGCTGTACACTAAGCAGCCATTCCATCAACATCTCGCTACATCACTTTTTGCCAAAGGTGATTCTTCTTGCAATGGATGCTACCATACCGATACGTTGTTCGTAAGATATGCCCAAAGAAGAACTCTTTCTAATAGTGTACGATGGGGAATTTCACTTTTATCCCACAACCTACGGCTGAAAACTTGTGGTACCATTTTGAAAATTGCACTCATGAAATAAAAGGGTGCTAACCGAAACTACAATTGTTTGCTGGAAGGAAGAGCTCAAAACTATCGTCAACTCAATAAAACATTGCTGTGAAGTTGAAGTAAAAATACTGGCCACATAACTAAGTACTCATAACTCACTGCTATCATCAGTAACTGATGTGTATCGATAGTCATTGCAGCTTAAATTCTTTCATGTTGCAGATATTTGAAACTTGATTTCAATATTGAATTCAGTATTCAATGCTCTTAAAATGATGTGTACAACTTTGGATTTTGTGAAACGCAACATTTTCTGTAAGCATACAAAATTTAAAAAACATAAAAATTTCCAGAAGTGTCCACAATTTATATATATATATATTTATATCTTTATATATATAAATCTTCTGTGCATGTCACTAAACTCCTCCTAAACGGCTGGACCGATTTTGATGAAATTTTTTGTGTGGGTTCAAGGGGATTCAAAAATAGTTTAGATTCACAATTCTGTACGATATCGCACACACACACACACAATTAGTTAAAAAGATTTTAATTAAAAACATTAGAAACATTCAACTCAATATTCACCTGCATTGTTGTAACAACGTTATTGTTATAAAAGTGACGTAAGTTGGCGTCGAAAATCGATTTTCAGCCAAACCGGGTCTTCATTGTTACAAAAATGCAGACGATTCACGCTTTTTAGCGTTTTTAATTAATATCTTTTTAAATAATCTTTATATATGCAATTCTTCTGCGTGTGTGTATGAAACTGAATTCCTCCTAAACGGATGGACCAATTTTGATGATATTTTTTGTGTAGGTTCAAGTGCCTTCGAGAATGGTTTAGATTCACAATTTGGTCCAATATCACAATTAGTTAAAAAGATATTAATTAAAAACCTTAAAACGCATAATTTATTTACCCTTGTGTGTTGCTTATTCTGCTAATGCGCAAGAAGGAAAGAAAAAGAAGGAAGAGAGGAAAATTTTCTCATATGTTCGACGTTTTTAAAATTGTAATCTAAATTTTCTATCAAAATTAGACAAAAAAAATTACAGAAGAAGAACGATTACTCATATCGCCACGATACGGCATATATCTGTATATATAACTAGCTGGTATACCCGTTCTTCGCACGGGTGAACTGAAAAATTAAACAACACAGATTGAAGGAAAAAGAAGTTTTTAATGAGTTAATTTTATGTGAATTGCAAATTAAACAAAAAAAGCTTTTTGCATATCTCAGCTAAACAAAAAAAAAAAAAAAAAAGAAAAAAAAAAAAAACACCTATGTTAAATTTTAAGTATATAGATCTAATAGCTGATAAAAAGGATTTTTTTTTATTTATAATTCCTCGTAACACTCTTGAGGGTCGATTTTTCAAAATACCTCCCTAAGCTAATCTCTGCTCACCAAAAATAGCACATTGCTAAAAGTTTTGCGTAATTAACGCTTAATAAGTAGTGTAAATAATTTATATCTGAAAGTGTAATACATTAATATTACTTTCTGTTGTATTTATTTTATGTTAAAATTGTAATATTCGCAAGCAACGCCATTTCTTAAATTATAATGACGATTCAATGAAAAACACAACGAAATGATAATGATAGAGTAAAGTTGGCAAATATCTAGCTACTTGCATAGCTTGAACTTTATTAGAGCTTTGTAAGACCCACCGTGTAAGGGGGCGATGCACGCTAATGCTTTATCTACCACATTATGATTTACTGCAGTTTTTTATGCAATATTTTTTTGGATCACTACATTGAAAATTAAGGGATATACATAAACAAAATACTCCACTTTGGAAAATTTAATCCGTTAGAGCTAATAAATTAAATAAAGATATTCCACTGTAAAATTAATTATATATACCGTTCACTTAAAATAAGTAGTCAAATCATTTTCTAAGGTCTTCATTAACATACAAAATCATAAGACACTTAAATTTTGACAAACTATTTTTTCCGCTAAAATACTGACCATGGAACCCGTGCTGCCATATATCTTGGAAGAGTGGATTTCAAAGAATATTCCTGCTAAGTATTGGTAGAATATTCCTTCTAAGTTGGTGTGGTGTGGTAGTTAGGAGAAGAGGGTCTCAGCTCAGGTGTCGTCCACGACTCTTGACCATGGTTCAAAATTAAGTGATCCGTTGCCAAAAGCCCTCGTGTAGCTCAACAGTGCGACATTAATATTCACTCACTCTCACACTCCAAAAAAAAAAAAGTACAGTAGTTATTGCGTTTTTAAGTATAAAAATAATTATATCTGCGTTTTCAATTAAAAGTATAGCGTTATAATTAACTACTAATCACAAACAAATTTTGAAAATTTGCCCAAATGATGCAGTGTGAAAGAGAAAGTTTATTTACTTTAATATCAGAACTGATGAAAGCATTTATTTGGAAAAAAGATCAATTTCTTACTACCAAATGTGCATAATAAAAATCATAAAAAAATCATTAAAATAAAGAGAGATTTATAACAACCTATCCCTTCAAAACTTAATTTTATTCTGAAATAAAAAAAATAGGCATTATGCTGATCAGTGGAATTAATTAGAAGCGAGCACCTTGCGTAGCCAAAACAAAAAAAAGTTCTTTCACAAACAAAAGATAGATATATACTGACGTGGGCTTTTTTGCAGCGGAAGCTTGAATTGCTCGCAGATGGATGAATTTTTTCCTACTTACTTGACAAATATCGTTATATTTTGGACACTTCATACAATATCTTTATAAATTATAGTCTATGCTATAAATTATAGCCTATGTGCTATTCTGATGTATAAGCTATATTACTGTAAGGTTTCATTAAAATCCATTCAGTTGTTTTTGCGTGAAAGAACCCACAAAGATACTCACAAACTTTCGCATTTATAATATATATTAGATTCTTCTGTGCGTGTCTATGTCACTAAACTCTTCCAAAACGATTCACATTTTGCCCCGATATCTCAATTAGCTAAAAAAGCGCTAATATTATGTAAGGGCGTGCGATTGTTCATAAAAAAAAATATGGGCAAAATTCTTAAGGGCACTATTTTGAGCGGCAAACTTCAAGGTGAAGTTGTACTCTTACCTCAGATCCCAATGATTCTTTCAGACTCACCTACCCATTCAAATGTTTGCAATTTCCAGTTTGCTTGGCATTTGCTTTGACCATTAATAAGTCACAAGGTCAAAAAATGACAATTTGTGGTTTAGATTTAGAAAACCCTTGTTTTTCGCACGGCCAATTATATGTTGCATGTCCGAGGTTTCGTAAACCATCCCATTTGTTTGTTTATATTCCTCAAGGATTAACCAAAAACTTTGTACATTCAATAGCATTACGATAAATTTATTTTTTGTGCATTAAAAAAGTATACCTGTTATGAGAATAGCTCGAGTTTTATCTTTTTTACCCTTTAATTAAAACAAGTTTTAAGTTTCTATTCAGAATAGGTTTTATATTCAACTTAGTTCATAGCAAATACATACTCTCACGCAATCGATAGGTCGAATTGTGGTAACTGTACATGTGATGATGTCAGGTATTGTAATAAATTTCTTTGTAAAAAATTTCTATCAAAACGATCCAGATTGTAACAACTTATTCAAAAAAAAAATTTCGGATTTAAGACGTATGCACAGGACAACGTCTGTCGGGACCGCTAATATATATATATATATATATATATATATATATATATATATATATATATATATATATATATATATATATATATATATATAAAATCAATATAAAAGAATTTTTTCAATATATAATCATATACATATACATACAGATATATAAATTTATACATATATATACATATACACAAATACATAAACAAAAATATAAAAATAGACATATAGTTATATACCTAAGATAACTAAAAGTAGGAAGGAGGCACATAGTATAAAGACAAATTCCTGGCCTTAGGAACCAGGATTGCAGGTTTAAACAAATTTTGCGGCGCCAACCTTCACCTGTAATTTGTCATACTATGTACCAAGAGGAAAGGAAAGAGTTATATATGTAGAATTTAAATATTAAAAAATCCTTAAACTAAATAACATAGGAACATAAACATAACCTACTAAATTGGAGTTAAAACGATGGCCAAGAGTGCAGTAATGTGTTCCCGCCAAATAAGGAGAGCAGAACCACATAAAGTTAATTGCGATACGATATACGATAATAAGAAATATATATATTGTTACGAATTTAGTCTTATTCTAATTGTTTCTACTCATTTGTGTTCATTTTTACAGTTTAATTTGTCGTATCTAATGTGATTTTAACCCTGTTTACCTGTAATATCATTTCCACTGCATTGCACGGCCCCCATGCTTTAACATTGGTTTAAATGGTAAACTCGCCAAATATTGCAGCTAGCGCCAAGTTGGCGACGGATTTGGCGACTTAATTTTTGGCGCCAAATTTGGCGATATATCGCCAAATGTGGCGATATGTCGCCAAATGTGGGCGATAAGCTTGGCGACCATGGCAACCATGCTCCTAATAACCCTGTCTGGCAACCCTATCGCGGTATTGTAACCCTATTGTATTGAATGTATTACTGTATTGAGCTTTTCTCGTACGCTCCGGATTTTGCTAGACCTTTCTATTTCTCGATTATTCTGGCAAGTGCCAGAGGTTTCTGACCGAAAGGTATAAAAGGGCCCGGGCCGGCTAGTCAGTTAGTCAGATCTCAGCTTTCATGCAAGTGATACCTCTCTGCTTGAGAGAGAGAGACGATTGCATAGTGCGTGTGTTATTGCTTTTATTGAGTTATTATTTTTGTGCTGAGTGTTTACTATTGTTTTTGTTAGTGTATTGCATCTGTGTTATCAGTATTTTCATCGATTGTACGTGACTTTCTCGAACTGTTCTACAATTTGTGGAGGACTGTTTTGGCAAAGAATAAAATTGTTTTGGATCCCGCTCTTCGGCTTCAATCATTTCGAACCCCCGAAAACGCAACAATTGGTGTCAGAAGTGGGATTGAATGCCAACAACAAGAGCGATGGAGGCCCAGTTCCAGACTCTTCTAGAAAAATTGGCTGAAATGAAATCGGACTTGACCAGCATGAATGCCAATATGGGCGAAATGAAATCGGAGTTGACCGCCAGCATGAATGCCAATATGGACGAGTTGAATAACAAACTGACCGCGAACAAGGAAGAGTTGAAAAGTGATTTGAAGGGCATTGGCGACAAATTGACGACTATGGACAAGAAATTTGAAGAAATGGAAGGAAGAATCGAGTCGGTGGAAAATAAATTCGAAAACAAATTTGTGGATATAGAGAACAAATTTGAAAATAAATTCGAAGATATGGAGAGCAAACTAGAGAAATTGAAGCAGAAAGTCATGACTGGTCAAGGGGATGAATTTAAGTTTCAAGCTCCTTATTCCAAGCCTTCCATCAAGCTTTCTACATATGACGGAAAGTCCTCTTGGCAGGTGTATAAGACCCAATTCTCCATAGTGGCGGATGCAAACCAGTGGGACTCCCAGACCAAGGCCTGCCAGTTAGCTGCTTCTCTTCGAGCCGACGCTGCTGACATTTTGCAAACTTTGCCGGAAACACAGCGGCTGGATATCGACGCTCTCGTTAATGCTCTGGAGTTACGCTTCGGAGAGAAATGTGTGAAGGATTACAGCAGACTCCAGCTGAAGTCACGGCAGCAGAAAGTGTCCGAAACTCTCCAAGAACTGGCGACGGACGTCGAGAGGCTTTCTCACTTGGCGTTTTCTGACTGTCCGACTGAAGTAAGAGAAGTCCTGGCGCTGCAACACTTCATCGACGGGGTGCGTGATCCGGAAATCCAGAAAGCTCTCCGAATGGCGGATCTCAAGGACTTAAAGGGGGCCCTAGTGTTTGCTATGAAATTCGAGGCAGCCCAGCAAGCAACACGAAAGGACAGACACCCCATACGAGCCGTCAACGAATCGGACACGTCGAACTCAAGTGTGGAGCGGTTAGAGCGACAGATGAGAAGCTTCTTGAATAGAGTTGAGTCTTTGATGTCCCAGAAAGCAGACGGGAAGAAGACCCTTAAATGCTGGACCTGCGGTCGAGAAGGGCATCTGCAGAGAAGCTGCCGCGCACGCCAAGGCGCTGAAACTAATAGCGCCTCCCAGAAGGAGGTGTCGGAAAACTAATTAATGGCCATCTCGTGGGGCGGAGGTTGCCAGATTTTGGAGAGCCCCACTTTCAAGTGTGTCAAATTTCGACAAAGAGTACCGGTGAGAATGGAATTTTTATAATGGGACATGTTAACGAGCTTCCCTGCAACATGATCATCGATACAGGAGCCAATGTGTCTATCATTCGGAACGATCTGGCTCAAAAATTAAAGAGAAACTTATCTGGACCCCACCCCGCGTGGTGCTACAGACCGTGACGGGGAAAAGATTGATATTCACGGAAAATTAAAAGTCAAGATCAAGTTTGGAGACGCTACCTACCAACATGCTGTGTATGTCGCAGATATTGCAGACCCTTTCATTCTTGGACTGGACTTTCTAAAGGAGCATGGTTTCACTCTAGACTTCAACAAGAACGAATTACGTTCCATACACGAAGAAGTCACTATATTCAAAATTGAACACAGGTCAGAATCTATTCGACAGGTAACCGCTAACGAGAACATTACCATTCCCCAAGGACTGAAATCATAGTACCTGGATACATCGGTAACGATGTGAGTTTCAACTCTGGCCTAATTGGATCTGCGGAAAATAAAGCGAATGGATTGCTAATAGCTTCGACGCTAGTGGACCTTTCCAGAAAAACTATCCCGGTAAGAATTTGCAACGTAACTGAAAACCTAGAGTGTTCCAGAAAGGTGAAGTGTTGGCAACCTGCAGTCCAGTAACGTGTGTCTGCAAAAGTTCGAGCTTGCTCCTATCCAACTCGCCTCAACAGTTGACTCCCGACCTTCTAGAAAATGCTGAATTGGCCCCCGAACAGAAAAGCTCCGCAGAAAGACTGTTCCAAGAATTTGAAGACGTGTTTTCTAGAAACAGTAGCGATATTGGCCATACTACAGTGACACAACACAGAATTGATACAGCAGACCATCCGCCGATTAAACAGCACCCAAGACGCTTGCCGTTTGCTAAACAGGAAGAGGTCGAAACACTACTACGAGAGATGCAGGAAAATGACATCATAGAACCGTCTTCGAGTCCGTGGGCATCTCCAATCGTCTTGGTTCGTAAGAAAGATGGCTCCACAAGATTTTGCGTGGACTATCGAAAACTTAACGACGTCACTAAGAAGGATAGCTACCCTCTTCCAAGGATAGATGACACCCTGGATACCCTTTCCGGTCATAAATGGTTCTCGACTTTAGATTTAAAGAGCGGATACTGGCAAGTGGAGATCCATCCCGAAGATAGAGAAAAACAGCATTCACTTCCGGCCAAGGACTATGGCAGTTCAAAGTCATGCCGTTCGGGCTCTGCAATGCGCCAGCTACTTTCGAGCGCCTGATGGAGACCGTGCTAAAGGGTCTGACTTTTGAAGCTTGCCTTATTTACCTGGATGACGTCATAATAGGAGGGCGTACGTTTGAAGAACATCTTCAAAATATCCGGAAGGTGTTATCAAAATTAAGCGACGCTAACTTGAAGCTAAACCCTTCGAAATGCAAGTTCTTCCAGAAAGAAGTCAATTATCTGGGACACATCATCTCTGCAGAAGGTGTTCGTACGGACCCCGAAAAAGTGTCCGCCGTAAAGAATTGGAAACGCCCTGAAAACCTCCGTGAGCTGCGAAGCTTCCTGGGACTATGTACTTATTACCGAAAGTTTGTGAAAGGGTTCTCTAACATCGCAAGACCCTTGCACAAGCTAACAGAAAGTAAACAAAAGTTTCAGTGGACAAAAGAATGTGAAGATTCCTTCCTCCAGCTTAAAGAAGCTTTGACGTCTTCACCGATCTTAATATATCCACAACCGGACAAGCCATTTATCTTGGACACTGATGCCAGTAATGAGAGTGTCGGAGCAGTATTATCTCAGGAAATAGATGGCCAGGAACGAGTCGTAGCTTATTGGAGTAAGTGTTTATCGAAACCGGAAAGAAATTATTGTGTCACTCGAAAAGAGCTACTGGCTATTGTGAAAGCCATCGAGCATTTCCATCACTATCTCTATGGCCAAAAATTTCTTCTACGTACCGATCATGCCTCTTTAACCTGGCTAATGAATTTTAGAAATACTGAAGGCCAGGTAGCCAGATGGATACAACGGCTCAACGAGTATTACTTTGACATCAGACATCGTAAAGGCTCCTCGCATGGAAATGCTGATGCCCTTTCAAGAAGACCATGCCCAGAAAATTGTCGTCATTGTTCCAGAGTAGAGACCAAATATGACTATGCTATACGCCAGATAACAACTTCAACAGCGACGCCACCCGATCCCTGGAGTGACGAGAAAGTTCGAGAAGACCAGATGGCGGATCCTGATATTAAACCCCTTATAGAGTTTATGGAATCTTCCAGCAATAAACCAAGTTGGCAGGACATGTCGGCTTATAGTCCTACAACTAAGCAGTATTGGGCCCTCTGGAATTCTCTACATCTCAGGAATGGTGTTCTATACCGAAAATTCGAATCAGAGGATGGAAAGACATTCAGGTGGCAATTAGTACTTCCTCGATCTCGTATCCCAGAGGTACTCAAAGAATTGCATGGCAGCCCAACAGGAGGTCATTTCGGCGTCATGAAAACTTTGCACCGAGTTCGAGAGCGATTCTTCTGGGGTAAAGTGAGAGCTGACGTGGAACAGTGGTGCAAGTCCTGTGATGCCTGTTCAGCTCGGAAGGGGCCAAAGATACGTAGCCGAGGGAAGCTACATCGCTACAATGTTGGAGCACCCTTCGAACGTATCGCTTTCGATATCCTGGGACCTCTGCCAAGGACTGCGTCTGGTAATAAGTACCTACTTGTTGTCATTGACTTCTTCACGAAATGGCCCGAAGTGTACCCCATTCCGGATCAGGAAGCCCCCACCGTAGCGGAGGCTGTAGTGCAGCACTGGATATCGAGATATGGGGTACCTCTTCAACTTCATTCCGATCAGGGAAGAAATTTCGTCTCTGCGGTATTGAAGGGGTCTGTGAACTACTCGGAATTGACAAGACCAAGACCACACCTTTGCACCCACAGTCAGATGGCATGGTGGAGAGGTTTAATCGTACCATCCTGAATAACCTCTCACTGATGGTCTCCAAGAACCAACAAGACTGGGACCAGAAAGTTCCTCTCTTTCTGCTAGCGTACCGCAGCGCCGTTCACGAGACTACCGGATATTCACCATCCCAGATGCTTTTTGGCCGGGATCTTCGTCTCCCTTGTGACCTGCTGTTTGGTCGCCCTCCGGATACACCTTCATCGCCTGAGGAGTACGTGCAGAATCTCCAGGCACGTTTTGAAGATGTACACAATTTGGCTCGAGAACGAATCAACCTGAGGACTGAGAAAATGAAGACTCGGTACGACACAAAAGCCACAGGACATCAATTCAAGGAAGGTGACAAGGTGTGGTTCTACAACCCGACTCGACGCAAAGGACTTTCTCCTAAGCTACAATCGCATTGGGACGGTCCTTATACAATTTTAAAGATAATAAACGACGTCGTAATCCGGATCGGTAAGTCAACGAATTCGAAGCCTAGAGTCGTTCATTACGACAGGCTTGCTCCATATTATGGCCATAATTCTTAGTGTGTCAATAATCGTGTAATTTATTTTGACCATGGTCTTGTATAAATAAGTTAGTGTGTAAATAATCTTGTAAATAATTTTGTTTATTGTTTTGTAAGTGTTTATTTTGTACTATGCATTAGGTGTTTATTTTGTACTATGTATTACATGTTATTATTGCATATTCATTTAGTTGTTTTTAATCAATTGCTTTATTATTATGTTAACGTTTGATGAAGGGTTGTACTGCCCGGGACGTGCAGTTTTTGAGAGGGGGGCAATGTTACGAATTTAGTCTTATTCTAATTGTTTCTACTCATTTGTGTTCATTTTTACAGTTTAATTTGTCGTATCTAATGTGATTTTAACCCTGTTTACCTGTAATATCATTTCCACTGCATTGCACGGCCCCCATGCTTTAACATTGGTTTAAATGGTAAACTCGCCAAATATTGCAGCTAGCGCCAAGTTGGCGACGGATTTGGCGACTTAATTTTTGGCGCCAAATTTGGCGATATATCGCCAAATGTGGCGATATGTCGCCAAATGTGGGCGATAAGCTTGGCGACCATGGCAACCATGCTCCTAATAACCCTGTCTGGCAACCCTATCGCGGTATTGTAACCCTATTGTATTGAATGTATTACTGTATTGAGCTTTTCTCGTACGCTCCGGATTTTGCTAGACCTTTCTATTTCTCGATTATTCTGGCAAGTGCAAGAGGTTTCTGACCGAAAGGTATAAAAGGGCCCGGGCCGGCTAGTCAGTTAGTCAGATCTCAGCTTTGATACCTCTCTGCTTGAGAGAGAGACGATTGCATAGTGCGTGTGTTATTGCTTTTATTGAGTTATTATTTTTGTGCTGAGTGTTTACTATTGTTTTTGTTAGTGTATTGCATCTGTGTTATCAGTATTTTCATCGATTGTACGTGACTTTCTCGAACTGTTCTACAATTTGTGGAGGACTGTTTTGGCAAAGAATAAAATTGTTTTGGATCCCGCTCTTCGGCTTCAATCATTTCGAACCCCCGAAAACGCAACAATATATATATACAGTCAGGTCTCTTTTTATGCGGATTGTTTTTATGCGATTTTGAAGTTGTGTGGTTTGGATTTCAAACATTTGCGATTTGTATTCCAAACATTTCTAGATTTTTGTTATTATTATTATTTTTTATACTGAGACGTAGATCGTAGTATTCCGAGAATTTCTGTATTCTTTTAGTGCTTACGTCTGCGGCTCGGCTGCGACAGTCTTAGATTCGCATTCGTTTTTTCAGTAGTATAACGATACGATATCATTATTCCGAAATTATATTTTCTCTTAGCGGTGCCTGGTTCATTTTTATAAAAGTTTCACTTTAATAATTGGCGAATTTAAGTTGCGATATAATAAGCAGCAAATTTTGATTTCTGGATTTAAAGTGAGTGTCGTAAAGTTTTATTTTTCATTAGAAAATCGTAAGTGTAATTTTTTAAAATTTCTTTTCTAAGATTTTATTTGGCCCAATGGAGAAAAAAACCCATCAAAGACATTCAATTTCGTTGGAAACGAAACTTGCAATTTTAGATCGCTTAGGAAAAGGAGAAGGATCTACGGCTATTGAAAAACATTTTAATTTAGGCGAATCTACTGTCAGAGCAATTAAAAAGAATGAAGCTGCAATAAGAAAGTCGGTCATTTCTGGTACAAGATTAAGCACCAAATTTGCATCGTACACAAGGGATGTATTATTAGAAAGAACGGAAAGAGCCATCGCAATTTGGATTGCGGAACAAGTTCAAAGAAGGATTCCTGTAAGTGGTTGTTTAATCCAAGAAAAAGCTCTTCAGTTTTATAAGTCAATGAAACAGTCAGAACCATGAACTTCCACCTCCCAAGCTGGAAAAGAATTTTCTGCTAGCAAAGGATGGCTAACCGGGTCTTAAAAAGAAATACACTTCATAATATTAAGATAACAGGGGAGAGTGCGACAGCAGATGAAGGAGCAGCAAAAATATTTCCAGAGGAGCTAGCGAAAATTATTGAAGATGGGGACTATTCTGCCGATCAACTATTTAAAGCTGATGAAACAGGACTTTATTGGAAAAAATTGCTTAACCGTACTTACATCGCAAAGGATGAAAAAACTGCAAGTGGACATAAAGCAAGTAAAGATCGAGTCACCTTATTACTTTGTAGCAATGCATCAAAAGATCGGATAATGAAACCTCTCTTAATAAATTAATCTCTTAGACCACACGCGCCCTTAAAGGTAAAGATTTAAAAGAACTGCCCATGCATTGGATGGTTAACTCGAAAGCCTGGATGACAACAGCTATTTTTACAGAATGGTTCAATAATTGTTTCGTACCAGAAGTGGAAGCCTATATGAAGGAAAAATCTCTCGATTTTAAAGTTTCATTAATATGTAGTTGACAATGCAGCAAGTCATCCACAATTAGAACATCCAAATGTTCAACTAGTATTTCATCCGCCCAATACAACAAGCCTTATTCAGCCATTAGATAAAGGCATAATTGAAACTTTTAAAAAATATTATATTAAGACAACTTACAAATTCATCTTGAATAAACTAGAAAATGAGTCCTTAACAGTAAAAGATGTGTGGAAACAATTTTCTATTTTTGATTGTCTAATTCATGTTGCATCTGCTTCCGCTCAAATAAGACCTAGAACTTTAAATGCCTGTTGGAAAAAGATTTGGCCAGCATGTGTGACAGACAATACAACCACTCAAACATCGACACTATCAGATGAAATAATTAATTTGGCACATGAAATTGGAGGAGATGGTTTTAATACCTTCAGCTTCAGATGAATTGCTTGTGGATGATGCATTAAGTGACAATGATATTATTGATTTAACTTTAGATCTAACTGTAGACGGCGTCGTAGGTCTAGAAGGTGATAATGATGAGGAAGAAAAATCAACTCCCCTCACTGGAAAATTAATTCAAGAAGGTCTTCAACTTTGCAGTAAATTAGAAAATCATTTTCTTATTAAAGACCCCAATTCTGAACGAGCCTCTAAATTACAAAGTGAACTGCATGTCTGGATATCGTGAACTATATAAAAAAATAAAAGAATCATTATCGCAAAGTTTAATTACTGATTACATTGTCAGAAAAGGAAGAGCTACACAGAACGAGAATGAAGTTAGTGAAAATCCGTGGCCTTTACCGCAAATACCTATTGCAGAGACAGTCTCTTCTGATGATGAAGGTGATTTGGAACCACTTCGCAAACGGTGCAAACCATTATCAGATACCGATAATGATTAAAAATGTAAAACTATGTGTATTACTTTTCCATAAAATAAAATGAATTAAGGTTTGAATAAAAGTTTTTTTTTCTTTAGTTTTTGTATGAATTTCTTTCAGACATACGAAGTAATTTATCATGCAGCCTATTTCTTTTCATTTCTGCAATTTTTTTATGCGGTTTTAAGTTAATTTTATCTAGTTGTTTTGGTTTTATGCGATTTTAGAAAACTAAGGAACGTATCCCTACTTTCTCCATTCAAGTAATGTCTTTTTTAATGCGATTTTTTTATATGCGTTTTTCGGTAGAACGTATCTACCGCATAAAACGAGACCTGACTGTATATATATATATATATATATATATATATATATATATATATATATACTTTTAGAAATCATAAAAATAAAAATCATATAAAATTAGCGTAAAATATAAAAGAAACTCAAAAAAATATATATTAAAATTTTTTAAAAAAATAAGCATGTGGCGCCATCTATTTAATAATTGTAGGATAAATTAGATATTGTCTAAATTTAAAAAAACATTACAAAACATAAAAACAGTAAATAATTACAGTAATACAAATTGTATCATAAAAAACCATTATAAATATAATTACAAAGAAAGTTAGCAGGGTATCCACGTTCAATACAGTGATTAAAAAAATTTTTAAGATTTAAAAAAATATTAGCTTATCGCTAACTAATACATTATTGCGATAAATATAGTTAAAAATAATATTTTTATTTATAGATATTGACAAATTAGTATTACAGAAAGGCACTTTGAAGATATTAAAATTAAAGGCATCTCTTTTATCATAAATATTACTATGTAGTTTCAAATCCTTAATATACAGTGATACATCTAGGTAATTTGTTTTGATTGGATTATTATTAATTTTAACTAAGTTTAAGTAGGACGGATAAAAATTAATATATATATATATAGTATATATATATACTATATACATATATATATAGTATATATATACTATATATATGTATATATATATATCTAGAATATTATAAATGCGAAAGTTTGTGAGGATGTTTGGGAGACTTTACGCAAAAACAACTGAATGAATTTTAATGAAACTTTACAGTAATCTAGCTTATACATCAAAATAACACATAGGCTATAATTTATAGTATAGGCTATAATTTATAAGGATATTGTGAGAAGCGTCCAAAATATAAAGATATTTGTCAAGTAAGTAGGAAAAAATTCTGCCGTCTGCAAGCAATTCTGGGGTGCGCTGCAAAAAAGCCTTCGTCTGCATATATCTATCTTTTGTTTGTGAAAGAACTCTTTTTGTTTTGGCTACGCAAGGCACTCGCTTCTAATTAATTCCTGTAAACAGCATAATCCCTATTTTTTTATTTCATAATAAAACTAAGTTTTTAAGGGAGAGGTTGTTATAAATCCCTCTTTATTTTAATGTTTTTTTAATGATTTTATTATGCATATTTGGTAGTAAGAAATTGATCTTTTTTCAAAATAAATACTTTTATTGCTTCTGGTACTTACAGTAGATAAACTTTGTCTTTCACACTACATGATTTGGACATATTTCCATAGTTTGTTTGTGGTTAGTAGTTAATTATAACGCTAGAATTTTATTGAATAGGCGGAAATTGCATTTTTAAGTATAAAAACTACTGTACTGTATTTTTTGGAGGAAGTGAATATTAACGTCGCACTGTTCAGCTACACGAGGGCTTTTTGCAACGGACCACGTAATTTTGAACCATGGTCAAGTGACGTGGATGACACCTGAGCTGTTACCCCTTTCTCCTAACTACCACACCACACTAACTTAGAAGGAATATTCTACCAATACTTAGCAGGAATATACATTGAAATCCACTCTTCCAAGATATATGGCAGCACGAGTCTTATGATGAGTATTTTAGCGGGGAAGGCGAACTGTTTTGCAGCAGATATGCGTTTTCAGCGGATTGCAAAGATTTTTATTGTTGTCCCGAAAAAATAGTGTGCTTCAAAATTTAAGTGTCTTATGTTTTTGTATGTTAATGAAGATTTTAGAAAACGATTTGACTATTTATTTAAAGTGAACGGTGTATATAATTAATTTTACAGTGGGATATCTTTAATTAATTTATTATCTCTAACGGATTAAATTTCCCATAATTGGAGTATTTTGTTTACGTATATCCCTTAAATTTCAATGTAATGATCCAAAAAAAATATTGCAGGAAAAAAACTGTTGTAAATCATAATGCGATAGTTAAAGCATTAACGTGCATCCTTTCCCTACACGGGGGGGGTCTTACAAAGCTCTAATAAAGCTGAAGCTATGAAAGTAGCTAGACATTTGCCAATTTGACTATTGTTATCATTTCGCTGTGTTTTTCATTGAATCTCCATTATAGCCATTATAATTTAAAAAACGGCGTTGCTTGTGAATATTGCAATTTTAACATAAAATAAATACAACAGAAAGTAATATTAATGTATTATACTTTCAGATATAAATTTTTTACACTATTTTAAGCGTTCATTATGCAAAACTTTAACAATGTGTTACTTTTGCTGAGCAGAGATCAGCTTAGGTAGGTATTTTCAAAAATCGACCCTCAAGAGTGTTACGGGGAATTATAAACGAAAAAAAAATCCTTTTTATCAGCTATTAGATCTACATACTTAAAATTTAACAAAGGTGTTTTTCTTTCTTTCTTTTTTTTTTTCTTCTTTGTTTATCTGAGATATGCAAAAAGCGATTTTTGTTTAATTTGCAATTCACGTAAAATTAACTCATTAAAAACTTCTTTATTCTTCAATCTGTGTTGTTTAATTTTTCAGTTCACCCATGCGAAGAACGGGTATACCAGCTAGTATATATATATATATATATATATATATATATATATATATATATATATATATATATATATATATATAGTGTGATTAGCTACCAAACTGACAAACTTGCAGAGTGTGTAGGAGGTACAGAGATGACTCAGAATCACATTGGAATGCAGAGTCGCAAATGTCGTATTTGCGAACTATGGAGCAAAGAAGCAGAGAAAAAGAACAAAAACAGCAACACATTAGTGAGACATTTTACTGAAGCGTAGTACTAAAGCAGGTGTTTATGAAATGAAAACCTGAAGTCGTCTGGCAAACCTAGACAGCGTTCCTCACGTTCTGACAGATTCCTGGTATTTCACGTATCCTCCTGTCAGCTACAGATGTTCGAGCGATGAGGTCTTTAAGTGAAGGAACAGGCGTCTCGTACACCAAAAAGGACCAGTTAACTCGTCAAAGAAACATTTTCAAGTTTGTTTCTTTTCACACTGGCGCAGGTCGTGTGATGTGGAACATGCCTGCTCGGATAACGTTCTTGGTACAACCGCCGAGCGTCGTGTCCGTTTCTATCCACATCTCCATACACTATCAACATATCCGTAGTTCCTCGTTTGAAAATGAGTTCATTCTATTACTTCGGAAAAAGGATCGCAAATGACGATTTTTAGTAGAATTGGCGTTAATGAAACTTTCCGTTCAGTTTCATCTATCGTAATACTGCGTGGAGGAATCTTCCAGAACGTCAGAGGTTTCACGCAGCGTCATTGTCACACTTGCCAGGTGACTTCGAATCAAAATTTAAAACATCTGCTGTAATACAACCATTTCATAAAATACTTTCTAACCTATTAAAGTGTTGATGTTTTTGTTGTTTTTCTCTTTTTTGCACCCTAGCTTACATTTACGACATTTGCGACCCAGACTTTCTCCTATGTGACCGCCTTAACATCGAGCTCAGTCTGGTAGCGATTCCCCCTGTATATAGGTCATTTGTTTCTTTTTGTGATAATTATAATATACGAGGGATGTTCAATAAGCAATAAGACTAAAATTATAAAAAAAAGAATACTTTTAATCATCATCATTTACATGGTCTTTTCCAAAATAACTTCCGTGGCACGTAATGCATTTATCCAAACGTCCTATAGACTTCTTAAAAACTTGTAAAAGTCCGTTTTGTGAGAGCTTTATCAAAATCGCCTCTGCAGCCTTTACACATGCTTTGTTGCTTGCAAAACGTTTGCCGCGTAATGGTTTCTTAAATTGAGGAAACCACCAGAAATGATGTGGAGTTCTGTGAGGACTATATGGAGGGTGTGGTAAAATCTCTACGTTGTTCTGCTGTGAAACATTCAG
Organism: Trichonephila clavipes; assembly: GCA_019973935.1. Taxonomy (NCBI): domain Eukaryota; kingdom Metazoa; phylum Arthropoda; class Arachnida; order Araneae; family Nephilidae; genus Trichonephila; species Trichonephila clavipes. Next base: position 851,202 of record BMAU01001019.1, read on the forward strand.
TACACAACGAGCAATATATGGTCGGGCATTGCCATGGTGCAATAGGAAGCCATTTCGGAGTAATGGGCGTTTCCTTTTAACGTGCTGTATCATTGTTCGCAAGACATTCACGTAGTTCGAGCCGTTTACGGTAGTACTAGGTTCGACAGCGTGTTGTTACCCAATTCCTTCATAATCGAAAAAAATTATGATCATAACTTTATTAGCCAATTTCACAGTTTTTGCTTTCTTGGGAGTAGGTGAAGATGGATGTTTCCGTTCACTGTTTTGTTATTTTATGGTTGGATCCGTGATACAACCCAACTTTGTCTGCTGTGATGAAGCGTTTTAAGATATTTTTATCTTCCTGTTTCAGTCTTTAATCATATCATATCGTATCAAAAATTTCCGATGTTGATTTTTGCTTCCATTTCGACAACTGGCCGCGTCTCGTAGGCGCCCGCAAACACACTTCAGTTCGAGCACGTGGTACTGAAGAACATGTGTCTGTACACGCCATCTATCCCAGTAGCTTCCGTTAATATAGACAACAAACCTTTCTTATGCTTCAGAAATTAACATTCTGATGAGTGGTTTCGAGGCAGTAAAATTATTCTTATTCCTTATTGAACAGCCTACGTATATACAACTTACAATTTTTATTTATAATGAAGGAATAGTTATATTTAACTTTGTTCACTCTTACGTTAATAAATACCTTTACTGATGAAAAATTCATTTTCTATACTGAAAATTTGTATTCTTGGTTTCTATTACCTAGCTCTGCACGCATTGCCTTAAGAATCGAATTGTTTCAAATATTTCCTACTGTGCACCACCCTGGTGTATTGGTAGATTGGTTTGGTACGCCATAGCTTTCCCTGTTCTATAGGTTTGAGATTCGGTTACTGTGGGCAGCCATCTTAACCAAGAGAAGTCTGCATCATGTTCTTCAAACTAATACCAATACTATGCCAGACGCATATTGAAAGTATCCTCTTTTGGGATACACTATGAGCATTACTTGGTTAGCAATGGCGTGTAGTTTGATGTTTTAGTCAGGCAAATGAAATCAAAGGGCATCTCATCGTCTCCACCAGTTACAAGTGTGGTACCCAATGCATTTAGGGCCGATGTTTTCGCGCTGTTCAAACCAATAACTTGCCCATCACCATGATGTGACTTATGGCGAAATTCATTAGACTATGTGAATTTTTTAATAATAGTCTCCCCATCAACCTTGAGGGAATTTGACTGCAAATAACAGACACTCCCCTCAGAGACATTTCGAAATCTGCTGCACTGTTTTTTTAATTTTACAAATCGGAAGACCACCCGACCTTTAACCACAGTTGTTTATGAACATTTTAAAGATACGTGAATCTAAGCTCTTTCCATCATTGTCGTGGTAACTCCACCTCATGTTGGCAGAGTTGGAAGTCACTCTCATTAACCAGATACTGGGGGATCGGAACGCTGTAGCGATTGAGAGGTCTGCTAATCACCCTCGAAAGCATACAAACAGATAGTCAATTTAGACTCTTTCACCCGTTAAACCTGATTAAGCGACATGTTAAAAAGCCAAGCAACTAACAATAAATAATGGGTACTTATCTTCAAACAGAGGCAACCTCAAAATCTCGCCCACTAGAAACCTTCTAATAACTTCCAATAGCGGAACGATTATAATTCCTGACTCCCAATTCAAGAATAAACTACCACAATTCAAGCAAGTACTAGCGTGGTTTCTGGTCCCCATAAATCAATTCTCTACCTCCATGACTATTCAGTACAGACGTCCATTTGTGGAGTTGCTTTATCTCAAAGTGCCTATTTGGCGGATGGAAGAAAACTCGAGCTCGCGCGGTTGTTATACATTTTACAAAAACGGTGGTTTCACTAATAATTCTTCCTTTAAGCTCTTTCTTTTATCCCTTATAGAAAATACCTTTTTATCCATTACCTTACAAGCAATTTACCTGTACAAAAGTCTTGTGAGAGCAGCCTTTTAAAAAAATATTAGCTATTGTGATGCAATTGCCTATTTGCATAAATGATCAGGTGACTGTTTTATTAACATTACACCCTAAAGCAACAGGGGTGCTATTGGCGACGGATTTCGTCATTTTGGACCTCGGTCAAGCGACGAGGATGATACCTCCAGCTGCCACACTGCGACTTCGAGCCTCCACATATTTAAAGTACATGACGGGTCTTCCGCGACATCAGAATTCGAGCCACGATTTCGCGAGACTATGACCTTGGGGGTTACCGCGGTCCAAAATCAGGTCAATATAAAATGTCTGCTCAGTATATACAATGTATTGTAAGGAGCATGCACATGTGTAAATATCGAGTTACTCTCATGGCAACGCATGCAGTGTATTTTTAAGTTCTGAGAGTAAGCACAGGAAATTTAGTGCTTTGGAATGAATTGAATTTTTCATTTTCTTGATAACATAAGTGACAACGCTTCTTGTTCATAATAAAATATTGAACAAGAACCCAATGAAAATGAACGGAGACATACGCAGTAAACATTTGACTGCCGTGGGTCATTCTATCTGCTATAAAAAATCTATTTTAAAATGTAAAAATGTTTTTCATGTATCCTTATTTGCTTGTTTTTATAGCTTGCATGAAAGGAAGTGGAAGCTGTCTTGCTTGCAGAGCTATTTCTCCCTATGTAAGTATTCCTTTTTTTTTCAATTCCTACTTTTTGTTCACACTCTCCCTATATATAGTTATTTATATATCATTTTCAAATTTTCAATCGATAATAAAATACTTATTATTCATCTACTGAATACATATTTTAAGCTTGTAGTGGATGACACTTGATGTTAATACATTTTTACGAATATTAATTCATTAATTCTATTTAACACAGTAACAAACAGAAATAATAGCGAAACACCCTATATATCCAGGAAAATCGCTCATTTTGTCCCTGTAGCGCAATGGAGAGCGCGTTGGACTTCTCATCAAAACCCCACCTAAGATGGCCTAATTTTTGAGAATGGGATTTCTTTTTACTAGACCATTTTATTGCAATAATTAAATTTAATTAATGAAGAAATAGTAACAAACAAACACAAAGAAAATAGTTCAACACAGTAAAGTTTGATTCTAATCAATGGGCACGGAAACAAATTAAAAAAAAACCTGGCATTTAAATTTTAAAAATTAAGGTTTATTAAAAAACATTTAAAGAAAACAGTTATTATACAGTTAGCAACACTCGGACATGACTTCACTCCGTCGTACCCAAAGACCGAATTCCTGCCACTTGCCATTCTACATTCCAAGGGGGAGGGGAAACTACCCATTCCCCTTAGCTGGTGTCAATGGGCCTTCCCACTCCTACACCTCCCCTTAAAAGCTCATCCGTCATTCCAGGACGATGAAGCTGAAAAGAAACTATAAAAAAAAAACACATGCACACATACATGGCAAGAAACAAGATAACGAGAGAAATTTTTTTTTTTTTTCAGGTATCATGTAAAAAAAAGAGCTTTTGCTAATACAACTCCCAAGAAATAGATTTACAAATCACATTAATATGCTAGAAAATTAATATCCGTACAAGTTTTAACACAAAAAATACTCAAAAAAAAAAAAAAAATATTAAAATATAAAAAAGAAGTTACCAAAAAATATATCATAAAATCTAAAATAATTATACGACATGTACTAGCAAAGCATATTTAGAAGCCAAAGTTTTAATCTTTAGAAATTTCCAGAAATTATGGTACTGAAAACGTTAAGTACATATATAATCATTGGCATAAATCTTATCTATTTAACAGGAGCAAGCAACCTGAATAATTCATTACTTTTACATGCTTAAACCTTCAGCCAAACGTTAATTCTTTTATTGTACCAGGTTTAAACATTTTAAAAAATTCTCTTTCTCTTTTCTTCCAATTTCTATGTAAAAATGAAAGCAAGAAAATCCTTTTCAGTCCCAAGAGTGACAAAAACAATCAACGCATGTTATTGTCCATAAAATATCCTCGCGAACCTTAAGTATTTTCAATCCTGCCTTCAACTCCAAATTAACAATTCCTGTTATTGGATCACGACAACATTGCACCTGGGTTGAGTCAATAAAATTAGGAATACATTCCTTACGGGGCAACCACGCCTAGTACTATACAAGATTCCTTTTTAAATTCACAAGTTAAGACAACCTCACCCTTGCTTTCTTTTATACCTTGTCCATTTGTTTGGACATTCGATCCATTAATTTTTACTGCAACCAAATCTCCGTTTGGAACATTCAATAAAGACTGTGTCTCAGGAAGTAGATCGGTGACCACTTCTTGGCTGCAAACTGATTTTGAATCTGTTGAACTAATAATTCCTTCTTTCTTTGAAGGTTCTCGAAGTTTCGCAGGATTGCGAATCATTTGCGAGTTTTCTATTAATACTTCATAATCAGAGGAACAGATTAACATGTCGTTAACCAAATTTTTAGAGACAGGCACAACACCGTGCCTAAAGTCATTCAATTCCATGTTGGAATCTTTTACTTCACCCATTTCATGCTCCCCAAATGCAGACGTTATTTGAATTGACCCTCTATTATTAATGCTTTGTCCTTCGACAACATCTGGTCTTACCACGGGCATCTGGGCACCTGTGTCTATGACAGCATTCACCATTTCTTGCTCACCCTTGACCTTGACGTAAACAACCCTTAAATCGTCCATTCCCTTTTCTTCCTTGATAGGAGTAGTTACTGGTATCGTAGCTTCAGCCATCAACACAGCAGGAGACGTTTCCCTCACATGTTCCTCGGCCCTCCCGATACTAATTCGGTAATTTGAAGATGTCTTCTTACGATCTTCTGCACAACTCGTCCGCTTGACATTCGACCGAATACTTTCGATCTCTAACCGCAGTTCATTCAATTCTGATTCCAGCGCGCAGCTGCTGGATTGCGTGCTGCCTGGCGATTTTTTCCTCCTCGATTGCGAGCTGCCTGGCGATTTTTTCCTCACTTTCCTTTCAAAGCGTTCCTCTAAAATAACAGATAACTGATCTCTAACGAACTCTTCTTCGTAATCTTTGCTACCGATTATGATATTCTTAGCTCTATATTCGCATTTTATCTGATACCTTTTTGACCTAACTCCTCAGCCAACAAAACTAAATCCTGCTTTTTAGCTTTCCAAAATGCCATTTGAAAATTTTCTTTTTCCAATATACCGCAACTAAACAAATAATCAAATGAAATAACCCCCAGAAGGGATTGCTAAAAATTAAACACCACAAATATATCTTTGTTTAAAACACACAACAATAAGCATCCGCTACACTAAACACAACACTCAATGAATTAGAGGAATTCCAGAATAATGTATTATATATTTCGCAATATACCAAGTGTACTTAAATAACTAATAAATAAAACTTAATATATTACTGATACACAATAATCACTTAAAATATTACTGATACACAAGAATCACTTAAAATATTACCGATATACAATAATCACCTAAAATATTACTGACACATAATAATCACTTAAAATATTATTGACACACAATAATCTCCTAACCTATTTCTGATATACACAATATAATCACTTAAAATATAACCGACATGCACCACTTAATCTATTCCTGGCTGGAATAATAGAACACTACAAAATATATATTCGGTAGTTTTTCTCCAATTTAAACTGATAATATTTTTTTCACATTAATCGAAAATACTATGCGTACATAAGCACAAAATAATTTCATTGACATGAGATAAGTATTATTCTTTAGCATTAATTTTCAATAAACTCAATTGCTATTCACTGACGTGAACTTATTATTGTGCATTACAAAAATAAATAAATACAATAAAGAAAAAAAAAAACATACAATCTTTCCTTAATTTATAGAACTGATGTTCTAAAACACTTTCCATTTATATGGAACAATAATAAAAAAATATATATATACTGATGTATATAATAATTCCCAATTGAACTGGCGTTCAAAAATTTTATAACTGCATGTGGATATGCAATAAAAATAATATACTGAGAGAATTAATGATTTTGAAGTTTTCCTTAATTCATAGAACTGATGTTCTAAAACTTTACTTTCCATTGATATGGAACAAGAAATAATAAAAATATACTGATATATAATAACTGAAATTTGAACTGGCGTTCAAAATTTTATAAATAACTGCATGGATATGCAATAAAATAATATACTGAGAGAATTAATGATTTTGAAGTTTCTTTTTTTTAGAACGGATGTTCTAAAACTTACTTTCCATTGATATGGAACAAGAATAATAAAATATATATACTGATGTATATAATTAATTCAAAATTGAACTGGCGTTCAACAAGTTACAACTGCATGGATATGCAGAGCAAAAAACGTACACTGACGTATACAAAAAATAAAATCAAAATTCTCTCTTAATAAATGGATATTAAACAGTATAATTTTATAAATTTCTCTCGTCTTACATTACAGGGAGTTGCAAGCAAAAACTCTTACCTGATTCATTTCCACGCGGGGAATCCAGAAACTCGAAATTTCTGGAACGTTCTTCCTGTGGGGTTTTTCACTAAGACTCGAATCCTGCCGGCTGCGCCAGTAAAGTTTGATTCTAATCAATGGGCACGGAAACAAATTAAAAAAAAACCTGGCATTTAAATTTTAAAAATTAAGGTTTATTAAAAAAAAACATTTAAAGAAAACAGTTATTATACAGTTAGCAACACTCGGACATGACTTCACTCCGTCGTACCCAAAGACCGAATTCCTGCCACTTGCCATTCTACATTCCAAGGGGGAGGGGAAACTACCCATTCCCCTTAGCTGGTGTCAATGGGCCTTCCCACTCCTACAAACACCCTGTATAGAAAGGAAAATGGAAAATTGCAAGGAAAATCGCTTCTATTTTGTCATTTAATATCATGAATCTGCCATATATATATACATGTTCATATTAATTGTAACTATTTGATGAAAAGTAACTAAAATAAAATTTTTCTTTGTTGTCCTAAGTTGGAATTCACTTTAAACTTTTACACTAATTGTTAAAAAACGTGACAGAAGCTCATTAAGTTCATACGTTGAGACTATAGGTATTCCCCTATTCACTTAATTTTATAGAATAGGACCCTGATTCGGAGTGTTTTTTTTCAGATATAAAAGAACTGAAACATTATTATTACTTACTGGCTTTGCTATCCTACAAAGCAGTGGTCCCCGGGCCGCGGATCAGTACAGGTCCGTGGATCAAATGGCCGCCAAAAGAACATTAAATATTATTTCCGTTTCATTTATTTCTAGTATTTCTCTCAGATTTGTGCGACTTTCCACGGAAAGCACTGTATATTCATTTGTGTGTGCAACCGCATTTTATTCTGAAGGCATATATTTAAATACATTTAAATTAAAACGAATTAAAATATAAACAGTCAACGTTCAGCGAGCCGCGGTAAAATTACCACACATTCACCGATCTGCGGCGATCAATAGGTATGGGAAGCTCTGCAATAAAGATTCTCTTATTTTATCAAGCAACTCCTTTTTATCAGATTCGACACATTTTTTTCTGTTATAAGATGTGTTTCGCATTTTTTGAGTGTGTGTGTGTGTGTTCCATACCGCAATGTAGATGAACTACTCCTTTACAAGTTCTCAAAAGAAGAAAATTAACTATGTATGGAATATTTTGAAATTTATTATAAACATGTGCATATGAATTTCAACTTTGCAAATTTTCATGAAAATCGAGACATTTATCCGTCTGAAAATGTGCTCCTCGTTTAGTCCAGGCCCTCGTAAGTTCGGCGACGACAGCCTCTAAGTTGCGCTAAAGGCTCACGCGAGGTTTTACTCACAGGAAATGGCTGTGGATGTGGCAAAACTCACACGGAAAATAATGCATGAAAATCGTGGTTATAGAAATTTGAAATAAAAACCATACAATGCCTCGAAAAATTAATCCGAAAATTTCAAAATTTTCTGAAAAAGTTGATGAAAATTGATATACCTGATACCGTTTTGATGAAATTTTTTATAAAAAAAGTTATTGCAATACCTGACGTCATCACATGCACAGTTACCGCAATTCGACCTATCGATTGCGTGTGAGTAAGTGTATACTATGAACTAAGTTGAATGGAGTAGAAGCTTCTCTCAATAGATTTTAATTAAATGATAAAAAAGACAAAACTCGAGCTATATACATATTATCATAACATGTATGTTTTTTTAATACACTATAAATAGATTTATCGTAACGCCAATTAACGCACCATACTTTGGGTTAATCCTTGAGTGGCAAATCCTGGGACGCGTAACATCTAATGGGCCGTGCGAAAAACAAAAAAAAATTTTCTTGCCGCGCATTAGCGAAATAAACAACACACAGGAGTAAAACAATTATGCATTTTAAGGTTTCTAATTAATATCTTTTTAACTAATTGCTGTATCCAACCGAATTGTGATTGTAAATCTAAACCATTCTCGAATCCCCTGGAACCCACACGAAAAATGTCATCCAAATCGGTCCAGCCATTTAAGAGGAGTTCAGACCCATACATACGCACAGATGAATTATATAAAGAGAGACTCACACTTGTAACACAAAAAATAAGATCCAAATTTAAGGGTGCGCTGGGTATGAAAATGAAAGCTTTAAAAATAAAAAAAAGATGAGTATAGAAAAAAATTAGATTTCTACATATATCGAGAGAGAGAGAGAAATACTGTTTCTTCAAAAAAATAACATTTCTTATGAACTTAAAGGGTTGTAATTCCAGAAGTATACTATTTTTTTAAAGCTTTGAATAATATCTCGAACTTAAAACATACGAGCATTGCATCCATGCATTTCAGGTTTCTTCGTAAAAAAAGGGAGGGCGCGTTATACGACGAATCTACCTAAAATCTAAAAATTGCAGCTTAAAAGTATGTGTGGGCGTTCTTCGGTGGTGCGTATTATACGCCAGATTTTACGATAGGTTATATTGTAGGTAAGACTAAAACTGAGAAACTTGTAAATACTTATACTAATTTGGCAACCATTTCCTGCGAAATCAAGTGAAGGTTAAGATACGTATTTCGGTGCCTCTACGTGAACGAATCTAATGCGCATGCGGGAGTTTTTCCTGCTTACAGAAGCTGTTAATTGTCGGCTCTGTCATGTGGAAGTGTAGGTGAGTGCTGTCGTTTTTGTCAAAAAGACAGAAACATTTTAACTGTGTGTGTGTGTGTGATTGCCAGGGATTAGAAAGATTAGAGCCACTTAGACAGTAGAGGGGTAAGTGAAACTGAGTGATGAGCCGTAGGGACTGGATTCGAATATCGTAGAAGGCATGAATGTTTCTGAATGTACAGTAAATATTCTTCGAGCAGAAAATATTCTCTGGAAGTTGGTGGGAGAGGAAAAGAGATGGGAGGCCAAGGTATTCTTTCTCAAAATTGAGATGAAAAGGAGCCAAACCGTACATTCATGTGCATGATGCTCAAAGCTGTGGATTACGACAGTTGTAATCTATCTCCTTGCCTCGACAAATTTCCATCTGACACCATCGATAGGATGACGTTAGAAACAACGCAACAGAAAAATGAAAAACACACTAGGAAAAAAAAAGGAAACGCAAAAAAGCGACCAGGACCAGAAAAGTTCTTTTACAGAATACGATGGACTAGCTGTAGCTGGCAGTGACATGGTCTTTCGGAAAAGTTGCAAGTACAAAGGGAACTAACTTCTTTGAAGGAAAATACTGTTGCATTTGAATACAAATATTTCTGAGGAATAAATATCAGATATTTTTAGCACACACACTTCATAATATTTGATATTAAAAAACCTCTGAAGACTAACATTTGCTATATAAATTGATTCATTCCTGAATGCATCAGTTACATTATATTGATCTCAACGAGTTTAAAGTCACATTATTAGTTTATTTTAGAGGGAAATTTCGGGGTTCTTATTACATATATATAGTTACAATAGTTTGATTTTTAAATTCCTTTTCGAACCTATCACGATCCCAAACAATAAATTCCTCCATTGCTAGTTCAAGTACATCCTGACATACTTCTGTTCACAAAAGAATGCCATATTTTGGAAGTAAACAACCCCATGAATCACTCTGCTGACGAATGAACCGAAAAAAATTTTATCTCGTCGAATATTCTCATAAAATGAAGCAAAATGACATTCTCTTTGACTGCGTTTCTTCTGGTAGGGAACCGATTAGCCCAGCCATGCAGAAGATTGTTCGCTAAAATATGCATCACCATCGCCTCCACCCAGGAAATTCATGCGGTGGGAGGGGGGCGAAGATAGTTCGGTTCTTTATTGAGTATTTCACGAGTCGGTCGTTCGAAGCGCGTCTTCAGGGTCATTGGGAAGCGATCACGAGAGTAAGAGGCCCTTTTGGAAAGACGAGATTGGAGTTTTGAGGACATGTTGAAGGGTGAAATCGAAAAGAAGTGTCTCTGGTTATCAAACAAATAACAACAAATCAATATTAAGTTTAATAACGGTATAAGCTGAAATAAAATATTTCCCCTATATTCCTTCTACACTCATGGACAAAAAAATTAACGCACCAAGAAATAATTGCGTAATCGTAAAGAAACTTGGCATGAAGGTACATGTCAGGGAGAGAGCAAATGATTAGAAATGCAGCGTGATTGCGCCTTACGTATAGCCAGTAGAGGGCGTTTAACGTCGTTCTCTGTGGAACAACAGTATAAAACAGGTAACCAAAGCTTGTTTGAGTGTGCTGAATGGTTTACAAAGCAAGAGCTGAGGTAGACATGTCATTACGCCGTTTTCGAAGTCAATATGAGCAGCTGTCGCAGTTTGAGAGGAGGAGAATCATCGGCATGATGGAAGCTGGGTGGTCAGCTAGGCGAGTAGTTCGCCAATTAGGCCACCCTGATTGTGGTGTGAGGAGGTGTTAGGACCAGTGGATCCGAGAGATGTCATTTACACGAAGACCAGGCTCAGGACGCTCTCGACAAACCATTCCTCGAGAAGACCGCCACATCCTAGGAAATGCACGCATACAGCCAACTGTTTCATTGTGGCCGCCATCCAGGCGCAGGTAGCACCTTCACTAGATCCCCGGTGTCTTCTTGAACCACCTGGCTGAAGGATATTTGGGATTGCGGCGCTCTTGACGTGTGCTGCCCTTGACCTTGAGTCCTACCCATCGACGCCTCCGTTTACAGTAGTGCCGAGCACGAAGAAACTGGACTGAAGCGAATTGGAACCAGGTCGTCTTTAACGACGAATCCAGATTCAATCTCAGCAGTGATGACAATCGTGTTCGTGTGTGGAGACCCCATGGCGATCGCCACAATCCTGCCTTTGCTTTACAGCGACACATCGCTCCAACAGCTGGTGTGATGGTATGGGGAGCCATTGTTTACAATACACGGCCATCCCTAGTATTGATATGTGACACCATAGCCGAGCGGTATGACCATGACACCTCATGCAACGGCTCCCAGGAGCCATTTTTCAACAAGACAATGATCGACCTCACAAGTGAAGGGTGTCGCAAGACTGTCTCCACATTGTTACTACCATTATTTGGCCTTCCCGATCTCCAGATTTGTCTCCAATAGAGCATTTGGACGACGAGTTGGGCATCTCACGAGTTTGAACGAACTAAAGGTGCAAAAATGGAACGAAATGTCTCAAGACATCATACAAAACTTGTATGTCTCAATGCCTGATCGTATCGCATCGTGCATTCGATAGAGAGGGCTCAACCGAGTATTAAAACCTCCGTTATTTTGCCTTTTTTCTGAAATAAATGATCCTTTTTCTTTGATTTTCTAATCATTTACTTATATCAAAGTTGTCATTGTAAATTTTGTAATTATGTAAAATTTCGTTTCATTTTGCCGACTCCTTGGTGCGCTATTTTTTGCCATGAGTATTATATAAAAATCACGCTACACCTTTGTTAAAGTGTTTAGTGACGCTGACCACTATGCCGTAGGGCCAGGGGAAGGTGGGAATGCCTCTGAATGCATAGTGCATTTGCGGCATCGTGGTACTCTAAATAGCCGTCGAGCCTCAAAGGGAAAAGGGGTGAATGGTCCTTGACCACCCCAGACTGTTCTCCCTCAAAATGGAGGTTGAAGCCAAGTTGAATCGTACTGTCACCAGCACGGTGCTCAAAGTTGCGCGACAACAGGCGTAAAAAATGAGTCATCCACCCCGATGAATTGTGTGAGACTCGATCTGACACCATCCATCAGGTGGCATCAGAAACAAAAGAATACGAAAAGTCTACATAATCTTCAGAATGCATTCGAATTATCTAGGACACGTAGAAAGTCTGGGAGTGGACAAGCAATGTTTCGAACATTCTGGAAGTATTGCTAGCTATCTCTTATATTGTATACGAGCTGTCAGGGGTATGAGAATTGACTTGCGATGCGCTCACTCTATTTTAAGGATACTTGAAATGAGTGAGAGTTGTATTAACTTCGCACAGTAAATCTGCACGTGGGCTACTGTTGACGGACCACGTGATTTTGAACCAAGATCAAGTGACGAGGACGACACCTGACATGGCATCTCACTCATCTAAGTGCCGCTCCACACCTATGAGAGAACATTTCATCCCAAACAGATTTAATGTGTATCGACCTCCTCTACACGGTGGATCTTCAGCAGCACTGAGCTCAAACACATGACATGTCTTCCACAAGCTCGTGATCCAAACCATGGTAACGGTCGTCATGGTGATACGTTGCCAGCAGCCACGCCTTGATTTTACCGGATTGGAAGTATTTCAATTATAGACGTGTGAGTTTTAAGCAGAAAGGCATAAAGGTAGGACATTTCGAAGATGCATGATTTTTTTTATTCCTGATCGGGATAGGCCAGGAAAAAAAGTATGACAAAAGATAAAGTTTTGTATGGAATGGTAGAAATGAAAAAGTTCCTAATATTGAACAAGAAATTATCTCAAATATGTTTTTGATTTTTTTTTTGTGTAAGAACACTCTTCTTTGTTGGAGTAAAATAACTATCACTCGATTTAGGGAATTTATTTACGTACGTGTTTCAGATCGTGATGTAAGAATAACAAGAGATTATCTTAAATTTGGAGGAAAATATATAAAAAAAAAATGTATTTTTAAATCTATAATTTCAAAAATGCATTGCCGTTAAAATGTGTATTAAAATTAATTAAAATTCATGATTATTTTCATTACAATCAAGACAGACCTCCTCTAGAAACATTTAAGAAAATCTGCCGAATGACGTTATTCCTTGCGTCGAGAGGGAGAGATGGTTGCTCTCTGTCATAAAATAGTCTTCGTTCTTTCGGTGATAAAATGATCTAATTTATCGAAAAGTGGGATCAGGGTCTATTCCTAAAATAACACTCAACACAATTTGAAAATATCTCTTGGAATGTAGAAATACATAAAGTAATTATTGATTTAAATCAATAATACACGGCAATGTGTGGTAGAAATCATTGATTAAAACAGATTGCACTCGGAATGAAAAACGTTTATGCATGCTTTTGTGTGTGTGTTACTAGAATTAATTTTTTTATTACATTTCTTTTTCAGTGCCATTACAACTTCCGGGGCAAGATGTGCTTTTACGCCGACGTCGTACACGGGAATGTCATTTACGAATGCGGAATCAGGTTCTATACTTCGGGTAACGATCTGAAACTCTTTCGCGGCCGTTTTTTTATTTCTACTAAAGTGTGGAATTGAGATTGATTTATGAAGAGAAACTTTCATTAAATTCATTTGATTTTTAACACCACCTTTTGGGTAGTAAGTGTTTTGACCACGGCCCATTGGGGACTCTTAGAAAGTAGGAAAATAATGCTATTTTTTTTTTTTTTTATATTTATAAAAGATATTTTGTAAATACCACAAACTGAAAAAAGAATTGAACATTATGTAAAGCTTTTTTTAAACATAGATGACAAATTACAATTTTATTTTTCCTGAAATTGCCACGTAAATGAGGAAATTTTTAATCCTGTTACTATGTGTGTGTGCGAGGGTAACAAAGAGGGTTTATTATTTTCTTAATTTTTTGAAGCCATGAATAGATGAAAAGACAAATGATATATAATAAAATAGCATACGTTGGATATTTAAAAATTAATGCCATTGGTGGTGAGTATACTTGCCACGGCCATAGAAAGGGTTAAAAAATGATTCGATCCTCACTGCACAATGCATAGATACTCTAAGTCGCAATCCTTCTCAAATTTTTAATAGCTTTTCCGGTTTTTATCACAGCAGATAGTTAACGTTAACTTCTAAAACAGTTGTTTTTCACGTATCTGATTTGTCATTCTAAAATTATCCAAAATGTCTAATTTCATAAAATTATCCTTCGGAAGTACGAAGAGTTAAAATAAGTCCCTTAATATCAATTGAGTATGACAAACATTTGAGGATAAAAAAAATCTCTCAGCACGCTTCAACACTTTTTGCAACAAATTATAAAGAATTTTTTTCCTTAAAGATCTACGTTCGGTGACAAGTTTCCTAAATACCATGCTATTAGTAATTTTATGCTACTATTCTGGTTCTTATGACTTAAATGAAGGAAATACACCCATCAAAAAATTATGTCAAATTAAATGTATTAAAATGATGGTAAAATTTGATGAAAATTATACCGAATTTCAAAATACTCTACTCGGAATTCAAAGCCATATATTTCAATTATTTTTACACAGCATATTTAACATAGTTAAAAAGGCGATGAACTAAAATCTAAAATATGTTGTTACTGTCTGACGTTGTCAGATAGAGGCTCACGAAATACATCGAAGCAAAGGACTAGATGTACGTCTGTCGTTAACCGACGCTTTGAGCACCAAACAGGTGACAGTAAATTTCTGCTCGGTTTCACCCCAATTTTGAGGAAAAACACCCTGAAGGAGGTTAGGAACCTTCTGTCAATCTTTCTCTTCTACCAACCTCACGAGAAGACTTGCGGATCGACGGCTATTTAGAATACCCATGTCGAAAAGATACTATACATTTACAAACACCCATGCCTTCTCCGGGATTCGAGTCCATGACCCACGACATAACAGTCAGCGTCACTAACCCCTATACCGGATGGGTGATAAAATCTAAAATGTATTCAAATTTGACAAAATGTTATGACTCATTGCCCATTTGAAAATTTTATAAAACGCACGGTGTTCGTAGCAATAAACTGCCAATAATATAAAAACTATTGATGCTAGAGCTAAATCCTTAGTTCATTGCCTTTATTATACAGGGTGTTTCTAAACGAATATTAGGTTTTAACGCTGTATAGTATTTATTACATTTAACTTATTAGCATGACTCATACATCGAATGAAGGACCAACTGAAACAGTTTTGTTTGCTGACATGTGTGCGCATGCGCGCGAATGTTTCCCCTTTTCCCGCCGATCAGCGCTGTGCAACGAGCGTTCCGGTGGACACCTCAGTTAACACTCACAATGCGCGCATTTGGAGCTTAGAAAATCCTCACGAGGTGCTAGAACCGCAACGAGACAAATTGGTTGTTTTTGTGCCACATCTCATTTTCGGAGAACCAACTGTAACTGGTTTTGTCTATCTTGATGCTCTACAACTATGGCTATTTCCCCAATTGAAAGAAAGTGGACCAGATGACTTCATTTGACAGCAAGATAGAGCACCGCCTCACTGGCATCTCTCAGTACGCGAGTACATCACTGTACTCGACCAATGGATCTTCCACAAAGGTCTCAAGATGAAGATTGTTTCGCATCACCTCCACGTTCACCCGATCTGACACCATGGGATTTTTATCTGTGGGGCTCATTAAGGACGTACCTCCGCTGCCAGCTGACCTTCCAGACTTAAGACATAGGATTGAAGCAGCTGTTGCAAGAATTACCGCAGACACACTGAACTAAGTTTGGAAAAACACTGTTTCAGTTACTCTTTCATTCGATGTATGAATTGTAAGTTATACGTAATACATACTACAAAGCGTTAAAACTCCCCTATTCTCTTAGAAACATCCGGGACTTTAAATAACTTGTATACAAATGGCGAAATAAATACATTCAGAGGTTTTAAGTAACATAACTTTGACAAAACAATAAAATCTTCATGGAAGTTTTGATTCCTATTTTACATCAACAACGCTTAATATCATATGTTTAAAATTTTCCTCTTTTATAACATAGACCTTCCTCTTTTTTATCTTAATTTTTTTTCTTCCTGTTTGACACAAAATGGCAAAAATAAAATGTTTTTGAGTTTCAGTTTAGAATTGATTCAAAAACGTAGGAAGATATCTTAATTCAAAAAAGCGTAAAAGATTTGAAAAATCATACAAGGTTATCCATAATATCTTCAAGGCTTTCGAATATTAAAATAACCAAGAAGAATGCAGCAAAAAAAAAAGATAATTTGATTTGAATGAACACAGAAATATTTCAAGTTTTATTTACATGTCTTTCAAATGCTTTATGTGTATAACCTTAGTTCCACGGCCTGCATCCATGCGTTAGTCCAGCTCCTACCATTCTCTACTCAACATGATACTGCGGACGTTATAGACAGCAATATTGTCTTTTCATGTACCAGGGGTTATAATTAAAGTTACACTATTCAGAGGCTTGTAGAACTTGTTCTGGTTATCGGATTTTGACGAAACTTGGAATATATGCTATATGGACCACGGGGAAAAGATTTTTGCAATAAAAATATCAGTACAAATTTGGACCGCCAGGTGGCTTTCATCGAATGTATCTTACGCAAATCCGTAAAACCACTAAATAAACTTAAAGTCATAGCGTGCGTCGTTCCGAGCACGTTTCTCATCGTAAATCCTTCCTGCTTTACAGGAACGACAATGTTTGCAAACCACTATCATTATGCAAGATGGAACAACTCTTCACATTTGGCACCTAGTCAAAGCACTGCTTAGTGCTAACTTTGGCGATAATCGTGATTATAAAGATATTTTTCGGATGCATGGCCTTCTCACTCACCCGACATAAATTCCTGTGATATCTGGTTGTGGGGATTTCTAAGAGACCGTGTTTGTAGAGGAGGAATCAGGACTTTACCCGATTGGAAACCTAGCATTATACTTAATGTAGCTGAAATCCCTCTTGAGTTGCTTCGTGCTACCATTGAAAACGCTATAATGCTCTTTCAACACGTTATTGATGGCAATGGAGCCCATATTGAGCATATTCTGTAAATGAATAAATTTTACGATTCTAACATATATTTTGTCCTTCTTTGGGCACATTTCCTCCTAGTTGTTAAAATTTTAGCTATTTTTTTTACTGCAGAAACCTTTTTCTCATAGTCCATATAGCATATATTTCAGGTTTAATTAAAATACGTTAAACAGAACATATTCTACAAGCCTCTAAATAGTGTAGCTCTAATTATAAACACACGGCAGTTCTGTGGAATCACGCGACAAAAGAGGTATAAAAAGAAACGTTTCTGGATAACACAGACTGTCAATTACGTCTCATGTTGGTGTAGTGTAGTAGTTAGGAGAGGGAAGTAAGAATGACCAGGTCTAGTGCACCCTCACTCTCCTTTCTTATTTCTCTCCAGATGGTTATCAGCCCTTCTGGTTGGCCTTGACAGTCATTCTGATCGTCAGCCTCATCGTGATGTACTTCCTGGCGCGCGCCTTTTACAAGCGCATTCTTCACAAGGCCCCCATCACAGACGTGGAAGTGGACGAAATGAGGAATATTATACACCTCGTCAGGGAAAAGAGGAACATGTAGGTCAGTGCACATTTCCTCACGCAATACCTTTTCTATCGCCACCACTGGTGTTATGTTGTTCAAAGGGAATTGAGAAGATATTCCATCCTGCATGCTTCGCTCAGAGATAATACTTTAGATTTTGGTTCTGTCATGTACTTCCACACAACTTAACAATTTTAAAAACAACACATTTAATTACTATCCTCCCCTGTACTCTTGACTGGACCTTTTTATTCATGTGTGTTACTCCTAGCAATGAAAAAGTCTTTTTTTCAAGTGAAATAATATATCAAGCGGCAAATTGCACTTAGTCTTGCTGCGACCCCTTCTCCCGCGAGTCGCAACCAACAAAGAAATAGAATCTGCATTTCTCGAGAGTGCATTTTGAAACTACAGCTGGACAGTTCAAATCACACTGGCAGTTCCTAGGTCTCATCAGGGGCTACTCGCTCAAAAACAACTTCCTTCGAAGTGGGGATGCAGGAATGGAACACTAAATGGCAGCACAGCCAAATCCTTCTGGTTGATTATGCATTCATTCCAAGAAGAGTCTAACTAAGGCATTCACAATAATTCACGAGTAATAATTAACCCGGCACTTCACGCGCAAAAAAAAACCGAGCAATAAAAGTAGGAAATATAATATGTTTATTACACTTTCCACACGTAAATTTAATTTTTCTGTTCTTTTTATTAGAGTACTCAATATGTTGTTTATACACTCTTTTAATCTTCGTCGCGAGTGAGTCCGATGTTTTCACTGGATCTTAATTAAAAAAAAAATTCGTAGAAGCAACGTGTGCTTGCTGGTTTCTACATTCTTTACATTCTTCTGTGAATCGAAATCCAAAACACTTCAGAAATCAGCGTCTGATTCGATGTTTAGTGGGTGGTTGATTACTTAACAAAATAATTTGCAAATTTATTGTCGCAACGTTCAACAACGCAAAAAATATTGTCATACGCCAATGATTACATTTTCTAGCCATTGAATAGGATATGGTCATTTTATCAAGGGCAATAATTACTCTCCCTCAGTTAAATTATCTGAATACATCTCCGTAGAGGAATCGTACTTGCTATTATACTCTTCATCATTTGATTCTTCTTCATCATCTCCAGAAAGAGTCTTTCTTCATCCAAAAATACTGTTGTACAATATCTTTTAAATACTGTTTCTATTAAATTACTTAAATACCCCATTTCTTCAACTTAACTATAATAAAACGACATTGCATAAGAAAGATTTTAAAGCATGCTCATAAACTTAGAACTGAAACGACGATTCACTCGCGGGGTATAACATACACGAAAAGGCGGTATCCAAAAATATACATTTAGAATTCGGGTATAAACTAAGACTCTTCAAAGGATATGACCTTAAAATCAGCTGCTACACGAGAAACTATTCATTTTTCGAAAAAGGTTTATTTGGATTCTTGAAAAAAGTTAGGTGGTTGGTATGACATACCCTGCGCGTGAAGCGCTGGGTTAAGCGTCAAAGGTGCACACATCGACCAAATCCATCTTCTCAACAAGAGATTGCCCACAACGTCTACGGAAAAAATTTCCAACGACTCTCAAACATGCTCAGAATGCAAGCAGTAATGGCCTGAAAAACAACCTTTTATATGTATTGCTCAAAAAGTCCATCAACAGCTAACACAACTTTCTTCTCTAGGAAGGGGGTATGAGGCAGGTCCTACTACCGCAAGTAGTAATCAACAAAAGGACAGGAATAAAAGCGCTAAACAATTGGTTCGTAAAATAATTCATTTTTGTCCCAGTCTTCTAACGTGTGCATGGAATAGCTGTGAATCGGTAGCTGGGGAAAAGGTTTTTTCGAAACAGCTATTCGAAAATAACAACAGTTAATGTAGATGCAAAATTGCAATATTCGGTTCACATCTGCAATGTGGATTAAAATACAAACTTAAAAGTTTGATTGATTTTGAATTATTCATTTATTTACTGTTTTTGGCCAAAACAAGGTTCTGAAACGTGTTTTCGAAAACAAAACAAAACAAAAATACTTTTTGCCAGTTTTTTCAAACAGAGTAGGCGTGAATTGATTAATTCTAATGCTGAAATGGGATTGCTTTCCTGAAATAACAGTTGAAGCATTTCAATTGTACCTAGTCAACATGTGGAGTCAGTTAGAACAGATTATTTTTCGTCATTACATTTCTCTTCTGAGTTATTTGTTATTAATGTTTCGAGAAAGCTTAAAAGAAAATTAACGCACAATGTTGAGGGGCTTTTTTCTTGATTAACTTGGAAGAAAATCAATTCTCGATTGCTGGGAATTGGGAAAAGGTCTCCATGAAACATTATGAGATGGTGAATATTTCCAGGATTGAAAAAGTCATACATCCCCTCCATGAAATTATTCAATAAAAAATTAAACGATTAAAATCATTATAATTTAATATTATATTTATTTGTCAAAATTAACTGTCAGATCTCGTTTCTTTGGATCACAAATAACAGAATGAGTACTCGGTAGTAGCAACCAACATTAGTAAAATAATTGCTGAGATTGATTTAATTATTTTGTTATTTTAAATACAGTAATACCTCGACTTACGCGAACCCAGAGTTGACCGATTTACAAATCTCGTTGATTTGTCTTTTACTTGAGAAAAAAATTGGGGTGAATTTGGTAATGGAATTGAAGAAGTAGTCGATCTTGCCAGGCAAATAAATGAATTTAGAAGTGGCTAGTGAGGACGTTCAACAACCGCTATATTCCCACAATAATAAGCTGGCAATGATCTCATAGGAATGTATTAATAAAAGCAAGGCATAGAAAAACTCGAGTCTTTAAACCCAGTTCAATCAGAAGATCGAATAGTGGTTGGGAATTTAACAAGAGACATCAGTTTAATTGAAAAATTTCAGGAAAAATAGACTCCAATCATGAAACCATTTTTTAAACAAAAAAAGGAATAAAAAAATGTTAGTATGCTACGAGGGAATTTTGTGGGAGAAAAAAAAATCTTTGAGCCTGTAGACTGCTTTGTGTGTTAGGTTTTATGAAAACCTTCTACATGAAAATAAGTTCAGTTTGTCATTGTGTTATCTCTCTATATAAGAGATTTTATTACATATTTTTATTCTAAGTTATCGTTTTCTTTCTGCCTTAATTAAAAATAATTCATACCCCGACTTCCACAGTCATCACTCAGTCCCACCTATCGCGTATTACTGTACATAATTTCACAATTAAATGCAGATTGTAATTTTTGGCTGCAATAATTTCTATAATTTTCATTTCAATAATTTTGTTTTAAACACACCCATAAGTTTAAAAGAATTGTGAGAATTTTTAGTAAAAGTTTAATAACATTTTGTAAGCTGCTACAAACTTTTTAAAAAAAACTTGAAGAATTCAATTTCAAACTTCGGCATTTAACAATTTTCTGAACTAAGAAACTTGAAACTTTGAGACAAATATTTTAACTTTGTAAAGTGCTAATTCTGCTCAAATTTAAAGACTAATGTAAAACTAACTAAGCTTTCCATACAGAAGGGAAATTGAAAATGGTTCATGTATATAAATAAAAATATTTATATATATATGGGGAAAAAGAGCGAAATTTTATTTGTTTTAAAAAACTTTTTTTTTTATTTTAGACAGCAAGATTTACTACAAAAAATTGCCCGAGTACGGAGAGAAACCGGTGAGTCAAGTATTTTTTTCATGTTGTTTACATTCCTGGAATCATTTGTTTAAGTAAACACAATTTCATTTACACTATTCTCGCATGTAAGCTTACAGACTCAGCGATACGAGTTAGCGATTATTTCGTAGACGGCAATCTAAGGTAAATGAAACGTTAAAAATTGAATTGAATTTTCACCTCTACATTTTCGTATTACAATTTGCGTCATCTATTGGGTGTTTTCTCAACCGACCATTCAACAGTTTGAAACAGGGGTGAGTGAACGTTTCCAGGCTACTTATAATTTTTTCATGGTGTTGTGATTCACCCAGTGGTGAAGTTGAAATGGGCTAAGAAAAGTCTACAATGTTCCTTTTAACTGAATAATCAATACGGAATATATACCTGCCAACGTAACAAAAATGAAAAAGAAAAGATACTTCGTTAAAACTGCGTGTTTAAAGTTACACAAAATACAAACATAATAATTAGAGGTGACGGGTCCCTTGACATCGCAAGACGGAATGTTACCAGGAGAACCCAATCCCGCTGCAAGGTGAAGCATCTATAGCCAATCTAGGGTTATAGTGGGAAGTGCTGATCATTAACGTTTATTCTTCCCTTCAGTCGGCGTGTAGGGAAGAACTAATTTATATGGCTGGCATCATGGGGATCGCATTTTCCCTTACAGAACGTATTAAACGTCTTCATAAGCTTCCTATGAAGGTGCATGTGGTGTCTACAATTCATCGAACCATTTGCTTAAGTAAACACAATTGCATCGATTATAAAAAGCTGATTCTCCAATCTAGATGGCGTTGGTGTTCCAATAATATACGCGTCTTAGGTTTTAATAAAGGCGGTCACCCTAAAATGTCTTGGTGATCCACTGGTAGATCGCGTTCGACTTTCATGCCCACCCCTGGTTTAAAAGGACCCAATTGTATAGTTTACTAACACAAGTGAAACCATTTTGTCACAGTAAGTTCGTCTCCACATGTGATTGTTGTTATAGAATGTTGTTGCATAGGGCGTATTATTATGCAGACATTGTAATTGGATCGAGTGAGAAGTGTACGATAATATAGTTACCAATGGGCACATTATCGTGCACTTCTAGTGTTCTATTATTGTGCCTTAGTGCAGTGCTTCTCAACCCTTTCACTGCCCCCCTTTTCAATCACAATATATATCGCGCCCCTCCCCCTTATGCATTAATGATGTACTGAATGCAATAATAATGCACTTTGACGCTAAAGCTACAATACGCGATCTTAATTACAAACCGTACAAATCGATAACATAAGTATTCAATTTTGTACCTGTTACTTTTAAGCAAAGTAATAGGATAATTATGCTATTTTTCGTTTCTCTAATTTTTACATTGGAAAATATTGCAAAATACGGTGGCTGCTTAGAAGACAAAATATAGATATCAGCTAAATATATAGAAAAAGAGTCCAACAAGCCCATGGAAGTCGCTAATACTTATTAAACTTGTTCTTAATTTAGTATTAATTAATTAGTTATAAAATACTCTGTGCAGCACTGATGCATTCAAAGTATTCCGGCTGAAGTGCCCGCTCTTTGCACGAGTTCATTTATAAGAAAATCAAACATTATTGATGTATGTAATAACTGAATTGTAAGGAGAGTAAAGCCAAGTGCGTGACAATGTTCACAAAAATGTAAAATGATTTTTTTTAAATGATTGCTCAAATTATAATTAGTTTTAAGCAAACTGTAATTTTAAGCCTCACAGATTTAGCATTTAGAATTGTTGTTGAATAATGAACATTAATATAAAATTCCGATGAAGAATAATTGTATTATTTTTAATAAAGGGTGTTTTTTAGAGGTATAGAACTTTAAATTGCAATAAAACAACGATGTATTATTCGATTGGCATGAATTTTTTTATTCGAAAGATAATCTTGTGGCATTACATTTTAAATATGATTTCTGGCATAGGACTGCCACGGTTGGCTCGGATGTAGTCCAATCTGGACGTCCAATTTTCGATGACTTTTTCCAACATTTGTGGCCGTATATCGGCAATAACACGGCGAATGTTGTCTTCCAAATGGTCAAGCGTTTGTGGCTTATCTGCATAGACCAATGACTTTACATAGCCCCACAAAAAATAGTCTAGCGGTGTTAAATCACAAGATCTTGGAGGCCAATTCACAGGTCCAAAACGTGAAATTAGGCTGTCACCAAACGTGTCTTTCAATAAATCGATTGTGGGACGAGCTGTGTGACATGTTGCGCCGTCTTGTTGGAACCACAACTCCTGGACATCATGATTGTTCAATTCAGGAATGAGAAAGTTAGTAATCATGGCTCTATACCGATCACCATTGACTGTAACGTTGTGGCCTTCATCGTTTTTGAAGAAGGATTCCACCAGCCCATAAAGCGCACCAAACAGTCAGTTTTTCTGGATGTAACGGTGTTTCGACATACACTTGTGGATTAGCTTCACTCCAAATGCGGCAGTTTTTGTTTGCTGACGTAGCCATTCAACCAGAAGTGCGCTTCCTCGCTAAACAAAATTCGCTTATGAAAATCGCGCGACCATTATTTTCGAAATAAAATTGCACAATTTGAAAGCGTTGTTCAGGCGGGAGTCTATTCATGATGAATTGCCAAACCAAACTGAGAATAAATCACTTGACAGCTGTTAAATCGGTCGCCATCTTGGAAAGTAATGCCACCTTAAACTTCTATACCTAGGAAAAAAACACTCTGTACTTAAAGAGTAAAGACTTCAACATGGTTTAATCCTGGAGCAGGCGCTCACTCGATACTAATGGTCGAGCGGGGTTAATGTGAGTCACCCCAATCCTTTTTTTATAATTATTTTTATAGTACACAATAAAAATCGATATTTAAGTAAATAATTTAATTAAGAGAAAATATACTCACCTACTTTTAAGGATTTTTCAATTTTTCTTTGCTAATTTTAGGAAAAAATCCAAGAAAACTGAACTAAACTATTTCAAATGTGAGTGACCTTAAAAAAAAGACTCTAATCACAAGCACTTTTCGTTAACATTACAGGAATGTTATTTGCAGGCAAAACTGTCATATTTTGTTCAAGTTATTTTAATTTTACACTGTCCTTTGATGTTCGACAAATAGCATGTTAAACTTTTGCTTGCTTGTGTGTTTTTGACAAAGCAAAGTGTGTCTTCTGATGCTTATGACTTCATATTTTAGTTGATGGAGTTATTTTGGTAGCATTTGAAAATTTTCTTTCATTTCATGTTCATAGAGAATAAAGATGCTTATTTCTCTTCATATATATATATATATATATATATATATATATATATATATATATATATTCTGCTCATTTACCAAACATTTACCTGCTCGTCATGCACTCATTTACCAAACCACAATAAGTCGTACAACAAGGCAATCAAAATACTAAGTTATTCAAAGAGGGGGGGAGGATGTAGCATGAACACAGAAAATATTTTGGAAAAAATTGATCGCACCGGGAACTCAGTCAAAACAAGTACCTTAAAATTGTAAAAAAGTGAACTGTAATTTTTTTAAGATTCATAGAATTAGCATTTAGAATTGATGTTGAATAATGAACAATAAAAAAATTCTGATGAAGAATAATTGTATTATTTTTAATATTTAAAGCGAAAAGACTTCAACATGTTTTAACCCTGGAGCAGGCGCGCACTCGATACTAATGGTCGAGCGGGGTTAATGTGAGTCCCTCCAATCCTTTTTTTGATAATTATTTTTATAGTACACATTAAAAATCGTAATTCCAGTGAATAGTTTAATTAAGAGAAAATATACTCACCTACTTTCAAGAACACAGAAAATATTTCGGATAAAAAGTTATCACACCGTTAACTCAGTCAGAACAAGTACCTTAAGATTGTAAAAAAAACCTTTGTCACTCCCCAAAAAAAGGGATATATGTGACAAATATATTTTAGTTCATGTTAAGACTGTCAAACAGGAGGAAAGTGTCAGAGCCATTGGTAACAATTAAACAGTTTTGCCAGAATTACCAATTGCGTGCACTGTGTGCTCGGCGTGATCGTTCCCGGATTAAAAGTGTATTTATTACAATATGGATGTTCTAAAAAATTATGTAAAACGTCTTTCATTATGCTTTATATGTTTGGGAATACTCATAGAAATAAATCTTGGCCTAGTAATCTTTCAAAGTGCTCTCTGCTCTTTTCCAAAAATCATAAAAATATTTTACTAGGAAAAAAGCGCAGCAAAAATAGTTTATTTACAACTTCCTTAAATGAAAAAATAAATACATAAGATCAGGGGCGTAACTAAACGTACTAGTAAGTTCGAAAGTCAAACAGCAGTAAATACATTCTGCTGCCTACAGCTAATGTATATCTCAATAATAATAACAGTGATGTATTTTTTATTTTCTAAATTTTTTTGATTATGGGCCTGGGTTTTTTTTTTCTGAAAGAGTAGTATTTTAGGCAAATCAAATAAAATGTTTTTATTTGGTTATAGTATCAAAGATAGCTAATGAGGTTTTGAAGAAGAATCTTTTATTTTTGTGACGTAATATCACATATGATATACATAAATTACAGTGTAAATGTGTATTTTTTTTATTATGTCATAAAGTATTTTGTTTTACTTCATTCCAGTAAATAAATATATTTTAATCTTTTATTTCCGATGTGCTCGCGCCCCCTCGTAGGTTTAGCGCCCTCCCCACGGTTTGAGAAACGCTGCCTTAGTGTATGAAAGAGAAAAAAAAATATTTGTAAAATGAGTGCCAAAACGAAACGAATTTCAATTTTAGAACAAGGACAAAAATGTTGGGATGTGATGGTTTTCGAATTTTTTTCCTGTTCATTACTTTCTACCTTACGTAATGTGATGCATGATGCATAATATTTCAACCATCAAAATAGGAAAACTCTGAAATGTCGATTTCTTGAACTTTGTATCCATCGTTCTGTGTGCTGAATGTTTAGATCTATGTTCAAAAACATTTCGATTTGTGCAAGAACGTTAATTTGGGCATAGTTGCGGTTCAGATTGGCCTACATTTTATAATAAAGAAATCTTTTTTTACTAAGTCACACATTATTATAAGTATAATTTTCTTGATCTGATAAAATGTTTGTTCTGTGTCTGTTGGCTCAATGTGGTTTTCACTCAATAAAAGGTCACACGCTTTCGTGGACTTCATTTTATTGTTCCGCTCTACTCGACTCCTTTCTCGTTAGAGTCTAAGAATACACTGGAACACTATAAGCGTCAGAGGACGCTTTGCATTCCCAAACACGTACACGGAACAGTGTCATAAGTAAACATAAGATGTTTTGTATTACAAGTGACTTCAAAAAAGATTTCGGTAGTTCTATTTGCAAACAATCGTGCTGTGTTTCAATACACATACACACACACATATACATATCTAACAATTCACTTAAATTTTCCCTCAAAGCATTTTACTTCTTATAGTGGTCTTGAGCCCTCCAAGAGTTCACGTGGTAACTAATATTCAGTTTATACGCCTGACAGGAAATAACCCCAGCTTTATCTTCTGAAGCTCTGCAATGTTAGCGTTTTTAAAACAAGATGATCTATAATCCACGTATTCTTACCAATTACAAAAGTCTTTACTGGAAATTATGGGATTCTAAATGCTTCCCGTTGACAAAATCTATATAAGCTGTGATCCCCATAGTGAACAAAGATATGCTTTTGTGACATGTCCTAGATCTTCGCGTATGTTGTACGTGTGTATTTGTCATGCTGCGTTTCATGGCATCGTTTTACGTTCGGTTTGAATTTAAAATATCAACCTTCCTCACCCTTCAACGACTGTGACACATTAATATATTCTTACAATAAAATGTCTTACACAAAGTGAAATCGTCCTATAAGTTTAATTTTTGAGATAATTCCTGCTGCTTCTGTCGGTTTCATATCCAGACTGTTTCTAGGTTTAGTGAAAGTCCTTTTACATCTATTTAATTAAAAATATTTATTATATTGTCAGTGGAATAAAATAGAGCTTCATTCTGAATGAAAGATAAGATTATCGTAAATATATACTACTGATCTTTAAAACTGAAGATTGAGTCTTTCCTGCAATATTTTGAAATGAATGTCTGGAGGCAGCGATTTCCTTTGATGAAGTCCTGGTCAACAAAATGGAAGCATGATTATTATTTGCTGTCCCAGTAGTTGCTAGGGTTTGTAAAAGCGATGTTTTGTTAATGAAATATAATTCGAATGAGAAAATTTTATAATTGTCAGACAGAAAAAAAAAGACTTGGGTTCGAAAATTAAGTATTTTTTACAGCGTCTATTTTAATTTAGAAGCTCCGTCCTAAGTGGATTGAAAATAAATTTCCGTGATTTTATTTATTAAGAGATCTTTTAGACTACAATCTTGTTTAGTTTTTCAGATGATCGAAATGTGTTGTGATCTGAAAATAATTTACTTTTCAGTTCTGGACCAGCTCGAGTCCGAACGTCTTATCAAGGACGTCGAGGAATAACACAGGTTGTTTCTACGTTTTCTAGCCGGCAGCATTTTGCAAAAGAACCTGGAGGTTACGAAGGAATTGTTTTAGTTTTTGTGGCATTACGTTACAAGGTACTGTGGCTACTGAGGAATGGAGCACATAATTTTATGTTATAAGCAACTGTATGTATATAAGTAAAATATTTTTGAATAAAGAAAGAAATTATATTACTGGATCAAAATTGTTATTTTTTCCTTATTAGCTGTGACACTCTCAGGAGGATGAGGACCAGCCGTGCTGAGGGAGCCAATGAACGTTAATTCTGTCGAGGCTCAATGTCCTCTGGTTGGTGTGGTGTGTATTTTAGAAGAGGTTGTGCCAGTATCGTCCTCGTCACTTGACATTGGTTCAAAATGACGATTTCTGTCGCCAATAGCCCTTTGCAGAGCGACGTTAATAAAATGATTGTGAGAGAAATTGGGACGATATACAAAGTAGAGTAAAAAACGAAAGCTATCTCTAAGTTTAATACAACATGGAATATGAATATAGCTCATGTGAGTAAATATTACAATAATACATGAAACAGTCACGGGATTCGAGTGAAATGGTCTTCAAATGCAAAGTTGTGTGAATTATTTAAAGCATTTGGAGATTTATAGTGCATGTATGTCCTGATGTCCTGAGCAGATTTATTTGAGCAACGGATTTAGTCATATAAATATTTAGCTGTAGCGGGACGTTGAAATTTGTAAATGGCTCTCAGGTTGGGGTAAACTTGTTACGAGAGATCGTTATGCCTTTAAGATGGCAGAAGGAGCCGCAAGAGCAAGTTTAATGAGAACCAATTCTAAGCTTCCGTGAAGTGACAAAAATTGTAGCTGCATCTCGAATGAAGTATGCAAAGTTATCGTAACACAAGTGTGGAAGCAGTCTGTTGAAGATAGATAGACAAGAAGAGGAAATATGGCAGTGGATAGCGAAATATTTTTTTCCGAAATGGGGCTGCGTATTTGTGTTTATACATTTGTAGACCTAGTACATTTCCCAGGAGTTGGTATCCCTTTTTCATGCGGCATCTTTATGCGATACCAATTGCCTTAAGTAATTTTGACGTCCAGTGTCTTCCCAAGGGGGAGGCACCTGAGCTCTGAAGATGAGAAACCATACTTAAGAATTTAATTTTGCCAAGAGCATCCAAGCCCAATGGACACTCAAGGAATGTTTTTCATTCCGTATAATCATACGACATGGCCTCTGTCGATTTTCTACATCATTGAAATCCACAGACTTGGGCCGGGGTTAAACCCGCAACCTTGGATGCAGAAGGCCAGCGACAAACAAACTACCCCACCCAGCCGGCGGATAGCGAAATGAAACGTCAACAAGAGATGAAAGACATCTTATTCGTACAGCAGTGACAGACCGGCGTCATCTTGATAGTTGAGTTGGAGCATTTCTATCAATCTTTCACTGTCTGCTGCAATTATTCGTCGGAGTCTGTTGCATTGTGTTCTATATGCTTTGGACAGGATTTCTCGGGTGCAAAAATTTCCACTTCTGAGACTTCAGTGGGTTCACCAAGATGGAGTATAAATCGGAGACTTACTCTATGTTGGCGACATAGAGTAATAATTACTATAGTAAGTACTATAGTAGTAATAGTTTATACAATATATAGTAGTTACTATGAAATATAATCAGTCGTCTTTGTAGATAAACTGAGTTACTTCAGTTTGACTGACAACGACGGTTGCGTCCGCATTATACGCGATACTGGTAAGCGCCGTCTTCTGAACACCGGGCCAATAACGAGCGTTGGGGTTTGAGGCGCCACTGGATAGAATGGAGATCACAACTGATAAGAATTGTGGAAGAACCAGAGATATCAAGTTCCTGGAACCCTTTCTTCAAAGTAATCCTGCGGCTGTGATTCAACAGGATTATGCCTGCCAACATGTTACTCTGGGAATGTTCAACAATTCTTTTCATCCCAGCCCATGCAATTTTTTCTAGGGCTGCTTACATACACAATATTCTACCTATTGAGCGTATCTAGGGTTGGGCCATTTATCTCTCTCTGTGTATATATACTATACGAGGGTAACTCTGAAATTTTTGAGATACGCGTAAATGCAATTCCAGCAAATTAATGATCTGAGGCATTTGACCTGGGGAAAATCTGTCTACAAAAGTGCATTAATGCTGGAGGAGAACACTCAAACTTTTGTAAGTATAACTTTATAAACATAGGAGTATCTCAAAAATTTCAGAGTGACCCTCGTATATTGAGAAGAGAGACATGAGATACATGAAAACCCATTATTGATTTAGAGAAGACCCGAAACTTTCAACATTGAGTTTTTTTTAAATGAATAACTTTCTTCTTACCCCCATTCCTTCCTCAAAATACAATTTTAACTATAATATACAGTATGCAGTATACATTAATTTCTCAAAAAATTTAAAGGCAACAATTAGCAAGGAATGGACAGAAAATTACAAAAAAAGTGGTTTATTAGAATTATGTATATTATTTGTGCTACTTTCGTTTTCAATTTACGAGTTTTTCTAAAATTTAATATAAAGGTTTTATTATGCTATTTGCAACGACTGCAAGAGATTAATTCCAAATGAGAGAAATAATATGAAATACGCACCTAGCAAATGATACATTTCTAATAAGTGACCGCATTTCTGTTTGACACTCATGGCCTTGGAAGTTGGTGATTTTAGCTTAGAAATAATGTAATTTACATTCATTTGCTGTTTCACTTAGTTGCATTCAAATCATTGAAAACTTCTTGATTTTAAAAAGAAAATAGTTATTCTATAGGGTTAACATTGCAGTTCTTGAATTCAAAATAATGGTAATCTGAAATTCAATTTTGTTTTAAGAAAAATCAGAGGGAAAACAGGCACAATAAATGAACTTCTATTTATAATGTTTTAAATCCAATATTAGTTGTTCCTTTAATTCCATTCGAATAAAAACTTTTCATTTAAAAACATGGATAAATTTCTTTTGAGCTTGAAATATTATCTTGAGTTATAGCATTATGGAACTCGCGAATACTCTTTTTTGCCACTTTGTAATAAAAATTTTAATTACGAAAACATCAAATGATGTAAAATAAGTAGAATAAATTCTACAATTTTTTTTTACATATTTATCTGAAAGTTAGTAAGAGTTTTAGTTTTATCATTCAGCGGAATTTTGGTCGAATATAGCTAAAAAGCTTAAATCGGTCTTTTTTTTCTTTTTAAGGAGAAAAGGAAAGCTCTGTACCTTTCTTTTTATGTGAATGAATTTACATTTTTTATCGTAGTGACTTTTACGACAGCAAATTTCGTTATGTTAATTTTAATATGCTAAATAATAGATCTTGCTTCGTATTTAATTTTTCATAACAATTTTGTAGCCTTATGCTACTGTTAAAATTATTTAAATATACCTCTGCAATAAAAAACTTCAAATATTGCAGCTCGATGACATTTCCATTGCACTTACAGGAAAATAGTAGTCTTTCAAAATTTTCTAATTTTACTTGTGGCTCCATCTAGTGAGTTTCTAAGTATTTACGCTTAAAATAAATGTAAAAGTTTCCTACACGGTCTCACTTATTTATATTATTATTATTATTATTATTGATGTTTCAATCCATTGAGAAACTTATGTGTATATTCTAAGGAAAAATAAACTTTTCAAAGTAGTTTTTATCTGAAAAATTATGATAATTTCTTCAAGAAATTATATCCAATTAATTCTCAGCTAGCTTATTACGAGACACCAAAACAAAATTTGCCAATATTCATATTGCAAAAAGAAATGGTATTTTAATTAGAAAAATTTTGTTTCTGTCAATTTATATAATTCTGTTTAATTTTTAATAATGATTAAAGTACAGTATTCCGACTCTGATAACTATATTTTTCTAGAATTAAAAAAAAATCGGAAAGAAATTGAGTAGATTAAAATAGAAATTGATTTACTAAATAAGAAAAGGAAAGGTTTTACAATTCTAGTAGAAGTATACGATAAAAGAAAGGCATTTCAGAAAAACATTTTTTAAACTTGAATTTAGAATTTTTATGAACATTTCTGTAACTGTAAGTGAACAAAAAGTAGAGGTTAAGCACAAAATCTCATTTATTTCAAATTAAAAAAATTAATAAACAGATTATAAGCACTAGGCCAACTAAATTTTTAAATGAATATCAATTATATAAGAAAAGACAATACACAAATGAAAAACTTATAGAAACTGATATACATCAAATAAATGCGGTAATTTTGGTGTATTTCCCCCCAAAAAATTTGTCTCTACACATATTTCTTAATAGCTATAAAGAAAATATTTTATTAAGTTAAAGAATATTTCTAAGTTCCATACATTTAGGAAACATAAATTTAGTACAAAGGGTTCTATGTAACTATCATGAAGTTTCCAAAACTTACAATCTGATTGAGAATATGTATTAAGGAATCCGACTACGTTGGGAACCATGATTTTGCAAAAACGCATAAATGGATAATTTCCTTGATATTTAGTATCACTTAGAATAGAATACACGTATAAAATTGTTTTAAGGACATTTTGACAAAATTGTTTGTTTAAATACAATGTTTTGGCAAAAAATTAACTTAGAATATTCTTTTTTCAAATTGTTCTCCTTTTGGGAAAAATGCTTCTATTATAATAATATTTTACCTGTATGTAGCTCAAACCTCTCTACAGAGGCTCAACTAGAATTTTTATCTTAGAAGGGAATTTATCCATATTTTACTACAGCAGAGAAAAGAAATTTTAAGAAAAAAAATGCCGATAATTATTTCAATGGGTGGTAACTCTGAAAATAATGTGAATTTTTCAACATTTCTAGTTGAGCCTCTGTAGAGAGGTCTGAGCTATATGCAGGTAAAATATTATTATAATAGAAGCATTTTTCACAAAAAGAGAACATTTCGAAAAAAGATTATTCTAAGTTAATTTTTTGCCAAAATATTGTATTTAAACAAATGTTTTCGTCAAAATGTCCTTAAAGCAATTTTATGGATGTGTTCTAATCTGAGTGACACTAAATATCATGAAAATTATCCAATTATGCGTTTTTTTAAAAACACGCTTTTTTAAAAGTCGGATACCTTAATTCCATTAAAAAAATATTTAGAGAACCCCGACTGCTATGTTTTATTTATTTAGTCGTTATTTAAAGTTAAGTTTTTATATTTATTCAGAATACGATTGAATGTCCTCCTAAACGTTTTTAAATTCAACGACTATACCCTTTTTCTAACGGACATATAATATAAATTTTAATTTTAAGAAATATATACAAAGAAAAAACGTAAAAAAAATATTAACAGCCCTTCAAAAACACAAGAAAAATTATATTTTTCATTAGTCATACAATGATTCTAGGTAGTGTACAAATACTGGTTTTAAAATTAATAGAATTTGCTTTATTGAATACTGAGTGAAAGATAAATCTTATGCTTCCAGTCAAAGATGCAAATTTTTAGTATCAACAAATCGCTAGTCAAAACACTACTAACTCAGTTTCGGAGAACTTCCCGCTATTTATAGGCCTCACGGATCATTCGAGAAAGATCCGCTTGCGTCAAAGATCGTGAAATTAGTGAATTTTTCCTCTAGTTTCCAGAAGAATCCATAAGGTCAAGAACTCGCCAAAAATGGTCTCCAACTTGGCTCTATCGCCAATAATTTACTCATTGAATCGCCATTATAATGTAAGGAATAACTTTGCTTGCAAATATCCCAATTTTGACATAAAATAAATGTAGCATTAAAGGCATTGCACATCCAAATACAAATTAATTACACTGTTTTGCACAGAATTCATAACAAAATATAATTTTAATTATAAATCTCACAAATTATCGACATTTTTTATCAAATTTTGTATATGACAGGGAGTCATTGGTAATCTTGTTCTTAACTTAGTATTTGCTTTTGGTTCATCCAATCCTCAGAGATGTTGATCAGTCAATCAGTAGGAGGTTTCATAACAAATACACTCAAGAGCCAAAACATTATGACTGACCACCTGTCAATAACGAGTCGGCCCACCTTAGGCGCGCAACACAACCCGCCTTGGCGTGGAGGCCACAAGTCCTGGGTACATGGCCGGAGACAGATTGTGCCAGCTACGGTCACGCAAATCCGAGATATTGTGAATTGGTGGTCTTTGAACTCTGAGCTGCTCTACCATGACATCCCAAAGGTGTTCTATCTGATTGAGATCCGGCGACATTAACTGGAATTCAGCATCATGTTCCTGGAACCACTCCAACACAATTTTAGCCTTGTGACACGGGGCGTTGTCCTGTTGGAATATTCCATTTGATCCAACCATGGTCACACCATGGACACCAAGATTAATTTGAGGCAAAGAATCACTAAGAGCCATTTTTGAACAATAATGGTATTTATTATTTTCAATTTCTAAAAAAAAACTAATAACATATAATACATTTTATGTTACGTCACTTAAAGGAATTTACCTTTATATTAAATTAAATTACGAAGAGTGCAATTAATTACTAATTAAGCTCAAGATCAAGTAAGGTCTACCGAAATAGGGGATCCGAGAAATACACGTACTCGAATTCTTAACTTTCATTAACTTTAACTAATTCGACTAAACTAACGCTTATTTTAAGCGTACGTAAATTATATTTACCTCTGGCTATATCAGCTTTGTGGTACTTCCGTAGAATCGCAGCAATACTTCTTCACTTATCTTAATATCATGGAATCCTCTAAGATTGAGGTTAGAGTTGGTGGCTCAATAGCCTTCCATCATCTACGTAGCTAGCTTACAACGCTCGACTTAAATACCTTATCTATTTTGCATATCCCGTTCATCTTTCTGGAGTTGATTGGAAATAAACGCGAATTTATATTCCCCAAAAAGACGTCTAAGAAGATTAGTGGAAAGGTTCCGTACAGATTCGTCACACATTTCCAGCAGGAAAAACAGAGGCCAAGTAAGGGTGCAACTGATCCGCAATGATGTTCAGTTACCTTGTAGCATTCATGGTTTGCTCTACCACAACCACGGGTCCCAGAAATGCCCAAGAGAAGGTACCCCAAAGCATAATACTGCCACCACTGGCCTGTGCATGACCTACTGCACATTGAGGGAGCAACTGTTCGCCTGGAAGACGGCGTATCCTGATATGACCATCTGCGTGATGAATGACAAACCGTGATTTATCTGATCAGGCAACTCTCTCCCACTGATACATGGATCAGTCGTGATGATCCCGGGCCCAACGCTAACGCAGTTGGCGATGCCGCTTGGTCAGCAAAGGCTCACGAGTGGGACGTTTGCTGCGTAGGCCCATATCCAACAGTGTGCTTCAATACTATTCTACTTGGTCCTACATTGTATTGGGTTGTCAACTGAGTCACTGTGTGGCTCCGGTTTTGCTTCACTATGCGAGACAGTCTCCGATGACATTTTTCTTTGATAGCGTGTAGACACCAAGACCATGTCATCTACTGTTGGTTTCACCGTCATTCATCCACTTTGCATAAGTACTAACAACTGTAGATCGCGAACAACCCACGAGTCGTGCAGTTTCGGAAATACTTGTTCCGAGCCATTACAATCTGCCCTCTATCAAAGTCGCTTAGATCCGCAGCCTTTCCCATCACACACAGAAATAAGTGAAAGAATGATTCTTCAGATGGTTACAGATGGTTACATTTTATAAGGAACTGGGATACGTCAATCCTTCAGTCCTCTATCTTGTTTTAGAATCGGCTTGGTTTTGCTCCTTGGCTGGTGATGGTGGGCGTGGAAATCGGTGGCAGGAACAAATGGGATAGCAGGCGCATGACTTCTCATGAGTGGCTTTGATTGGATGATGGGAGTGAGCTTCGAAAATTTTACTTGGGAAAATTTTTAAAGAGTAGCTATTGATGTTAAAGTCTAACAATTGATGGTAAAATATTCAAGGAAATAAAATGAAAATATAATAAATTTTGTAGAAAGAGAAATTACGAAAAAAGGAGTTTAAAATTTATCTAACATAGCTTCTAAAAGAAGTAAAGCCTTAGGTTTATCATCTTCGGAGTTTTTTAATTTGGGAAGTAATTGTAAAATTTCAGGTGATCTTTTTATAATGTTAAAAAATCATGCTGACCAGTTCAATCACTTGAGCTAGGTCTGAATTTTCATTTTCTATGGCTTGGATTCCGTGGGAAACTTTGTTATTTGAATTTTCATTAGTTTTTTCAGTTAACTTGTGGACTGGGGTGGGGTGGAGGGGGGTGCGAGAGACACCTTCCCTACGAACGTTGCTTTCGAAAGTTTTATTCGTGGTAAGGGGCGTGTCCTTTTTTTGGCTTAGAGAACTTGGGGCATTTGGTGTAGCAGGCCGAATGACCATATTCTTGGCAATTTATGCATAAGGGGGTTTCCTGTCGCTCCTTTACCGGGAATTGACGGGTGGGGTGTTCTTTTCCACACTTTAGACATCTTGGCTTGAGGTGGCAGTTTTCTGCCGTGTGAAAGAAATTGTTGCAGTTCAAACATTGGGTAATTCCTCAAATGAGGTAACCTTCAATTTTCACTTGCATGTAGCCAACAGTTTTGAGATCGAAGATTTTTTGATTATTGGTGTTGCGGGGGAGGGTGACTTGGAAAAATGGGAGAGCGGTCTTAGTTTTCTTAGAAATTAATTGGGAAACATTTTCAGTTGTGAATCCTTCTTCTTCTATTTCGGATTGTACCTCGTGAGTTTTGGTAAAAATGGGCAGTCTTTTAATGACTATTTTGATTGGTTTTATTGGCTTTGGTTTAAGTGAGAAAAATTCAAAATCTTTGTCTTCTTCAAGAAAATTTGTAAGAGCGTGATACTCTTCTATGTCATTAGTGATTAATTTAATAAATTCTGACGATTTGTTAGTGATATCTAGGAATTTTTGATAAATGGATTTAAGTTGGTCTCTGATATTTTTCTTAATTTTAAGATGAATTCGGGGAGGGGGCTTGGGTTTTGGGGCGCTGTTTTATTATTTCTTCCGGAGCAACTTGATCCTTATCATTTTTAGATTCAATACATGAGAAACTTTTATTTAGAGTGACTGGCTCACTAGGTAAAGGAGAGACAGATCTAGCTGTTTTCTTGGGGAAGACAAAGTCTTCTACGGAATCCTTTTTATTAATTTTACGTTTTTTTTTATTTTTATTTTTATTTTTAGCATTATTTGTATTTGTGGGTGCTTCAGAATAATTTTTTAAAATGTGATTAGAATCACTATCTTTACGCTTTTCAGTCGGTATTGGGAGTACAGTAATTACCATTGCAATTAAAAGTCATACATGGGGGGAGGGAACGAAGCTCACTCACTATTGTATCCTTATTTCTTTGGGTATCATCAATAGAGGCCCGAAGAATGGCTTTCATCTCGTGGTTATCATTGTGTCGGGAAAGTTGACAAGTTCAGTGCAGCGATTGATAACTATGTCAAGGGCTTCGATTTCCAGCGAAAGCCTTTTTCTCTCTTCGCAGCTGTTGGTAATATCTGGTGGATCGGTTTCCATTTGTGCCATCAGGACGAAAATAGAATGCAAGACGGAGCTCAGAAGAACACATCTGCTCTGGTCGAAATCATAGCGTCTTCTTCAAAAACCACTCGAGAAGTTTCATTCCATGAAGCGAACGTGATAACCACTGCATTACGGAACCGTTCTCGATCAAGATTCTTCAGAATCTGCGGGAATTTATTCGGGCACCTGGGTTCGAAGAACCCTTAATCTCGTATCTGGCAAAAGTCTCTTTAATGTGTGACGAATCTGTACGGAACCTTTCCACTAATCTTCTTAGGCGTCTTTCTGGAGAATATAAATTCGCGTTTATTTCCAATCAACTCCAAAAATAGGTATGGGATATTTAAATTAGATAAGGTATTTAAGTCGAGAGTTGCGAGATAGCAAGAGAGATGGTGGTAGGCTATTGAGCCAGTAACGTTAAACGCATTACTAGAAGATTCAAAGAGATTAGATTCGTGAAGACGTCGTGCTGCTAGACGTACCAGAAAGCTGATATAAGCCAGCGGTAAATATAATTCACGTACGCTTAAAATAAGCGTCAGTTTGAGCTACTTAGTTAAAGTTAATGACAGTTAAAAATCAGAATACGTGTGTTTCTCGGATCTCCTATTTCGGTAAACCTTATTTGGGCTTGAGCTTGATTATTAATTAATTGCATTCTTAGTAAATTAATTTATAAAGGCAAATCCCTGTAAGCGACGTAACATTATTGTATTATATGTTATCAGAGATTTTTGAGGAAATTATAACAAATAAATAATATTATTATTCAAAATGGCTCTTGGTGGTTCTTTGCCTCAAATTAATCTTGGTGTTCAAGGTGTGACCCAGGGGGGTCATCCCAAATGACATGGCTGATCGTTGAGTTTTCA
The DNA here is from genome assembly GCA_019973935.1 of Trichonephila clavipes. NCBI lineage: Eukaryota > Metazoa > Arthropoda > Arachnida > Araneae > Nephilidae > Trichonephila > Trichonephila clavipes. The sequence goes on from BMAU01001019.1 coordinate 889,578, forward strand.
TTTTTGGTAGTAGATCATTGCAATTGGACGAGCGGCGGCAGGCAAGTAGGCCGAGCTTCGAAGCATGGATCTTTACATCTCGCAAAGTTTTCAGTGAGGAATCTGAGTGGAAGAGCGAGTCTTCCTATTGGTTGTTGAAAAGTGAGGATAATGGCTCAGGAAAAATGGCTGCCCATGTGGGGGGTGAGTGTGAGTGGTGTAGTGACGGATATCCAGTAGTGGCGAAAATTTATGAGGTAGAAAAGGAAACAGCCGGGTGGTTTGCGAGGCGGTCACCCTCCCTCACATTGACCGCTCCCGGTGTTGCTGCAGTTTCTTTGGCCGTGAGAGGAGATGAAGAGATTTAAAAATAATGCTAGAAAAACATGATTATAAATGAAAAGAGTGATATAACTAGATGATTAAGAATAAATTAAGTGCTAGGGAGGATTATACGAGTCCAGGAGTATACTCCTGGGTCGTTTCCTCTTGATTCTTGCAGTATAGTTTTCTAAGTTTTGCATATTTACATTTTCAGAACTATTCAGAGAATTAAAGAAGCTTTTAGCTAATTTTTGGATGTGCGATTTAAATGAAGGAATTTTAATTGCATTGCGAATTTCGTCGTTTCTCATGTACCTACAGGCACCGACGATCATTCTGATTAAAGTATTTTGAGCAACATCCAACATATTAGTGTTTGTCTTAGCAGCATAACCCCATACAGGACATCCGTAAGAGAGGATTGTGCGTAGAACGGCTGTGTAGAGAAGCAATTTACAATTTAAATCAAGGGGTGAATTCCGGTTTAAAAGGGGGTATATTTTAAACATTACTTTCCGGAATTTATCGCGAGCATAAGTGATGTATTTTTTTCAGGTGAGTTTATTATCAAAAATGAGTCCAAGATATTTGGTTTCCTGAGACCATGGAATAATTTGATTGTATATTGTGGGTGGTGGTGGTGGTAGTGTTCTCTTGTATGTGAAAGCAACCGCAGCTGACTTTTCATCATTAATTTTGAGCTGTGGGTAGCCGTGTGGTTAGAGCCTCTGACTCTAGACGGAAAGGCCAAGGTTCGATGCCCGATGCCGCACGGAGTACTTGCTCGTTAAATCAGTGGATCCGAAAGTCTTGTGGGTGGTCGCGGCAAATACCAAGGGTGCAGGAAGCTGGAGAATATTTCCCTCCCCTCCAGTTTCATGCCTAAATTATAGAGATAGGTGGTGTCGCCATCTATCGTATAAAAGTCCAACTTGTCGAAGGCTTTGGAAAATTTCAATCTTTCCCTTCGGGAAGGACACAACTTCATTATTCTGAAGTAATCCTTAGAATAAACTATTTATTTTCGAATTTTTATGGACGCTTTTTTAAGCAAGAAGTATGCTTACAATATTGTTCTTTTGAACGTTTTTTATGTGTTAAAGTTCACTTTTCTTTTCTTCTGTGTTCAGGAAAATGCTTTAAAAAAAATCGAATTTTCTCCCCCTACCGGATGCAATTTTAACTGATTGTAAACAAGTTAACGTGGTTGGTATTTCTTATAAGACAAAGGGGAAAAAATGTGGAATTCCCCGTCGAAGCAAAGTTACGGAAAACAAATAAAAAAACAGCGAAAGAGAAGAATGCGCGGAGGTTAAAGTTGCAGCGAATGAAAACGGCGATGTCTTAATGAAAACAAACACACTTCCTCCGCCTTCTTGATTCCAGAGGCTTCAATTTCTAAAGAATATTTAAAATAGCGATGCATTAAAACTTGATAGTTGGTACTATTCTTTTGGCCATGAGAAAAAGGCAACATTTTTTCACACAAAATAAGCCATCGTTTATAACACAGGTTTTTCTCCTCCCTTTTATCCATTTTTTTCTTTCTTTCGCTATATAATAAAAGAACAGTTTTTCTTTTTTTGTTGTTATGAATCTTTCTTTTTCTGTTCTCTAAGCGAATTAGTGGTGATATTTTTGTTTCGAAATTTATTTGTATGTCGTTAAGTAATATCAAACCATAAGGAGAAAAAAAAGAGAATACAAAAATAGAGCGAAGTTTTAAAAATAGTAAAAATAAATAAATAAATAAAATACCTATTCACGCAAAAAAGATTTTTTCTTTTTTTTTTTTAAAAAAAAGTTATCTTTTATAACACAGAATTAAGCATTTTAATGTAAGAATCTCCCCGGAGTTAAGCGTATTTTTTTCAGTCTTGTCGAAATAAAAATAAAAAAGAAAAACATTTTTCGAATGCGTTTAATAGAAAGCGAAACTTGCTTAGTATTTATTTATTAACTTTTTGAATGAATGAATTTTGGAAACAGATATGTAGCATGAAAAAATTCTTGATGGAAAAATACGTAATAAGATCTGAGTGGGTTTGTTCTCTCTCGTAGTATTTTGACAAGCATTTTACAACCTCCGTAGGAATTATGGAAGTTAAGAACTTTTAAGAGCTCTAAAAATCCTTGTTCCGTTGTACTTGTTTTCAAAAAAGGCAATTCTTCTCACCAAAAAAGCTTTTTAAAATTCAATATACAAGGGAAATCACACACACAAACTACCAGACCGACAAACGAGCGAGGATTGGAGTGGGTACAGAGACGACACGGAATCGCAGAGGAATGCAGAGTTGCAAATGCCGTAGTGGCGAGCTATGGTGCAGAGAAGCAGAGAAAAAGAACAGAAACACATGAATGGGACAGATGACACTTATTAAACGCTTGCACTACAGCAGGTGTTTGAAATAACGACTAGAAATCGTCTGGTAAGTCTAACAGCGACGCTGCATGGAATTCTTGACGTTCTAGAAGACGTTCCAGGCAGTTTTGAGGTAGATGAAGCTGAACGGAAAGCTTCATTAACACGAATTTTGCTGGAAGTCGTCATTTACGATCCGTTTCCCGAAGTAGTAGGATCTTCAAACGAAGAGCTGCCGACATGCTGATAGTATACGGCAGGGTTTCTCCAAATGTGGGGCGCTCTCTACAAGGGGTTGACGCGAGCCTATTGAAAAGTTGAAAACAAAAGATTATTTTAAAAAAAAGTGTGTGGGCTTATGACCCCACGTTAGAAGTGATAACTTCAAATTTTATAATTTTATTTCAGGGGTGAGTTAGTGAATAAAAAACAAGGAGATGTTAGTATTGTGTGTGTGTGTGTGTGTGTGTGTCCTATAAAATTATTTATTCATATGTCTGCACTCATAATGTAATACTTTTGTGCGAAATATAACAAACATATATGGTAATTGTATTCTAAGAAAAATACAATGTGGTTATGGTAGCTGAAATAGGTTATAAATCCTTTAGATTCAAAATTTTATTTAAATATCTATAAAAAAAACTCCGTCAAGCGTTGTTCCGTACTTCCTCGTGCTTCATTTGGATGATTTGACATAATTAAATTGAATTTTGATTTTTAAAAAAATTAACTAAAGGTTTTGATTTGTCTTTTGAAAACTCTACTTTAATATTCCCACTTAAAATCATAAGTAATTTGTTCAGAAGACCCGATCCGGCTTTGTGAATTTTGGTTGTAATTTAACAATATTGAATTCTATCTATGAATTAATTTAAGCAAAGGTATAGTAAGACAGGTAGTTGATTGGGAAGAGAGGAATCTTGGTCAAACCCTTTAAAAAGGAATTTAATCAGAAGATTTATACCACATAATACCTGGCTGGTACAAATATATATCCGGTGCTGCTGCAATGAAAGTCTTCTTAATTATATTTTGTTTTCTTGTATTTGAATTATTTAATGTAAAGTTTTTTTAATACCTGTATACATAATTTTGTTATTTTAAATTTCTAATTGTTTTAATTTTCTTTTTACTCTCAAAATATACTTAAGTAATGTGATCAATAGAACTATTTGTTCATTGCTAATCCGATTCGCTTACAAAAATAGACTTTTATTCTTAAGATCACTGCAATATTCCTAATGATAATAATACTATTTACTTAGTTCTATAAAAAATTGTCCTTTTGCTACATTTTATGTTTAATTTTAGTGTAGGATTTCTTTTTCTCTCTAAGTCTATTTTTAAAAAAATATTGTTTCATTTTCATACTTCAACTAGGATTAGAAAGAATCCCGCATTCATTGCTCTAGAACAGGGGTGTCCAACCCGTGGCCCGGAGGCAGCATGTGGCCCGCCTTGAATAATTTTGAGGCTCACGAGATTCTTTATAACTTTACAAAATGCGACTGTTTTGTACAATATATATATATATATATATATATATATATATATATATATTGTAAATTTAAATTCCTATAACTGTTATTATTTTATTACGTTGCTTCTGTTACTGCGAATCTCTTTTTTTTTTTTTCTAAATAGAAATTTATCAAGCATAAATCGTGCTCAAACTTTGTGAAGACAACCCTGGGTCTCCCCAGGACAACAAGATTAATTTGAGGCAAAGAACCACTAAGAGCCATTTTGAATAATAATAATATTTATTATTTTCAATTTCTAAAAAAAAAACTAATAACATATAATACGTTTATGTTACGTCAAATAAAGGGATTTACCTTTATACTAAATTAAATTACAAGTTATGCAACTAATTAATAATTACGTTCAAGATCAAGTAAGGTCTACCGAAATAAAAGATCCGAGAAATAAACGTACTCGAATTCTTAACTTTCATTAACTTTAACTAATTCGACTAAACTAACGCTTATTTTAAGCTTACGTAAATTATATTTACCTCTGGCTATATCAGCTTTGTGGGGCCGCGGTAGCCGATTGGTATAGGTATTGGACTGTGGCTTGCTTTGTCACGGGTTCGAGCCCAGTACCACTAAAGACCCGCCGTGTAGGGCAGCGATGCACGTTAAATCTGTCGAGAGCTGAAACATCCTCCCGTTGGTGTGGTGTGGTAGTTAGGAGAGGGGGTGCCAGCTCAGGTGTCGTCCACGTCACTTGACCATGGTTCAAAATTACGTGGTCCGTCGACAAAAGCCCTCGTGTAGCTGAACAGTGCGACGTTAATATTCAATCAATCAGCTTTGTGATACTTCCGTAGAATCGCAGCAATACTTCTTCACTTATCTTAATATCCTGGAATCCTCTAAGATTGAGGTTAGAGTTGATGGCTCAATAGCCTTCCATCATCTACGTACTAGCTTACAACGCTCGACTTAAATACCTTATCTATTTTGCATATCCCGTTCATCTTTCTGGAGTTGATTGGAAATAAACGCGAATTTATATTCCCCAAAAAGACGCCTAAGAATATTAATGGAAAGGTTCCGTACAGATTCGCCACAACGCAGGAAAATCTGCAACATCAATTACGATACGCAAATACACATGCATTGAAATCGACTTGCAAAAACAAAGTGAAAGAGTCGAGAAACAGATATTTCACTAATTAAATAAATTAAACATTATTTGATCATTGCATTATTATTATACTATCTATGTTTGTATGCATGAGAAACAATGAAAACAATAATAATATTTCAGTCTGTTTTAAATTTTCACTCCAACAAATGTTTGTAATGGATCCAAATTTAATATAAATATATATATATATATATACATATATATATATATATGTGTGTGGCCCGCGGGATTGTAAAGTTTTTCCGAAGTGGCAATGAGTAAAAAGATGCAAAAAATACTACATAAAGATAATTTTATTAAATAAGGAGATACTTATGTATTATATCAATTTTGTAAAATTAAAATACGTCGCCAATTTACAGGGCGACTGCAATGCCGTGTGAGTGAATATTAACGTTGCACTGTTCAGCTACACGAGAGCTTTGAGCCACGGACCACGTAATTTTGAACCATGGTCAAGTGGCGTGGACGACACCTGACCTGGCACCCCTTCTCCTAACAACCACACCAACGGGATGACGTTTCAGCTCTCGACAGATTTAACGTACATCGCTGCTCTACATGGTGGGTTTCTTAGTAGTACTGGTTTCGAACACGTGACATACTTGCCATGATCCGATACCTTGACCACTGGGCTACAGCAGCCTTCTGCAATGCCGCGATATACAACCAGTAGTGAAAACCATCCTGCAAATGTACGAACGCAATAATAATAGCGATGACAGAATTTGGCAACGTCTTGATTTGGCGAAATGGGTGGATAGTATAATACTTGAGGATCTAATTGAAATTTGAGTCGCCAACGGGCTATATTCCTGACGGTCAGGTGATAAATACGATCACGTGATTTCCGTTAAAGGCAAAACAAACTAACATCGGACTTGTACTTCATGTTCTACTTGTAAAATTTAGGTGAAATTTCAAATTTGATAATTGGGTAAAAATGTTCAAGTTTTCAAAATATATATATTTACATATATATATATATTTATATATTTATATACATATATATTTATATATTTATATACATATATATTTATATATATATATATACATATATATTTATATATATATATACATATATATTTATATATATATATATACATATATATTTATATATATATATACATATATATTTATATATATATATATATACATATATATTTATATATATATATATATACATATATATTTTATATATATATATATACATATATATTTTATATATATATATATACATATATATTTATATATATATATACATATATATTTATATATATATATATACATATATATTTATATATATATACATATATATTTATATATATATATACATATATATTTATATATATATATATACATATATATTTATATATATATATACATATATATTTATATATATATATATACATATATATTTATATATATATATATACATATATATTTATATATATATATATATACATATATATTTATATATATATATATACATATATATTTATATTTATATATACATATATATTTATATATATATATATATATTATTTATATATATACATATATATTTATATATATATATATACATATATATTTATATATATATATATACATATATATTTATATATATATACATATATATTTATATATATACATATATATTTATATATATATATATATATACATATATATTTATATATATATATATATATACATATATATTTATATATATATACATATATATTTATATATATACATATATATTTATATATATATATATATACATATATATTTATATATATACATATATATTTATATATATACATATATATTTATATATATATATATATATACATATATATTTATATATATACATATATATTTATATATATATATATATACATATACATATATATTTATATATATATATAAATACATATATATTTATATATATATATATAAATACATATATATATATATATATATATATATATATATATATATATATATATATATACATATACATATATATTTATATATATATATATTTATATATATATATTTACATTTATATATATATATATATATATATATAAATATATATATTTATACATATATTTATATATATATATATGTAGGATCCAATTATTCTCAAGATAACAAAGCAGTCTTCGCGCGCAGGCGCAGCTAACTAAAACACGAACTGAAACTTTTGAACTAGTAAAAGTAGAACCAAAACTTTGAAGAGGGAAGCAGCAGAGAGAACGCGAGAGGTGCGCGAGCAGGCGTTACCTTCTGCATATCATCGTCAAACTTATCTGTTAGAAAAACTACCTTTTTAATTAATTTTTGTTTAATGTTAAATAAAATAGAAGAAAGACAAAAGTCTTGGACCCCTTGTTGTCTCCCACAAATTATGGGGGCTCGGCCGCGATCGATAAAATTTCGATTTTGAACCAAAGTCTGGACAATGAACAAAAACGTCCGTGAAGGAGACGCTCCGCCATTTTGAAACTTCGTTCAACCTGTGTAGAGGTTTGAACTCAGCATGAATACTCCGCCTGTGTAGAGGCCGGGAAAAAATTTCGATTTTGATCAAAGTTTGGAACGTGAACAAAGCCGTCCGTGGAGACGCGCCGCCATTTTTCGAAAACTTCGTTCAACCTGTGTAGAGGTTTGAACTCAGCATGAAAATTCCGCCTGTGTAGAGGTTGGAACCCATCGTCGAAAATTCCGCCTGTGTAGAGGTTGGAAATACCACAAACACCTGCGAAGAGGTGTCAAATTCGAAACAATTTCAACTATATTACCTGCGAAGAGGTGAGATCTCTGTGAAATCGAAGTTTTCAATTATTGGATACATCGTACGTGCGAGCAACAAGGGAGCCAGAGAAAAAAAAAGGTAGGATCTTTCATATTTTTTTTCTAAAATGTATAAAAACGCTCTTAAAGAGGATCTCATAAGAGTTGTTGAGGATCTAGACGGTACTGTGGAGAGTACGGACACTATAGTTAAACTAAAGACTAAAATTGAGAAGAGTAGTACATTTGAAAGTGATCAGATTTCGTTAAAACTTTAATTCAAACTGTATAGATGAGAGAGTATCGCGAAACGAAAGAGGAAGTAACTTTAGAAAAACAGAAAATTGAGCTCATGAACTTCAGTTAGCAAAATTAGAAAAAGAAGTCGAACTTCAAAGGGCTAAAAATAAAGCATTAAGTTTAAATCCTGCAGCTAAAGTCGAAGAGGAAACAGTTCGAAAACTAACCTAGAAAATATGATAAAAAGTATCAGAAATTTCTCTTCCTGTTCCACCAGATCTGAAAACTTTAATCTGTTCTTCCAATCATTAGAACGCGCATTTTAACTTAAGAAAATAAATGACGAATATAAATCTGAAATTTTAATAAATCTTCTGGGCGAAAGAGCTCATAACGTCTTACTGTATATTAAAGAAGAGGAATTAAATGACTATGAAAAACTAAAATCTATAGTACTCAGAGAATTCCAATTAACCCCTCGCGAGTGTTTAAACTCATTTAAAAAATGCTGTAAAATCATCAGGCGAGACATACATCAATTTGCTGCAAGATTGACGGCAAACTTCATATTATTGTTCGTTAAGAGAAAAGTTAATTCCTTTGAATCTCTATGTGATCTTATAATTTCTGATAAATTATTTTGAAACTTTAAATAAGGAAACTGCAACTCATATTGGCATTCGAAAAAAGCAGAGATTGGTTTAGGCCTATTGATTTAGCTAAAGAGTGCGATATTTATATTTCATCTAGAAACGGATCACATAAAAGAAATTCCTATTACTTATGGATATACCCAAGACCCCTTTAAAATAGATCACAAAACTTTAAACCAAAGATTAAAGAAGGAACTATCCCCAATATCTTGAAAAGAGAAAATAAAAAAATTGCTTTATATGCGGTGATTCATCTCACTGCGCAAGAGACTGTGAGAAGCGTTTTAAACCTAAAGAATCTAACGACCACATCCATAATAGAATAAACGTGAATACTTTGAAAGTCGAGAGCGAAAAACAAAATAGCGATGAATTTGCAAATCTTCAATAAGTAACATTTTTTTGTGGAAAATCAGCCCATGTAACAGCCTTGATCGATTCAGGTTGTCAGATCCCAGTTTTAAATTCCTCACTTATTAGAGTGCAAACACCTTCCGAAGAAATAATAACATTAAGTTCATGTTTTGGCGAACAGCGTATGGTAGAAGTTAAACCCATAAATATTTCTCTTGATCAACACTCTCCCAGCTTAAGTGTTCGAACGGCAATATCACCGACCTTGACCGAAGAATTTATTATACATCCAGTGTATATTCTGAAATAAAAAAAAACCAGGCCACGCAAAGGCGATGTTTTTATTGAATGAAAGTGAATCCTCTTTAGGTGCTCATGCTTATAACTTATCCTAATGTTGTTTCTGTTTCAAATGTGATAGAAAACTCTAGTTATGATTTGCCACATGTTAAAAACTTTAATACTAGAAATGATTTGAGTTCTCTAGTTAAAATTATAAATGCAATAACATTAAGAGTACTAAGTTAAAGGTGTATTGAATTGAAAAATGATATTCCTGTGTCAGAGAACCAGACGTTTATCTTGTTCTGATAACCCTTCACCTATGAAGAGTAAATATCGACGGTTTGTGTTGCTCCGAAGGATCTTCAGCCCCGCGGTGGAAACGGAGGAAAAAGAGAAATCGTTTTGAACAGACGTCCAGAACTCTAGAGAGGGAAAATATCGATGCGTTCAACCCAAAGATCCAACTTGTTAAAAAGACGTTCTTATGCCTGTGAAACACAATGTTTTCCTGTGGAACCTTCGGATGTCGAAGAGAGTGCCTTCACATGATGGAGAAACTGTTTAGTTCAGAAAAGATTATGATATGTTAAATCTTTGTGTATTTGTCGTATAGTCCTTGTCTGTTCCGTCTTTTTTGTATGTTTCAGATTCTCCTCTGGTATCCATGAAAATGGAAAAAAGGAAGACGTACCGCTGCGGACGGCGTACAGTCAGGATAAGCCGACTGTAGGATCCAATAATTCTCAAGATAACAAAGCAGTCTTCGCGCGCGAGGCGCGGCTAACTAAAACACGAACTGAAACTTTTGAACTAGTAAAGTAGAACCAAAACTTTGAAGAGGGAAGCAGCAAGGAGGGCATGAGAGGTGCGCGAGCAGGCACGTTACCTTCTGCATATCATCGTCAAACTTATCTGTTAGAAAAACTACCTTTTTAATTAATTTTGTTTAATGTTAAATAAAATAGAAGAAAAGACAAAGTCTTGGACCCCTTGTTGTCTCCCACATATATATTTATACATATATATATATATTTATACATATATATATATATATATTTATACATATATATATATATTTATACATATATATATATATATATTTATACATATATATATATTTATACATATATATATATATATGTTTAAATATATATATATGTATAAATATTATATATATACTATATATATTTATCATATATATATATGTATGAAATAACTTATACTGCTAATATATAAATATATATATTTATATATATATTTATACATATATATATATTTATACATATATATATATTTGTATGTATAAATACTTCTTCAACATAATATTATAAATATATATATATATATGTATAAATAACTATTCATAACATAATATTCATAAACTATATTCTTTTTCTTTATATTTATATTAATAATAAATAT